>PYXC01002733.1:2225000-2727500 GCA_015244755.2 Tenualosa ilisha | reverse complement strand
TCGGTTGTACAGTACATTTTGTGAAACTTTTCACATAATCATTCACATCATAACAATACCATGGCATATTGTTGTCGTTATGGACGTGAAGGTTTGCGTAGAATGGCCCATATGTAAAACAAACGTGAAAATGAGATGTGTAAGTAATGGGGAAGTCAGGGTCATTACACAGCATGTCAGCTTGATAAGTTTGATAAGTCAGCTGAACAAGAAATAGCTACCACCTTCGACACATTGATTTATTTATTATTTGATTTATTATTTGTTGTTCCATTTAGTTATTTATTATCAGGACACCAGTTACAGTGCAGTTATGAGATTTTCTTTTTTTCTGTCGTAGTGTGACTTGCTATCTGCATAAGCGACATGCATCTGAGCTGCCTCCTTGGCTATGCCAGTATTAAGCAGATTTTTGGAGCAGCTGCAGTGTAAATTGGCCACCCACATACAAACGGGTTGAATGTTTATGAACAGTCCATAATAATCCAAATGCTGAAGGCTTCAAGTGACAGAAAGACAGCATGATTTCGTCAGGCAATGTGAAAAAGGAATGTACATTTCCTCTTAGGGATTCAAGAAAGATTCCATCAGACTTTATACAAACTGCATATCAGATGCAGAGTTTATAGTGTGCTGTCATCATATTAATCATGGTTAGGAATTACTTCCATTTACTTTTAGGGTGGAACTATAGTGCAGTGTTATTGTGGTTTTGAACAGCTGTGTTTAATTTGTCTGGATACAGATTTGTGGGAGTTTGAGCTGACGTTACCTCTCCAATCAGGTCTAGAAACTGGCTTTGCCTTCCCTTCCCCTCTCTATGCAGGGGTGGGTTACATGGCTCTGGGGCTATGATTCATTGGTCTGCTCAAGTGGACCAATTCATACTGTGTGTCGTTTTATAGACTGTAAATGGCATCTGCCTCTTCCATTTCTTCAGATTATACTGTTTGGCTTTCTCCCAACTTGTAATTGTTGTCAAGTTTGTGAAAGTGCGTCACAGTATGTATGTGTGTGTGTCGTGTGTGTGTGTGTGTGTGTGTGTGTGTGTGTGTGTGTGTGTGTGTGTGTGTGTTGAGGGGTGGGTGGGGGAGGGGGGTTGGGGCCTATGTGGGGGTGTCTGGGCACTGCTGCTGCTGGTGTTGCTGACTCCAAGCTGTACTGAGCCACTAGTATGAGAGCAACAGTGCTGACTTGCACTTTTTGCTCCTTGCCGAATAGGGACAAGACCAAAGACAGACAGACAAAATCAGATTATCACACTACCATGCAGTATCTCTCTAACTGTACTACGCTATCAGATTTACACCAAAGAAGAGAAGGCCAGCTGTAATTTGTCATAGTTTATTTATTTGTTTTTAAACTCTGCTGTCGGTTTGTTAGGTAAGCCATAAAAATAACGCTGATATATTGTGGTGGAGTATAGGAGTATACTTATACAGTGTATTGGTTTTCAAAGAGCCAATTTGTAGTCTATGATTAAAGGTCACGTCGTGTTATTAAATCCATAGAACAGAAAAACTCCTGTACCTGCATAACTTTAAACCACAGTGCTTAAATGGACCCACTATCATGCATTGTCTCATATTACATGAAGCAAAGGTCTGTGAGCGATTTGTGATGTGATGCCCCATGATTAGTACGTGAACATCCCACCAAAAAAGTCATTAGCTACTTAATGGGGTGCCATAAAGGCAGAGGTCTTGGTGGAGATTATTTCTAATGAAAGTCAGTCCGCTCCGCAGGCACCTATCTGCTGTAATTATCACTGTGCAGTCTAGCCTCTCCCCGCCCGGCCCAAAAACGAGCCGACTTGGCAAGAGTGCGCAGAAAAGAGGGCAGTCTGATTGATGGGATGAAACTCAAAATCTGCTGGGTAATTCGCCATGCTTTTTTAGGGGTCATATTGTGGTGTGTATTAGGTGGCAGATATTAATTTATGGAGTTGTGTGGGTACTTGAGTCAGTAAATGTTTTGGGCCACTCTATGAAATTGTTTGCTTCGCTACAATATTGTATTGGGTCGATTCTGCTCGAAAGAAAAAGACAAATGTAGCGGCATGCTATGCTGTTTGAGTCAAGTGTTAAATAGGCAATCTACAATCTGTGAACTCAATTTCGATCTACATGGGAAGAATCGTTTTTAATAATGTTAGTTCATTCCTGAAATAGATATTGAAAGAAATAAAAATAATAGGAGGTTATCAAGTTGTTTTGGGGCCTTTGGCAGAAATGACTATTGTATTTTTGAAGGTGTCAAATTAATTTCTCATCATAATAACCTGTGAAATTCTGTCGCATCGATGCCCACTGAGTGAAGTGAACAGTATAAAGTAGTTGTGTGAATACTGTTGCACACTGTTCATTCCTTGTTACTTTGCCAGAGTTTACCTTGCCTTGGAACCGTGACCCCTATCTCTGCAGTCACCCTTGGTATGCTTTATTCATCCACACTAGTAGAGAGCACAGTTGTCCGTGGCCATGTGTAAACTGTTGTAGGAAACAGGAAAATGGTGGATGTGGCCCTCAGTGCATGTAAAGAGCGAGCTGTTTCCTCCCATAGAAGTGAATGAACAGCGAAACCATGCTTTGCATCAACACTGAGCATTTGAATTCAAACTGCAGCTTTTGCCCACACACGTCAGGTGCACTGAAGGCCAGTATTGATTCATGGGACACATAACAGATGAGAATGTGGCGTCCTTGCATGCACAATCAGGGAAGCTTCAAAGTGACAAGGCAGGCAATGGCTTTTAAGATGTGTGCTGTAAGGTTTAAAGACAGCCCTTAGGGCAGCTATAAATTTCAGAAGCTGCCACACCATATAGCCAGGGCTTCCAATCCTCCACCCTATGACTTGCCATGTAATTTGCACACTATGAATTGTCCTTTCAGAGGTCTCACTTTCTGTAAGTAATTTATCTGGTAACAGTTTTTCACTAATCCAGACAGCTTTTTCCATGGATTTTGTTGATTGAAATGAACGATCCATCTTTTTCTACCTCATACCTTTCAATCTGGGAAGACAAACAGAGTGTCTTTCATGGCCACAAGTTCAGAAAGTAGACTGCAGTGCAGCCCATTTAAATCAGTCTTGTTAACCTCTGAGAGAATGCTGTCATATCAGATAAGGCTGGGTAGAGTTAATACTTTATGTTCACTTTGAGCTCAGGGTGTAGAACGAAAAAGACTTCCACAGTGCTGTTGTTTGCTACTTGTTTTTGATACCGCTCTGAGTATGATGTAGATTTTATGGCAGTGTGGTTCCAGCCCACAACCCCTTCACATTTCACTCCTCATCGAACAATGGAATTGCTTGGGCCAAACAATCTCCCTTGACAGCTATGGGCAGAAAGTCAGATGCATCGTCTCGACCAAATGGCATCCCTCCTAATTGATAAATTCTGGATGGTTCAAGCATCCTCCCTGAAGCGAAAAAAAAAAGGAGAACTCTTTCCAAACTGAGAAATGTAACATTTTCTCTCTTCTTTGTTCCTCCCTTCATATTCCTCTCCCCTCGTGCTAAATGTGATGAAGAAATCTCTCAGGTGTGTTTGAGGTATCAACTGGCATCTCGCCCTTAGTGTAACGAGGCCTGCAGCTCTAGCCATCAGTGTTATAAAGCTGCCTTTGCCATTATGGGCTCTCTCTCTTTCTTTCTCTCTCTCTCTCTCTCTTTCTCTATCCCTCTAGTGGCACTTCAGATTGGTGTAGCACTTCCCGGTAAGATGACTGCAGTCCGTGCCCATTTGCAATTGGCAAACTGTTCCGGTCAGATCGTTTCTCCTCCTCCTCCTCCTCCACTCCTTTTTTCTCTGTCTCTCTCTCTCTCTCTCTCTCTCTCCCACTGCCACTATACCTTCCCAGTTCAGTTGTACTCATCTGGCATCCTACGCCAAGTGGTGGTTCAAAAGTCCAAGATGCGGATGTGTCCAGCCAGTGAGATGAACCAACTTAAATCATCCTGAGTTATGAGAGCAGCTGTAAAAATGCCATAGCAGTGAATTCCTAAGTTATGACTGAGCAAAACTGTTTGTGCTCTTATTGCTCTCTGTCAGACACACAAGGTTATTTGAAAGTGGAGGCTGACGCATGGTTTCCTACGGGTAAAAGCACAGTGGCTTAAAATGAACTGTTACAATTTAAACAGCATAATACTATAAAAAATAAAATAGTGTTTGAGCATTTCAGGCACATCGCAGGTCATGAGACTTGACATAACTGTCATTTTTTAATAGCGTTTTCATAGTACTGTGAAAAAGACCAGAATTATAGAAGTGAATTTGGCTGCACAGTTGGTGGTAAAAGAGCAGTGATAATCTAATGTCAACACATCTTGAAATGTTTGGAGTCACAGAAATGTAGTGATCATATTTAATATGATTATGTAGCTGATCCTTTTGTTTAAATACTTGCAGTCACTCTGAATTCTTTTGAATTCAATGAAATTTAAATACTATCAAAGCCAGTGCTTTGAAAGAAAATGGCTGCTGGTTCTAATGACACATTCTGACAGCTAATTATGTTGTATATATAGGCTATTAAAAAATTCCAGTTTGGGCCACATACAGACCCAGGGAGAGGGCCTTCTCACATGATTTTTGCTAAAAATGTCTTTGTTAATGTCAGCGTATGGTTTCTGACATCAGGAAGCCAGACCGAAGGCCGACGCAGAGTTTTTCTGCGTGTGACCTGCTTGTCTCATGAGAAATACGGTCCAGTTTCTCCTCTGTCACATCCCATATTGTTTCTCAGTGATTATGAGCTCTGTGGCATGCTCTCCACACCCCCAGGAGGAAGGACTCTCGGTTGTCGACTCTGTTTCTTCCGTTACGCCAGAGTCCTGTCAGAGCCTTCTCGTGTCCTTTTGACGCAGAGACCGCGGGGACAACGCAGGGGACGCTTGTCTTCACAGCGCCATGGCATCGGTGTCTATTCCGTAAGTGCCCCACGGGATGGATCTGATCTTGACGACCCCCCCCCCCCTTCCCCAATCCTTCCCGTCCCCCGCCTCCTCTAGTGCCCGGACTGTAAGTGTGAAAAATGCTGTGCAAATTTGCCTCCACATCTATCTCCTTCAAAGGTGTAAAGCCCAGGCTGAATCCTCACAGCTTATTCTCTGCAATAGAGTCACCACTGTGTGCATTGGGAGTGCACATTACAAATGGAAAACATGTGACAAAGCAAAAGCAAGAGAAGTATTGGATGCTTCTCTCGCCACAGCAAAGGGAATTCCTCTGAATTCATCCCATTCTAAATGCTTTTGTGTCTTTTTTTTTGAAGGGGGTTGAATCATTCTCAGGAAGGCAATGTTCTCCAACTGGGACACTGATGACCCGGTAAAACTAGCACAGTTTGCACTCCTTGGGATCACACATGGATTTTTGAAGAGAGGAAAAATAGTCTGGAAGCACTAGTGCATCCAAAGGTGGTTACAACAGTGTGATTCTGATGGGAGCTGTGTGTTATTTCAAAATCTGTGTCACTTTTATGTACAAAACCATGACAGACATACAAGTAAACCTGGAAAACTTGTGGAAAATTTCAAACTTGACATCAAACAAGCAGGCACAGAGGTAGACTGTTCGTTCTCTTGAGTCTGCTTAATTATGCATTTTCCCCACTCTTGCCAGATCTCTGTCTTTGAGAGAGATCTCTCCTTAAAAATCCCTGATGGAAAAGGGGCAAGGGGAGGGGGGGGGGGGGTTATGGCTTGTCCTGTGTAAGTCACCTGAGATGCTGAGATAACCAGAGGGTTTAGTTATGAAGGTCCTTGGGTAGACACACAGCAAGCATTTCCCATTCATAAAGCTGGCTACCTGCAGATTTGTATGTGTTTGTGTGTGTGTGTGTGTATGTGTGTGTGTGTGTGTGTGTGTGTGTGTGTAGGCGCATGTATGTGTGTGTTTGAGAGAGCACAGATAAGATCACTTCTGCATTCCAAAGCACTGATTATTCCCTTGTGAGCCTCGGCTCCCAGCTTCAGGTGCCTTGCTTTCAGACACAGGAATATTTCATTTCTCTGGAGAAACCCTGACAAACCCATAGTGTGCATCAAGGCCTGTGTTATGATAATATCTGCTGCCCCAAGCAAATTACGTGGACTGAGAACCAATTAAGTGAATTTGTCTGTGAGGACCAAATAAACAGAAGACCAGACAAACTGATCGACGGCAGCAAAGGAACTGGAATAACCCGAGCGAGTCAAATTTTAAAGACTGCTGAACACTTGGTGTGTAATCAGGGTACGGTGCCAGTCTTTGCGAAAATGTCAAGGACCTCCTTGTGAAGTGCATTTAATTTGTCACTCAGCACCCTAGTCGAGCATTTTAAGTATTTTAATCCTGCCCTCTCCCAGGGTAGATCCTGCTTCCAGATTACAAATGACTGGTAGTTTGGAAGAGCCAGGACACCTGCCTTCTTTTCTGTATGCATGGATGCACACAAACATTCACCCCAAGGCACACTCAAGTTTTGCTCTGTATATTGTTTTATTCCCAATTACCTGAGGTCAGTCTCTCGCACATGTCTCCATCTCACAACGAAGAACTAGAATACATAATAATGTCAACCAAGGGATGTGTTTGTCTTTATCCGTGACAAGCATTGATCAGTGCTTGAATAAATCTAAGCAAGTAATCCATGAGGTATTTGAAAATCTTGCAGCCAGTTCATTCATTCATTCATTCATTCATTCATTCATTCACGTGTTCATTCATGCTAGGTAAATGCAGATGAACCTGCTAGCAAATTTTAGCCTGAATTAACAACTATGAACTGGTAAAGCTGGTTATGCCCCTAAAAATGGAAAGTGAATGAGTGGACCCAAGACTCACTCAGTTTTGATTGAGGAGAGTTATGACTTTATCTAGGCTATCATTCATTCATTTGCTAATTCACTTATCCATCCATCATTTATTCATTAGAAAGTAGTGGGGCACAGATATAACAATGTTGACTAGGGCTAATTGTGAGCAGCATTTCTTGCTTCACGTTGCTTGAATGGTTTACTCATCTGTGAAAAAGAATAAAATAATTAACATGGTAACTTACTCTATGCCCGTCCTTGTCGTATATCACATTCTCGACAAGCTTACAAAACAGTCTTGAGAGGCTGGTACTTGGTGTATAGTGGGAATTTCCTTGGGGGGCTGGGCAAATCTGGACAGCACTCTTTGGGCTTACTCACGATAACACCCTGTGGCGTTATCAGTTTCTGCAAACAGAGGCGGGAGATAGCTGGAGAGGACACTTACTGATGCTGAGGGCCAAACGGCTCACTGAGCCCCCTTTCACAAAGCCGTGGATTACAGCCTCATTAAGACAGAGTGCTTTGTCTTCCAGGACAGGCCCGTAGCCCTGCAGTCAAGAGTCTGTGATTGGGGATGTGAGAGACTCGGAATGTAAACAGGAGGATTTCAGAATTGCTTTTGCAGCTGGCTGGCTGGCTGGATGGGCTTTTCAAAAAAGTTTTCCACTCATGGTGTGGTCGATAAACTACTGTTAGCCAAATAGAACTCAGAACTTATGAACAGAGAGTGCGAAAGCTCATACATAAGCATGTCTGTGTGCTGCCCACACACAAGTGTGCGTTCATGACAGATTACTTTTATGCGATCAATAACGCATAGAATGCTTAGATGCATTCAGGTTCAACAGCAGCTTTCATATATTGAAGAAATTTGTCTTTACTCGTAGTTCAGACTTGCAGTATGTAATATCTAGATAAGATTAATGAGAAGTGTAATGAAAGGTTTGCTGAATTGAATCTGAAACATCAGATTACAATGGAAAACAGTCGATGATAGTAACATTATCTGTCATATCATCAGTGCACCTTTCAAAGCAGAGGACAGTGTATCCCTATCACTGTTTGAACAGTAGTTTAGATACAGTCATTGAACATTTAGTTTAGACTTGTCATTCTGTTAACAGGGGAATATTTTCATATAAATTTGGCATAATCTTATCACAGGACATTCTGGTCTCCAGGAGAAGCTGGGAGATGCTCAGCAACGAGAATACAACAAGGTCGTTTTAATGAATTACACTTCCTTAGATTAAAAGCCTATTTCACTTATCTCTCCTTCATCTTGGCTATGTCACAGCCTTGGGTTGAGTCTCACGGTTCAGAGAAGCGCCATATTCCCATACATTCTCATCCTCTGACTCAGTTCCACTGGAGACGTGGGACATGGGCTGCAGTTCTGCCTCCAGATGTTCCTGGGCAATAATTACAGTTTATCTGTGAGCAGGAAGCTGGCTGGAATGACACCCTGAAGAGAGATTGTTTGTGTGTGTGTGTGTGTGTGTGTGTGTGTGTGTGTGTGTGTGTGCATGTGTATCTGTGTGTGTGTGTGTGTGTGTGTGTGTATGCCTTTGCAGCATATTTCATTCAGCACCAGGGTGGAACAGCAGCTGTTGTTTCTTGCATAGTCCTCCCCTGGCACAGCACCAAATCCAGCACTTCATAATCTCAGTGAAACCAATCCAATAACTGGTCTGAGTGACAGCTGATAAAAGGAGTCCATGTATATAGACATTGTTTGCTAATATTGTATTGTATCTGAGTAGATTTTGATTTCAGGGCCTAACATGCATTTTTAAAATTTTTTTCAAATATTAGTTTGGTTTTAAATTATTCTCTGGCTTTGTGAATGGCTTAGGTCTTTGCATACGCTCAAAGATACTCAAAAAATACTTAACATTCCCAAATTAATAATTACTAATTAAGCAGGGACAACTATTGCAGTCCAAAGGTTAATTATTGCATGTTCTTGCATGTCCTGATTCAGTACATTCACATTCAGTAGTATATAAATGAACTTTCATCTTATAAAGCTGTTGACTACCAGATGACAGCACATCCTGTTTGCTTTAGTGCTGTGTATGTGTGTGTGTCTGCATGGTTAGCACTTGAGTTATGTGCTAAAGCAAGGCAGGAATGCCGTTTAAATTTGCGCTCATCCAGCCATGTTATCGCCAAGCCTCGGGAGTTACAGCCAGGTAAATCATGAATCTCTCCACCCTCCATGAAATCTCGGGGAGGCCGGGCCATTGTCTCGGATATGGAGCCATGCTGCGAATATTAAGCCCTGCGTGACAAATGCGCAGTCTTCCCTGGCAGGTCTGGAAACAGGAGCGGGTGATGTGGGAGGAAGTGGGGGGATATGGCTTTTGCCATGTTCTGTCTCACGATTGACAACCAAGGCCATTAGTCACAGTCCCAGGCCTTTTTAAAAGGGTGTGTCTTTGGTCATGATAGCCATGAAATTTAATCTCCATGTAGCAGGGTTTTGGAGCTAGTTAGGTGAAAAATCAAATATTTATTCTATACCTAGGAGCAAGCCGCTGTGAATTTTTGGCACCAGTGGTTGTGAGGGTGTGCCGCGCTGTTGAATCGGGGTGTCTGATCCACTTCATCTTCTGTTGCACTTGCAGAAACATACAATACATAACCCTCTTGGAGGTCTCTGGAATGTTTTGACAGAATCATGTTGGACTGTGGAACCTCCGTTGATGTGTTGTTTTTGAAAGTGGAACACTTGTACAAATGCCCTCAGCCAAAGCCAAAGGCTAAGCATGTTGTATAAGGGCTTTGAGCTGCATATAGCCAATAGTAATGCTGTTTTGGGAACAGATGCTTAAAGCTGGGCCACATTTCAAATATTTTCACTTAGTACAAACCAGAGAGAATCCCCATGTCAGGGAAAAGCAGCAGCATTCATTTAGTTTAAAAAGGATTATATACAGCACCAATTTGCCTTTGCTTGCTTTCAATTTCTCACATTCTTGTTTTGCCTATTCTTTTTCATCTATTTCAAACTGACCATCCACCTTTACATCAGCCTGAGATTATGGTAGTTGGTTCGGGTCATGCATAATTAAATACTATTCCTCAAAGCTAGCCATGCTGCTGTTCTCTATAATGACTCAAGAAGCAATGAGAAGCAAGTGTCCTTCTTGTAAGAGGCACACCGATTGCCTCTCTTACTTCCAGTACCTTTCGCCCCAACATGTCCATCAAGTATTAATGATGTCCCCGATCAATGCATTGAACGGCCTGGCCTGTGGAACCCTGTGCAGCCTTTGGAAACTTGTGAGCCAAACAGTTGTGCTGTGGAGTCCAGAGACAAACCACATGCTGTGATGGTGGTGGTGGCCTGTGGCGAGCTCAAGCCTGGAGATAAGTGACTCGTTAACCAGCAGGGGGAAGGGTCTGTGTGTGTGTGTGTGTGTGTGTGTGTGTGTGTGTGGAATAGGGTGGGACTAGGATGTGCACGATGCCCCTCCTTGATGGACACTTCATTGGCAGGCTAATTGAGGTGAGGTCGTCTTTGCAGCCACAGCGGGTCGGGTTTTTTTTAATGGCCAATTTTAATCAGTCATGCTGAGAACACACACACACACACACAGACACACACACACACACAGACAGACACAGACACACACACACACAGACACACACACACACACACACACACAAGACACACAGCTTTCACATCCACTTGTGCACTCATTTATATGCTCTTCCTCTCTTAAGAGATGTTATCTCGTGCTCTGACATCACCCCCCGGATAATTGATAAGTTCACTCCGTTGCCTGATGTGCTCATGTGTCCCCACACACTGTCTTAAAGGATTGCTTAAATCTCTAGCCATTTCCTACAAAATACACCACAGACCTGGAGCGCACCCCCACTGCCACTACATCACACACACACACACAAACACACACACACACTCCATTGCCCAGCTGAGAGAAATTAGCTATTTTGATCCAGTAGGTGGGAGACGTTGAGCCCACCACTCCAAGGGCTGGTGGTCTGTCACTGTCACAAAGAATGACAGTGACGCAGCGTGTCGTAAACAGCGGTGATATGATCCCCTCGTCCATCCTGTCGGGTTGAAAACTACTGTATTAGAATGACACATGGTAATCCATCACCGCATTGTCATCTTGGGGGAATTGGAGATAATTGGCACGGCGAGGGCTTATCTTGTCACCATGGTGTCTCGCCGTGTCACGTCAACAATAATGCCTGACAGCGCATTGCCACAATGTGAGCGCATCCCTGAACCCTGAGGATTACTGTGGAGTTTTTTTTGGGTCCCCATGAGAGAAAGCTTTGGAGGTAAATCTTTATGTTAGTTTCCTATTCAAGCCACAAGGGAGGATAACAATCATATTTGTGGCAAGCGCATTTTGCAGTATCTATCTCACTGTTCTTACCAACTCAATACCACTTTTTTTTCTTACTGAGAAAAGAACACTTCATTGTCTGTCCCGGAGACCTGGTATAATTGAAAATGCATTACCCAGGTGAAAGGCACGGTCTTTGATTTCTGTGTTTTTTGCGTTCGTCTGTTCTCAAAAAGCAGAGCAGACATTTCCTGTGGGCACTGCAGGAATTGCCAGACATGATTCATTTTCCCTACTCTTCATTATGCTAAAAAACGAATTCAATTTTTAAATGGATCTCTCTTCAGAGGGCCACATTAAACTAGTTAGCATTCTTGTCCTCCAGCCGCGCAAAATCTGATTGATTCAGCACAAGTATCATCATTTTTGCTCCACAAAGAAAAGGAAGTGACATAAATTAGAGTGCGGCACCATTTGTCACTTCCTGAAATTTCACAGTAATTAGCAACAGCTCCCCTAGCCTGTCAATCACTATTGGTAGTCTCTCAGCCACCCAGGAATGGTAGCTAAATTATCACCCTGTTTCCTATGATTTACAGAAGAGCTGGTGTCTTTTTTTTGCTCTAAGGCTTGACCTCCTAACCTGTAAGGTCATTATGCATCCCCAAATAATAAGCCAGGCTACTCAAAGTCATTAAAGGACACAGAATCAGATTGCTCAGCATATCCTATTTTCTGTTTTAGTTTAAATGCATTGGTGCTTTAAGACCACACTGGTTAAGGGCCACAGTCAACTCTTCAGGCTTTACATTACAGCTTGATAGCTATTGTTTTATCCATAATTGCAGCTCTTGAAGTCAATGACATATTAGCATGTTGCAGCATATCATTTCAGGAGCGCCCAGGGTGGTCATTATGGTTGCGTGTGTCGCCTTAATCCACATGATGGTGACAGCATCTAGCATCTGCTGTAGCAGTCACCTAGGGCTTATCAGTACACTAAGCATATGTGCAAGATACTGATTAGAGAACAGCAAGGCAGTTTGGCTTCGGTGCTGTGGGGGAGGAAGGCACGGCACCGTGAATGAGAGGAGAGGAGAGGACAGCCGCAGTTGAAAAGAGAACACGGGGGTCGTAATTGCATACGTGTCGGCAACTTCCTGCAAGACGCTCGGGCATGAAATATGGAGAGGCACGGGAGGGGAAAGATGAAAGCCATGGCCCCAGTGATGCCCTACCTCTTTAATTACAGATGCCAATTCACCAGCCCAGCTCTCAGCTCAGCACAGCCACACAGCTGATAGCTAGCAGAACTGCCTGTGAGAAATAGATTGCATCAAATTGTCAATCAATTTGTCCACTGTCAATGAAATCATCAAATTGTTAATTGTCATTAGATGTCATCTACCCAGATGAAATGCTTAATGAACTATTAAGGACAGTAGGCGTTATATAATATCCATGCAATGTTATTACATCTTGTTGCATAGTATTCTTGCAGTATGGTGTAAGACAACTGAGGACAGATGGACGCAGGCCTTTCTATGTGTCACCACAAATAAATGAGAAAAACAGCAACAAAGGCATGTCATTACCACAGTAATTACAAATAGGAGTTCGGTTAAAGTTAATTAACATGTAATAATATGGTGAGAAAGCACCAGCTATTTATTAGTTAAGCCAGTACATTTTATATGGGACACTTTATATCCAGTGGGACCTGGAAACCAGCCATAATAGAGGATCTGTGTGCAGCACATGCAGTAGATAGACTGCAAGATATCGGGCGTGGACTCTGACTGAGTCACCGAAAGCATATAGTATGAGATCTGCATTTAAATGCTCAGCGTGAGAGCTGTATTCAGAAGTTCAGTTGATAAGAGAGAGAATCTGGAATGGAAGGATGGAAGAGACAAATCTACTGATTGCCTATGGATGACCTTTTGACTGTGAGCTCATTGACTCTCTCGTCTCTAGTTTCTTATGTAACAGTGTTTCGCGGCTCTCTCTCTCTCTCTCTCAATACATTTGTTAAAATTTATATTCTGCCGGGACAGTATCCTTCTCATTCAAGGTAAAGTCAAACGTCTAGCATGGCACCGGTTGAAGTACAAGGTAAAAACCAGTCAGCTGTCTCTGTCAGTCTCAAATGAGCGCATCCGGCTTGCCAGCCATAGAGCTGAGGGCTGTTCTGCCACCATTGCGGCTGCTGTTGGCAGGCTGCACACGTGCAGCCTAGAGGGTGTCGGACGGCAGGGGAAATCTCTGACAAGAGGAGACGTTTCCCTTCTGCCAGCCGTCCCTCAGTGTGGCAAGGTAAGGCAAGGCAAGCGAATGAGCAAGCGACGGAAACCACAGCCGTTGCATGTCAGCCCAGAGTCGTTGAGACAGCACTGTTTACAAAGCTTTGCCTATCTGTGTCTCCCACCTGGCAGCTTTTACAGGTGCTGCGGGCACAGTGCATGTTTATGTCTTGCATGTGTGTGTGTGTGTGTGCACACGTGGGTGGCTGGGCACACATTTGTGTTACTATGTTTTAACCTGGTGAACGTGCACCTTGGAAGAATCTTAGGATCACTTGGCCTGTGAGCCTTCCTTTGATGTTTTTTTTTTATTCTTTCAGATGTGCACATGTGTGGGTGTCTTTGTAGTTCAGCATCTCAGTCTTTGTACTGTATGTGTGGGAAGTGCATGTGTATATGTGCGTGTGTGTGTGTGTGTGTGTCTTTGTGTGTTTCAGAACTCCATGTCAGTCCCTGTTTCACAGTAGTGAATGTATTTCAGCTGGTGGTTCAGAATTTGATTTAATGACTGTACAAGTAAAAAAAGTTCACAGTTCAAAATATTGAACAACATAGCATCAGAGTGATCACTAAACCTTCATATTTGCTATATTGTCACAACTTTCATACAAACAGCTCAGTGGCATCGTGCACATTGTGTCTCTCACATAAAAGTTTGTAAGACCACAAAAGACCAAAAAGCATAGCCACAAGGTCACAGCCACTCCCTCCCCTAAATATGGATAAGCTTCAGAGATCCACATGGCCAAGACCAGCAGATTACTCCCATATGGAGAACTTGTGTGATTGTCAGGTCAGGTTTGCTCGATGAAAGTGTAATTGAAAAGTGCGTCAGAATAATTACAAGGAGAGTTCTTTTTATTCCAGGCTGTAATTTGAGGTCCTCTCGTTTTGCGAGCAGCATGTTTTATTTGTCTTTCGCCATATACAAATCAGTCCAGAAGGGCAAAGTAAAAAAGTAAACACACACACACACCCATAAACAACAAGGAAAAGCCTCGATGCAAAATGTTCTCACACTGTTGACATTTCAGATTGATGAAACACCAACTCCTTAAGTTTGCTGCAGCATTGCAGACTGATGAGGTGAAACGAACTGAGGGCTTTCCTATTCACATTAGCTAGGGGAGAAGACGTTAATAAAACAATGGAAAGCACCTCCGATTCATCGACTAATGAGGTTTTTACTGAAGTCATCAAGCCCTTGTATGACTCACACATTACTTAAACCTGTCATCATCCTCCCATCTGCAAGTCTCTGCTAACAGAGAGAATTGTGACAGAGCTGTACTGTTACTGTATGTCAATATAAATACATATGTGAAATAAAGACACTCACTATGCCATCATTACAGATATAAAGGAAGTAATGTGCATCTGCAAAGCAAATTAACAGATGTGTGGACATGTGTACATATGCATTAATGCTCACACATAAGTACGCACATGCACACACTCATGCACTCTCTCACACACACACACACACACACACACACACACACATAAAAGTACCCAGTCCCTCTCCATCTTTTTGGGGAAGGCAATCAGTAATGAGAAATGACCCCCTAAATGAGGGAGCTCTTTTTGGAGTCATTTGGCACAAGAGCTCATGGTCAATGACGGCGGCAATGCTTATCGCTGCCAACCTGCAATCACACTCTTTCCATCTGTGCGATACAAATCAGCTTTACAAGCCCCAAAGATGTCTTCTCATTCTAAACCACTAGCCTGGAAGACTCACTAAGAAAGGCCCACAGTAATTTTCTGCCTAATATGCACACAGATAAATCTCTCCCTCACACATACACAAACACACACACACACATACACACACACACACACACACACACACATTCAGACAAACACACACACACATATTCACACACATGTGGGTACATGCCATCACCATCCCATGACTGCTTGCAGGATAATTTGGCTAATTATGGCAGAGGCTTCACCATGCCTATCCAGCAGAGATACTTGAAAGCAGATGTTTGTGTGTTTTCTCCCTACAGAGAAAGGAGGTTGGCTTTTATTGTTTGTCATTAGGGACTTAATGGAAAATGCTGTTCTCTTTAACAAGGTCATTTCCCATCATGTGGACTGTATGTTGAAGATAAACCTCAGGCTAAACTCTCAGGCATGACTGCTGTAAACTTCCCCTAAACCTCCTCACACTGACCTGATGTTATCTTTATTTGAGATTAAAATAGAGTAAAGTTGGCTGGTATTTAGCAGACACTTTTATCCAAAGTGACACACACTTGCAACATGGGGTTTGAGGAATCGATATTTGCCATGAGCCACAAATAATTGTTCAGGAATCACCCAACTGTCAGTTGAGCTACGAAACTACTGCTTCATCACACCCAGTAATAGCCATGGGTATGTAGTTGTACAAGCAAATTTTAACAGGATAGCCATAAATAGCAAATCAAACACAGTAGGAATCCATTGTTGTTGCTTGTTTGTTTAGCCTTTCAGCACACAGGAATGAAGTTAGACTCTACAATCTCTGCAATCTTCTGGGCAGTGTTGATTTTTGAATGATTCACAAGAACTAGAACTCAAAAGTTTTAGCAAAGAAAGTGTGCTTTGTTTCATTGTGTAAGAAGCTTTTGTTATCAGAGCATTTATGGGAATTTTTTATGGGAATGTTTGGGATTATGGTATAGGGATCAGTTGTGGAGGGCCCATTTTCACCAGCAAAGTAATACACAGACACAGACTGAAGGAGTCCAGGAAGCCTAGAGAAACCATGCGCTGAGCAGAGCCTGTGGCAAGAGCGGATTCCAGACGTTATTCAGGAACAGATGACTAGCACACTGGCTGTCTGTAGTGCCGTTCCACACCCGTGATGTTTTAACATCAGACAGGATATGATGAAGGGGGAGATGCGGTTTTCCCTGTTCTGGCAATTTCCATCATGCAACGCACCCTCCCCCCCGTCCTCAGTCCCCCTTTTCCCAAATCCGGCTGAGAGAGGTTATGCGTCTGTTATCTGCAGGCTTTAGCAGGCTTTAGATCTCCCTACCTCCCTTCTCTTTCTGACTCTCTCCTTCACCTCCTTCTCTCTCTCTCTTTCTGTATCTATTTTTCTCTTCTTCCTCACTCTCTCTCTTTCACACTTCTCTTTACCTCCTCTCTCATTTACCACCCCCACCCCCCACAGCATTTACTCACCCCCTCCTCTACTCTCCTTCTCTGCCTCCCCTCCTTCTTCTAGACGTCTGTCCACACAACTGTCTTTTAATGTCTTTGTCTTCAGTGTTTACTAATAACACCCTCTTTCAGGCCTCTTTCCCTTCTCTCATCGCTGTGTTCGTCTGTCTGTCTGCACACCGCAATGGAATGGGCAGAGGCATGGGAAAGCAAAAAAAAAAAAAACGACAGGAACAGTAGCGATGGGAAAAGCAGGCATGTGTTGTAAGGCCTCATGTCAATGATTTCAGCATGGAGGGCCTCCAGATGCTGAGAAGGCATAGTTTCAACTCTTAAAGGAACACTGTTTCACTGTTTTTTTACTGTTTGTAATAGAAAAGAACACCCCTTTATGGAAAATGCGCAGAGACACTTCGGGCAATGATTCTCAGTGGAATTTAACCGTTAAAGTCCGGAGTGCTTCCAACTACGTAGCCCTGTTGTTCGAGGTCATCGAGTTGCTCTCCATAGGGAAAAGAACTAGAGAATCTGGTACAAAATACTGTACACCAACTTACTAGCAGCAGAACACTAACTGCATGGGACCAGAAACTCACCTCCATTTTCATTTTCCTTGGCCCCAACCAGTTATCCTTAGCTATCGGTTCACAGTGCTGTCTATACTGTAACAAATATTCTCTTTCTTTTTACTACGGTCAGCACTCAGTGACCTTGAGCAACAGGATTATGGCTGGATACTAAAATACACTAAGCAGAAGTTGTTGAGTTTCTTTGCAAGATTTCAAGCTTCCAATATTGCATCTATGATCTCTTGGGAATGCTGATGCTGATGTCTTTGTCGATGCACTGTGTTCCCATTATTGAAATTGAAATGAGCCTGTGGTAAACATGTGGTTGATTCATTATTTAAGAATGTAATCAGAAGCAAAGAAGTTCTCTCAAAGGCCTAATTAGAAGGAAGAAACAGTCCATTCATGGGTCGTGCTGTTAGCTTAGCGAAAGCCTCTGTAAATCAGGTCTGTCATCCGTATTTACCCTGAGGCTTCTACAAGTCAACAAATCACAAAGTTTTAATTTGAGATTTATCTTCTGTATTTTTAGATGCAGGTATAAAAGTGACAAGTTCTCCACCACACTTGAGTTTGCTCTTTCCTTCTGTCACAAAAGCCAACATGGCTAAAAGTAAATAGTTAGTATCACTATCCTAACGGTGGTTTCAGAATGTATGAGTCCAAACAGACAAGCATATATAGTATATATATATATGAATGTGTGTGTGAGCGTGTGTGTGTGTGCGCGCGTGTCTGTGTAGTGTAGTGTATGTATAGTCAGTGTACGTGCTCAAATATTTCCACAAATATCTTGTGTATGTTTATATTTACCATAAGCCTTAAATAAATTGCACATCATACTTTAACTAGATTAGCAGATACAGCTGTCTCTATGTGGTTTATCTGTGAAGAAATGTTCCAGTTGTAGTTTTCTTCACAGCATACTAGCAATATCTATGAACACATACCTGATACTGTTATCTTGCTGTGATCCCTAAGAGATATGTATGTCTAAATCTACTTCCTGAAAACGGACGGATCATGTAGGCAGCACATCTTGTTTAGTTGAGAGATGAGCTCTGAGTCCATGCTTTTTTTTGTTGTTTTTTTTGTCTAAATCTGTCAGATAGATATCACTATCTGAAAGGTGGATTTCACCCGATCCCTCCATGGTCTGTAATGTGAGACTCATACACCGCTCCCTTGTTATCCCTGTTACAGAGACATTTCAAGCCATTCATGTCTCTTTGGTGTACCACTCTCGTCTCCCTCTCCTTTGAAACCCTTTCACGGGTCCCTAAGGGTTGCTAGAGACACATTTTGCACACTGGTGACCATTTTTTATCAGAAGCCGCTATACCTGCCCTCCAGCAACATGGCCAGCCTAATGCGCTCCCCAATGCGGATAATGAATTGCATGTTACCAATCCAGCGCTGCACTCAGCATGTTTCCATGGGTGTTTGTTAAAGGGGAAAAGAGGAGAGCCATTTAGCCCCTAGCAAGTAGTGAGTGTTTTTAAAAAGTAGCTGTTCAGCCTATCTATTCTTTTGGACCATTATGAAATAAATACAGATTGGCTGAGACAAATGCGAGTGAGGAGGTTGCCATTAGAGATGGATCAATGGTAAATGCGAGCGATTGTCAAGGCCATTCAGTGCCAGTGGCATTGAAAACCCTAGCTGCTTGCAACACTCTTCCAACACTCTCCCAACACTCTTCCAACATCCCCCCCCCCCTCAGCCTTTCCTCCCTGCCTCTTACCTGTAAGGCTCAGCAAGACTCTGTAAGGCCCTCCTTAACTGAAATTGTGCATGAGTGGCAGTTCTGGTGCTCTCAGTGTGGCGATTCCAAAGGAAGTCAAAGGGGAATGATGCACGCTGGGAAAAAGAACTGGTCGGGGGAGCCGACCCAGCCAACTTCACCCCCTGCCAAGGCCGCAGACTTGAGTGGCAGTTCGGAGTCCCTTGGAGCACTCAGCAAGGGTTTCGAGAGGCCATTACCTGGCATGCTTCCTGAGGCAGAGGAGTCTATTTCAGGGGCACAGGCTGCTGTAGCTTTCTGTGCTTATGAACTCATAAATTTGTCTTTACTTCATCAAAGCAGACATGGCAAGGTTATGCATTCAGTTCAATGAAAGCATAAACAGCCTGTCAGTGTGAAAAGTAAGTACTCTCAGAATGCACCATTTTTTTTCTCAAATAAATTTAACATGATTCATCCCTAGAATGAATGAAGGAATTTCAATACATTTGACATAACAATTCGGAACATTAATTCTCTATGCTACATTTGCATAGGAACCAAATGTCATCTCCATCATCTTCTTTCTAAACGTTTTCTCAAATTGTTAGATAATATATAACAAGCTTCCCAAGCAGACGGTTCTGCACGGATCCGAAAGGTTAACAGATAATGACCTGAAGAGTGATCCTGCACATTCCCTATAATCACAACCCTGACATTTCCCGTTGCTGTGAAATCTGACCGTGTATTTTAACAAGGACCACAGGGACTGAGCAAAGAAGTAAGGGTTGAAGGAGAAAAGACTTAAAAGCAGAGAGAGGAACAGAGGGTTGGAGAGGCAAGAGAGTTGTGAGGGTGTTGTACAGCAGCTTGTCCCAGCCAGGCCTTTGCTTGGCGAATTGATAGATGTGACGATGGCTTTGAGCAGTGAGGAGCGGCCTTGGAGAGTCATCATTTGCCGGCCCCAAAACGGCCTTGTGCTCAGCACTGCCATCCCTGAGCCTGATTGTCTGGTGATCACACAGGAATGGTAAAGGCCCACGTGTCCTAGATCTCCTGCCAGTCAGTGTGAAGGGGAGAGATAGAGAGAGAGAGGCAGCGGCCATTGATTACATTGTGTGTGTGGGTGTGAAGGAGAAATGAGAGAAATGTGAGGTGCTTGCTTTGTGCATGTGTGTGTATGTAATTGTGTTTGTGTGCATGTGCGTGTGTGTGTGTGCGATTGAGTGTGTGTGTTTGTGCGTCCATGCCTATTTGAATGGGTAGTTGTAAGTGTATTCATGTGTCGTGTCAATGCGTGCATGTGCAATCTGTGTGGTGTGTGTGTGTGTGTGTGTTTTACAGTGTCTGTGTCTGTGAGTCTGTTTTCTGAATGTGTGTTTGTGGCTGTGTGTGTGTGTGTGTGTGTGTGTGCACCTGTGAGTTTGTGTTCTGTGTGCATTGTGGGTATGTTAGTTTCGCTCCCCTCAGAACCAGAGCAGCTGTAGGCTGGCTGTTTTGGCTCAGGTTTAAAGGATGTGGATGTGGCTCCTCACTCTCCCTTGGTCTCACTGTGGATTTCCAACCTCTCCAGGCTGACAAGCCGCTTGGATAATCGTCTGCTTTAATTCCATGATTGCACAGGTGTGTGTGTGTGTGTGTGTGTATGTGTGTGTGTGTGTATGTGCGTGCGCATAGGAGAGACTTTATTCAGAAAAAAAGACCACATATTAATAGCAGGAACATTTTATCCCATGATCTCATAGAAAATAACTGTCAGACAGTAGGCAGCAGTTACAAAATTCATGAAGCCATGGACTTTCTAATGCGCCCTTGCTATAAGTGCTTCCATGCTATATTTGCTATCTCTTGTAGTTTCTTAATTACCCAGTATAAGCTGGTCTGTCTCTGCAATTAGCATTTCATAAATTATTGACTGTTGGTATTTAAAGAGCATTAGCAGAATGCTGAAGTGGCCTTTGAAGTTACAACAACTACTTCTCAGAAAAAAAAACAGCTCTGATTGTAGCTTCTGGCGTTATCATGTTGCTACTTGGTAAATTAATATGTCTTATTTTAAATGCATTAAAACTATTCCCAAGTAATTATATGTACAGTATTTTTCAAAGGGTGTGCAAAATGCTTTTATTCAACCATTTCAAGCAGGAAATGTGCCTGCCTCCTTTGTGACTCAAGATTACCCCTGCCCTCCACTTGAGGCGACATCAGCAATGTTAGTCTAATTGCTTCCATTAGTTCATCATGGCACCTGGACTGGCTTTAATGAATGTAATTGACTCCACTGCAGTCCCGGCGACTGTCTCCCTCAGCGAATAGCGATCGGCGTTGCATGTTTCTGAACAGAACCAGTGAGGCCTCGTTCCTGACACACAGCACTTCCCCAGCGTGAAGCAGAGAAACCGCATGAAAGGGGAAGAAACAGCATGAGCAATATTGACTACCCAAAAACAAGCAAACAAACATACAACTAGACAAACAGAAAAATAACTCACTGGTCAGAGGAGCGCACGCACACACACACACACACACACACACACACACACACACACACACAAATACACATACACATACTCACCAACTCACAAACACACACACACACACACACACACACAGTAAGTTTTCTCTGACTGACCACAGTTGTTCTGACGCCGGCTTGAGGGACTCGTCACAGCAACGTGTGAAATGGCTGCTGCTGATTCGGAGGCGTTCTCATGAGATCGCGGGTCATTGGGGCCGCAACGCAGCACCTACTTTAGCCAGGAACCTCCCCGCGGCGGCACGGAGCAGCTGACTGAGTGGTGTTCTGCTGCCACGAGAAGATTTTTTCGCCTGGTTGCACACTTGTGATTATTTTTTTTTCTTTCCTCAGCTATGGGTTTTGTAAATGCATTAAGACTGCTAATGGAAACCTTTCCAACCCCAGGACTATATGAGGGGCCAAGAAAAAAAGGTTCTTTATAGCTCTCCAAGGTTCTTTCCTGTTACAAAGCCAACAGCCAAGAACGTCTGTACGGAGTGTTCCTTCTAGGAATCTACTCTCGTGGCAAGCTTCAACTCCCTGAATGATTTTTGCAAAAAATTGCACATGTATACAGTATACGATTATTTAAAAAAAAAAAAAATCACATACACTGTACCACACGATTGTTCTCCCATAGCAAATTGGGTACCTGACTTGCAGGACTGTCAACCACCACTGAAAGGTGTGAACTCCCTCTCCTTCTCTCAGTGTCCCTCTGCAGTGGATAGGAACTCTGTGACTATGTAGTCTGCGTAAGGGTTGACTTGTTCTTTAAGCAAACTATATATGATTTAGTGTTTAGGTTTACAGCAAGGCGGATTAAAGGTTGTTTTTTTTCTACGCTGTTGTGAATGCGCAGTTTCTCTGGAGCCACATCCTGAATATTATGTGTGTGTGTGTGTGTATGTGTGTTTATGTGTGTGTGGGGCACTCTGGGCTGTAATTGGACATATGAATGGATAGCACTTGGACCCAAAGCGGGGCGTGTTAAACAAATTTCCACTGACAGAGGCATTTCCCGACTGCAGTAATTCAAAACTTTTCCATAACAAATGACACAGCACTTTCTCCTTGTCTACGATCCCACACATACAGAGACACACACACACACACACACACACACACACACACACAGACTTGCACAGAGAAAAAACAGACAGACAGACACATTCATATACACATATTCTCACAGATATACAAAGCCATACACACTCACAGGTGTACACTCTCTCTCACACACACACATACATACACACACACACAGTGACACGCTTGCACAGAAAAAAGGCAGACAGGCAGACACTCATACACATTCCACATTCTCACAGATACACATTCATACACACACATTCCCCTGTCAGTCTCATATGCTCTTTATTTGTCTCCACCATTTCCATCTCTCTATCCCTCTCTTCTCTCTTCTCCTCCTCCATCTTTGACTCCCATCATCTTTCCCATGTCTTTCCTGTCAGCTGTAACACTGCTTACTCAGTCTCTTTTTTAGAAAAAAAAAAGAAAAGAAAGTTTCAAAGGTGCAATTGTTTCACGGGTTAAAAGTTCTCTTAAACTGTTTCACTTCTCTCCCCTGACTTGCATTAATGTGGTGTGTTATGTATGTGTGTGTGGTGTGTGTGTGTGCGTGTGTGTGTGTATGTGTGTGTGTAAAGCGGGCCATAGGCTTCCTGTCGCTCCCAATGGGACGAAATGTCTGTTCTCACCGCCCTCCGTGCAGGAAAAAAAAAAAAAAAAACGATTGGTGCACGGTCGCTCCAGAGGTGCTTCACAGGAGGTACCGCAGCAGGACAGCGGCCCGGCAAAGCGTGCGTGTAATAAGCCTAACGTACCATGACACCACAGCAGCAACAGCAACAGTGGTGCAGGTGAAACTGTCCATGTCAAGGCAACTAGAGACACACACACACAAACACACACACACACAGACACACACATACACACAAAACCTTCATTGGTGTCCTCTTGCACAATGTGGATCTGATTATAACATACATTTGAGAGTACTTGAATCAGAATATATGTGAATATGAATATATATATTTTTTTTTTTATTAGTAGTAGTAGTAGTAGTATCATTGCTATAATAGCAGTAGTGTGTGTGTGTGTGGGTGTGAATGAACAGAGACGCAAGATGGATGAGTTTTGTTTTAAATGAAAATGTAGGAAAATGTTTGGATATCCGCTCTGGCTTCTTTCAAGCATCTGGAGTAATAAACAGGAGTATCAGAGGCAAAATAATCCTAAAACATCCAGCAATATGTCAAACATCTGTGTGTTCCTGTCTCTACCAATTAACCGTGTCCAACCAGTGTATTGAGACAGACTGTGTACACTGGCATGGTCTCTTGCAGTGAGTTTCATGGCTCTTATTTCTTTCCCACCACCAGGCCCAGCAACACTTTACATTAATTCTGTCTGTCAATAAAATAAATCTAAATTCAGCTTATCGCCACTAGGAGCTTCTCGAAAAAATATTAGTATTTTTTTCCTGTCATTGTTGGACCTGCCCATATCCAACCAATTTTGCAGCTTAGTGGTTAACTTGTCTGGGTGTGAAAAGGGAGCATCTGAGGACATGACCGATGTGCATTGCTCCCGCGACTCTCTCCGTGGGTGGACTCAGCCCAGGCCAGCCTGACCAACACCGGCGCCGGTGCCTGTGCCAATCTCTAGGGTGCAGGCGGGGCGGAGAAGAGCCAGGGCGTGTGGCACGCAGGGGCAGGGGGCAGGGGCCAGGCTGGGACGGCGCTCTGGCACACACACATGGTGGCGCACAAGAAGCCCCAGGCCTCTGCGCCAACCCATCTGCCCAACAGGCAGGCCATTGTCGGGGAGGGGAAACAGAGGCTGGCCAGGGCCTGAGAGGGCACAGCTCACCCCTAGGCAAACACAGGCCTGCAGTGTGAGCAGAGAGAGTAAAAGCGGAGTGAGAGGCATAAACGTTTGTAAAGTTCCGTGTTCTATTTTCATGGATGTGTGTGTGTGTGTGTGGGGGGGGGGGATCCCCCTTTATGCAGACCAGAGTTGAACCCTCATACACTGATACAGAAGATCATTTAAAAAGTTTTTATTGTGACGTTATGTGACAGTCCAACCTATTGCAGGTTGGAATTATTCACGTTTGCTCCCATTGTAACGTATTACGTTGCTCTATCTTGGTCAGTATTCAGTGATCTTTGGTGTGAAGTCCTTGGCTTGAGCTGGAGCCGGAGCCTTGGGGGCCTGGGAATGGGGCTCTGGGCTGGGACCACGGCTGCTGCTGCTACTGCTGTAGGTAGACATGCCGGAGCTCAGGGGCCCAGACTCTGGAGGGTGTAGTGTGGCAGATCAGGTGGGAGGAGGAGGGCAGGAAGGGGGTCAGTACAAGCCCCTGAGGAAAGGGTTGGGGGTGGAGGAATGGATGGAGGGGAGAGAGGCAGGGTAATTACTGTCCAATTTCTGGGCCTCACTTCACTTCCCTTGAGCCGAAAGAAGAGAAGCATGCGGATTGGATTTGGGAAGATTCAGGTTTTTAGGGATGCCTGTGTGTTGAATGAGTAACACAACTGGAAAGCGGTGGCCAGCATCAGACTTCTCTGTCATGCATGCAAAGGCACCCACACATACACATACACACACACACACACACACACACACACACACACACAAAAGGCACCATAGAAAGAAACAGAACCAAGGAGTTAGTCTATGCTTTTGGTTGCATAAGTGGAGACGACCCCAGAATACTGATTGTTCATTCAGCATCGCTGTATCAATCACATCTGTCAGATACGATCAAATATTCTTGCACTGGAAGGGGAGCGCCAAGACTGCATAAAATGCGGAGCTTTCAGAGAACGACACTTTGTATTCGCTTTATTTTCCTGTGGTCTGCAAAGCTTATCAGATCCGTTGTACACCATGGCTCAATTGTTTTAAAGGATCCCCGCCATGTCCCCAAATTCCCTGGGAAGGGGAGGGACGGGGCACACACATGTCCCCGTTGACCTTGACGTCAGCACTGTGTGTTTGTGTGGCTATAGCATGTCCTCTTATTCTGCCAGGTCATCAAAAAACATTGCAATCTCGACTTATTTTTGGTACCTTCCACTCCAGGGACAGCTGTGCGGTACACGATGACATGGTATCGTCTTACTGCCGTGCGTCTCTCAGAGTGGCGATAAGCCGCGCCCGCATCTGTTTTGCTGTTTGTAATTCCATTGATAAGAAATTGCCATCAGGCTTTGAGGGGATTTCACTTTGATTAGGTCTGTGTCATTTGTGTTCCGTGACATTATGGGATGCTCCAAAAATAAAACATGCTCAGTGGGCCTTTTCTCTCTCTCCCTCCCTATCTCTCTCTCTCCTCTATATAAAGAAATAATCCTACCTTTTTCCTGTCCCCAGCCAAAAGCTACTTTTTTCTTTTTTATGGGGTGGGATAGTGAATTGCTGCTTATAGACGTGGATTACTTTCTAGACACAGATTGCCTGGGACAGTCACTGGTCCAGAACATTAGCAGCTCAGTCAAGGGTTTGTTTTTTTTTTTTTTTCGCCACTAATCCAATATGGATGGCAAAGCCCTCCCGTAAGCTTTCACCTCAGCCTGTGAAAATAACACTCAGCAAACCAAAAGGGGACGGAAGAGGAGGAGAAGAGAGGAGAAGAGAGGAGAGGAGACGGAGGGAAGTTTTACTGAGAGAGTTTTAGAACTGGAGAGCAGCTACTACTGCTGTACAGCTGTGGATTCTGTGTTTGTGTTTGTGTATGCGTGTGTATGTGTGTGTCTGTGTGTGTGTGAGAGAGAGAGAGAGAGAGAGAGGCAGAGTTCTTGAGGGCGTGCCAGAGCAAACACAGGGCCCGGGGCACAGTGAGCACAGTATAGGGGGAAAGAATGTGTCTCTTCTTTTTTTGGAGGGCCACAGGGGCCGGCACAGTACAGCTGATGGCTTGTATCCCAGCAACACCCCCTCCCAGCGCACACCCAACATCACCACACATGTACACACACACATACACACACATATATATGTGTACATACACACACACCTACGCACACAGCACAGGTGGGGAGAGACAGAATGTGTGTGCGTTTGTATGGGTGTGTGTGTGTGTGTGAGAGAGAGAGAGAGAGAGAGAGAGAGATAGGAAATTGAGAGAAACCATATTCAGGGGATTGCTCTGTTTTTTGCTGAGATTCACTATATGTGTGGAATAGATGCTTTCTAGCACCAAAGCGAGGAGCATTTAGCAGACACCAGTGAATGAGCTCGACAGGTCAGATTGCGTGGGCCTGGTGGAACATGGGTTTTGAAATTGAAAACCACTTATCTCTGTCAGCTCTCTTAGTTCTTTCCACTGCATTTCACCTGGCCAGGTCTTCAATGGAAAACCAAGAAAATAATATTAAACCTACCATGCAGTCATTGTATGACCACCTGAGTACAAACAGCTGCCTTGCACCATCATGTGACCTAATGTGGGGAAAGAAAAAGCTTTATCTTCTTCTGGGACTGCATAAATATCTGTATTTTATTATGGAGGCTAAATCATGTGTTGACTGTTAAATAACGATTTACAATTGACACCAATATTTAATTGTTTACTCTTTTCTATCCCTCTCTTCTTTCTTTTTTTGCCTGACTGTCCCTCTGTCTCCACCACTCCATTGCTGTCTGTTGGCTGTTGTCTTGGCACCTGGCTGGCTCTCCCCTCTCTAAAGGTAAGACAAAGTTCTCTCTCCCTGAAGTTCCCTTTCCTTCTCAAAGTTCCCTTCCTCCTCAGGTGTCCTCAGGTGTTTTTGAAAAGTGCTGAGAAAAAAGCCCCCTCCACAACCACCCACACCACCCACTCAGTAAGGTGGTTATCGCTTTAGTGCAATGTGTAGAATTTTCCTAATCCTCCATCCCTTTTGTGCGTCAGCCCTTGAGATTGCGTCGTGGGGCTCCTATGCAAGGGTAGCTTTCACTTTGCTGGCCAGTTCTGTCTTCATAAACCTCCTTCTTCCATATAGATTTCCATAGCTCCAGGGCGCTCGACTCCCCCAACAATGGGATAAGGAACACAATGTGCAGACTCTTCGTGTGAGTGAGTCATCGTATGGAATGCATTAGGCTGGGGAAGCTAGGGTACATCTTAATTTCACGTCTCGATAAGAACACACACACTCACACACACACACACACACACACGCACACACACACACTCACACAGAAGAATGCTTCTTTGTGCCAAAGTATGACAACACTCCCGCCAAACACGGGTTAATATCTCTGGGAGTCCTCTGATCTTGGGAAACTGAATTTCTAAATCTTTCCTCAGAGCAGTTTTCTGTCAAGCTTAATGTTCTGTTGAGTTTTTTTGTTTTTTTTTAGGGAAGTTGGAGTTCACAAGGTTTTTTTTTTTTTTAAGATGAATGAATGTTTACTATGGCTGTTTACTATGAGTCCTAAAACTCTGACATGAGCGTGGGATCATTGCTTAATGAGGTCATATCAACCCTTACACTTTTATGTCCAACTCTAAAAATGATTGCAGCCTACAACTCAAGTCATGCCCACTTGCCAGTAGTGCATGATTGTTAAAACGATGCCTACAATATTTGGAACCTGCACTGTAATCATCCTTTCCTGCAATCACAAACTCATTTTCAGTGGTCACTGACCAGATGAGGCCATGGCGACTTTCCCATGAAATCAATGAGAGACTAGCTTTCGTTTTCATAACAGAGTCCACCTCACGTTCAGAATAGATATTGCCTCTCCACTCGAGCGGCAAACCCCAACTGGGGTTTCGGTAATGAAAGCCTGTAAGTCGCTTCAGTGTCCGAGGAGTGAAATAGACTGTGTCCAGCTCCTAATGTGACACGCTGTCCATTTCGGCACCTTCTTTAGCCGGAGTGAAGCAGTTGGAATGATGTGAAGAAGTGTCGAGGGGGACGAGGGGCATGCAGGAGTGTGAATGTGAAGGCTGAGAGGAGCTTTTGATTGGGGTTGTGATGAGAGAGGGAGACCCTAGTTCCTATTAGAAGAAGGCGGCATGGGTCGGTCCCGTCGACTCCCGTTTGGTAATTACAGGGATTAGCAGTTCCTCGGCTCCGTGGCTGAGGCAGCAGTTATGCATATACACCACCAGTCAGCAACAAAATGTCCCCCCCACCACTTGAGGTGAGGCACTTGGGGGGGGTCACGGCCTGTGTGTGTGAGGCACAAGCGTGTGTGAGAGGGGTCACGTCATGTCAGGGGAAATGCTGAGGGAAGCTCTTGGACACCCCTGTTAGCAGTCATTAGGCTGCCCGTCAGGTGGTGTGATGGGATTGGAGCGAGGGGGTCTGCCAGGCGGAGGGGAAAGAGAGAGGGAGATGAGAGAGTGGAATGGTCAGAGTATGGTGCTGATGTGAAGGCCTCCTTATCACTGTCAGCTACAGCGCTGTCTCACTGATCAGGGTCCTAAAGAAGGTAATTGATCAAGGTCTTAAAGGAGGAAGGCCCATGATACTTGATGCTTGAAGTGATGACATGGTAGAAGTGCCAGAATGCTGTGGATTGGCTGTGAGTTGGGGTTTCAATCTGTTGCCTAGTTTCTTCATTCAACTTTTTAGGAATGTAATGCAGCTGTAGCCGAAGTTCAAACTCTTTTTGTTTCTTTACAAACAAAAAAACAGTCCAATGAAGAAAATAGGACAAATATCATAGTATGATAAGAGTGAAGAATCAGTGGTACAGTTATGATGTTGTATTAACAAGGAAATAGGGCCTTGTAAAGTCATAGCCAAACATTTTATGTTGAGTTTATGTTGAATTGCTTGCGCCTTCCAACTGCCTGAGGACATTATTTAAAAAGCACATGAGAGAGCTGTATACCTTGGAATTTGCTTAGTGTTCCTTGGAAGCTCTCTCAGCCATATTTAAGTGCTGTCCAGAAACACTTCCAAAAACGACCACGACTGTCTTATCACTTCAGACCATGTTCGCTGAAAAGCATGCGTTCAGTCCAAAGGCAAATGTTAATGCCCAGTAGATTCCCTTGTAAAATCATGTTAACACAGAAGACAAGACAAGTTTAAACACATTTTGAACCTACCCACAGAGATCACCTCTTTAGAAACATCCAAGACTCATTCAGATGCTGGCACGCACTGTGAGGTATTTCTCTTCAGGCTAATAATTAGCATTAGCCAGCAGGCTGAATTTTCAGCAGTTTTGTTGTGCCCCTAGTTGCGAGGTACCCCCCCTAGACAGGACACCTCACGCAGTGTTGAGCTGTGTCGATGGCAGAAGTGTTTGCAGAGATCTCCAGGTGCTGATTAGCACCCTCTGTGTTTGGCTAATGGATTTATGCTAATGCGGTGTGCTGCTAGCTGGATGGCTGGCTAGCATGCTAGTGGCGTCCCACGGTGCTGCTGCTACTGCTGTACTGGGCACCAGGACTCTGCTGGGGCCAGCAGGCGGGGAGCGGCTCGTCAGGGGAGCGCTTGTTTTCTTTATGGAGGATGCTGACCTTCAGCACTGTCCTCTGCTGCACACATACAGTGTGTGTGTATACACACACACACACACACACACACATTTCACACATGCTGTACTTACAGTCACATGGGTAGGAGGACTCACATGTAGCCTATGCACATTCACATATACACAAACACATACTCAGTCACACTGGTACAAGGACTTAGACATAGCCTATGTATGCAGGCACACACAATATTGAAAGAGACACACACACACAGTCACACAGGTACAGATACACAAATGCACACTACACACAGTCACTCACACACAAACACACACCTACCAAGGTGAGAATGGAGGGTCCTTACAAAATGAATCAAAGCCATTGAATTGCTTCAGCTATTTTCTTTCACTCACAGACTTCCCTTACCCCCCACTCTTTCTTTCTCTCTCTCTCTCTCTCTCTCTCTCTCTCCCCCTCTCTCTCTCTATTGATTGCAGTGCTAGTGTACTTGCCCACTGTTCGCATGCTGTGAAGGGCTTGTTTATAAAGACAACACCATAGTGCAGTGTAGTCAAGTCACACACAGGGACAAGCACATACACTATAAATAAATGAATTCACACACACACACACACACACACACACACACACACACACACACAGAAAAATTAAAGGAATATTGGTCAGTCACAGGACCTGCTCTACTAAATGTTGACATTTAACCAATGACCAGCAGGGGAAAAAAGAATCTCTCACTGCCTCACAACCTCATGTGTTGTCTGCCCATAGGACAGATCCCTGATCGACCACCTCAATGTTATCTTGTAAAGGACAATGACTTGACTTTATTAGTCCACTTGTCTGTCTCTCTCTCTCTCTCTTTCTCTCTCTGATGTTAGACATGTCACACGGATGGCAGGAAACAGTTTAAGCACATGCAAACACCATTATTCTGTTTGTCCTCCGTTAGAGGCGGAAATGAAAGCATAGATAAACCCGCCCTTGGCTCGCGCCAACATGTGTTCACACCAGCTTATGAATAATTGAAATGCATTATTGCACCAAGCACAGGACCGCTCAGCCCATCAAATCGATGAAAAGCATGTCACAGTTGTTTGGGTGTGCAGAGAGACATTTGTATGAGCGGCTGCTTTATTTGGATTACCAAACTCTTTAAGTGCGAAGTATTTCCCTGGCTACTTTGCCTTATAGCCCATGAATGAGTTTTTCAGAGAGGTCGTCTTTGCTGGGTCACGCAGATATTAAATGCATCCACGAGATACGTGTTCACAAACTGCTCATTTGCAAAGGCATCGCCAGAGCAGTGCGCTCCTGCAACAGATAAAGGCAGTTATTGCTTTCTATACGTAATAGGAATTCACTTCGCATGAGGAAAAAAAGTGGGTTTAGGATCAACAGTGGGCCCATCCACATGATATCATTGTGCAAGACTGAAGCCGCAATCTGTATGGTAATTATTTCATCCAGAATATTAATCTAAGATTGCCTGACAGAATGCACTCTCCCACTTCAATTTATTGCCCTCATACACAATGTGAGATGATAATGAGCATATTGAACCATTCACAGTACAGGCATTTAGATCAATTAAGGAAGACTCGTGATGGGAGACTGGCCCATTCGCAAAGATTTTAATCCATTGATTTGGTGTGTATTCGGAATGGGGCTCCAGTCAAATTGATTTAGTCACGTGTTTAAATTAGAAAATGCACATTTCAGCGATTACTATCCAGAGGCATGTTTGACGTTTGGATTTAGACTGAATAGCATTTCTCTTTCCTTTGCCCTACCAATTCTACTGGGTAGGCCCCTTTCAGGAGTACAAATCTTTAAAAATGACACTACTTTTTCCTAAATTTGCTGGACAAATCTGACAAATATATTGACAGTTATTGACCCTCAATCTTTAAATGAAATGGGACACGTTACCACTACACAGTAGGCTAACATACAAGGTAGTATTGGGTAGTATTATTCACTTATAGGTATCAATAATACCTGTAATGCTACAGCAAGTCATACAGTTACTACAGTGAGGAGTAGAACTGTAGAAAATGTAAAAGTTAGCCAGATGAATAAGGTTAGTAGCCTGACAATCCATCCTATAACATCAAAATGTATAGTCTGGGCACGACCAATAAACTGGGCTCAAGCCTAGGGGAGGAATCAGCAGTTGTCTTTCAAACTGGATAACGCTACGACCAATCACAGCAGCATCGGCAAAAAAGCAAATAGCCTACATCCTTCTTCGAAATGCCTTTTTCTGCTCAACTGTCAAAGAAAAGCCCAAGTCTAATTTTTCCAAAGTCGCTGCTAAAGCCGATTCAAATGACTACTATTCCTTGGCCACTGTTGACAGCCCTGTCGTTATCTTGCTGAGCCCACCCAACAACTCCACAGAGATAGAGCATTGTGATTGGTTTTACCAAGACTTGGTAAGACTTTATGATGCATGGCTAGACATACCCCCAGAACTATTTGCTACCGCTAGGGTGCGTATAGATTTCTAAGCTACAAGGTTAGTTGACTGCAGACAAATTTCTGAATGAATGAATCAGGCATCCCATAAAATCAAAAGGTTCTTCACCATTTTTCATCATTAACGTATGAAGTGATGTAGTGATATAGCCTACATTCACTTTTGATATCGGTGAAAGAGTTTCCTGCATTAACATTTGCCATACAGTATTAAATCTCTCAGGAAAAGTAGTGCAGAAAAGCTCATCACAGCACTCTTATCTATTGCCACTGTTTACTCTGGCCTTTTTGGAACTGTATAGGACAGACACCTGGCCTAATGAACCTGTTTGCCATGGGAATGAAGCCATCAGACTTTCCCTACTCCGTTGGCTTCCATCTCCCTGTGCGTGACAGCCTTGTCCCGAGCCTGTGTATCCGTCATGATGGATACTCTCGCACTGGACACGGGCCAGAATCAGGTGGAATGGAGGTGGGGCCCCGAGCTCTGATCTCGGGGATGGATGTCTCCTCTCGGACTTTCAGTAAACGGAGACAGAGGACAGGCTTAAGGGGGGACAGAGGGTGTGGGCGGGCGGGGGGACGGAGCGGAGTGGAGTGGACAGCCTGCGGCAGCGAGGAACAGACTCGTAAGCCGATGATGAGGCATTATTCAACCATGCTCTTCCAGGGTCTGTCTCGCAAGCCTGGAGCATTATTCATAATTTCTTTTTTTCTTTCCTTTTTTACGGCACCACGGTGGCTCTCAGTGCACTACACTGCCTCTTGGTTTATGAGCAGCGAGGGGAACAGGGACCGCCACTGCTGCTGATGCTCTCGCTTTCAGCCTCTGAGATGCTGCACTGAGCTCAAGGTTCACCACCGGCGCTGTGGGCCACTGCACTATGCTTCATAATAAAGAACATTTAAAGACTGCCAAGGCCTTTGGAAAAAGTCACTACTTGTCATCACATATGGCCTGTCCTTTCAAATACCTCATTTTAATGACGGCACAGTTTTTGATGCCTCTGTACTGTACAGAGGCTAAAAAAAAGGTCTAAAAGCAAACCTTTAAAAAAGACTGCTTGTACAACACCAGTGCAGTGTCTCAGTGTAACACAGTACTTTTTCCAAACTGTGTAACATGATATGCCATCCTGTTGGCATTAAATACTTCAACCTGCTCTCCATACAGAGGGAGAATTGTGATTGTGGGGAATAAAGAACATCGGCATCATTAGCAGTCATCACTCAAAGCCCAGCATGTAAAATCAATAACTGCCAGCAGTGATATGCATTCAGCCTATGCGAACGCAAGCCTGTCATCACATTTGTCAGACGAGTGTCAAGTGTTTTTTTTTTTAAGTTTCTTCACCCAATCTATTTACCATGTGAGAACAGATTGACCCCTGGGGGAGAATTAATCTCAGCATTAATTATTCATTTGATTTGGAATTTTAATTATTCGGCATTATAATCCCCTCACCCGTCAAATGTCACGTTCACGTAATCACATTATTTATAGTGATGACAGACGTCTGGCAAGCCTGCTCAGAGGTGCTCAGAAGAAAGTCCTTAACCAGTAGAAAATGCAGACAATTGTCATTATAGATTTCTAAGTTAAAAGGAGCCTGTTTAGTTTTTATGTTTGTTTGTTTGACTTCCTCTCTCTCATGTAGACTTATGAGGTGTGTGCTGTCTTTTTATGCATCCTGGCTTAGGGGCAAAACCCTCAGCTTAGCTTCTCAAAGTTTGCATTGTTGCTCAGCCACAGATCCCATTTGGCAACGCTTTGCTGCAGCAACTGTTGCGAGACATTTCCTTCTCACGTATTTCAGCAGAGACCAGGCTTAACCGACTTAACAGACAATTTCCCAATGAAAGACAAACGAGAGACCATCTTTCTTCTAGTGCATACACTGTTTGTAGATATAGCTGTCTCTGTAATATCCAGTGTTGTACAATTAAAGATTACATGTACATATGACTAGTTCATCCTGCAAACTCATGAAGCCCTGTTAATTGGGCATGGCGTAAATCACTCGGCTCTTGCTCCTAAACACTATGCTTTTTAAATCCACGGCCTGCATTGCAGGGAGTTTCACACAACTCTGCGCCATGACAGTGTTTTATTGCTATCTTAAAGCTAACTTCATAGCCATTGTTATCTGATGTTGAGAGGCCACTGTTTGTTCCCTTGGACGAAATAGGTAAAATGTATGTAAATGTACTGTATACAAGACATCATCCTTTAGATCAAACTGATGAAATCTAACATTAGTCAAAGTCTTTAACCACAATGAGAAAGGAATAAACTCACTGTGATGTGATAGAACTAGATCAGAACTAGCATCTGACCAAGGTTCTATGCTCTCCCTAAAGCAGATTGAAGGAGATGTCATTTAGCCGTAGATCTGTAGGCATCTTTAAAATGAATAGATGTGTTATGGCTGTGTGTATAGCTGTGTCTGACAGAGCATACACTAGTCATTTCAAGGTCATAGTGAATCTTTAAGCTTGAGGAAGAAAATACTGTGCAGCCTCCACATCTTCTAGTCCTAGTGCTACTCCCTGTTGGATAGAACACTAAAGCATCCTGGGCAGCTTCTCAAGGCTTTGCTGTTGCTTGCATTAGTCTGTTGGTTAAGTGATGTGTTGCTCATATCCCTCTAAAACTCTCTCTCTCTGTCTCTCTCTCTCTCTGTCTCTTTCTCCTTAAGGCTAAAACAGCTACCAATTTTACAGTGCCAAAGAGATATTTTCTCTCTCTCTCTCTTTCTCTCCTTCTGTCTCTCTCTCTCTTTTCTCTCCATCTCTCTCTAAAGGGTTAAACACGGCAACAGTCTTTTCCAATGCCACGCGTGGGTGCCTCCCTTCAGCATAAAAGGGCACTGGCTCCTCTGGGGCCCTCTTATCACCGATCTTTTGTTAGTGTTGCTGAGGGATAGGCTACGTCCCATTACCATCATTATCAGTATCATTGCCACCATCCTCCTCCTCCTCCTCCTCTACCTCTACCTCCTCCACCTACTCCTCTTCCTCTTCATCATCATCATCATAGTTCTCATCATCATCATCATCATCATTATTATCATTATGTGCCATAGAATGGCAGAAATCTCATTCTCAATTTTTCACCTGGGTGTGATGTTGGTCTCTCTGTCCAACATTCTCTTTTCTCCATGACTACATGGTAATGGTTTCTAATGTGATATGTGTTTTGCCATCCAAAATAGGCATTTTCTGCTGCCTAGTCCCAGTTGTGAGGGTCTGTTGTGGATGTTGTCGCCAAAACACATTTTTTAAAATGAGAGTCTTGCATTAATTCAGGAAAATTGCAGGAAATCCTTTTCAGGAAATTCCTTGTAAAACCATAGGGCCTAATTGTAAAATGCTGGAGAAACACACACTCTCTCTCTATTTATCTCTCTCTCTCATGCGCACACACACACACACACACACAAACGCAGGCACTCTGTCATTTTGCTCTCCATCACAGAGGAAAGCTGCATGCTAGTCTGCACACAGCACAGGCCATTATTCCAAATTAGGTGTTGAGACGCTGCCATTTTTCAGCATTAGATCGCCTCTTTGGAAAAAGTAATGGGCGCCACGCATGTCCAATGAATTTGGACCCAGCTCAATCTTTGCACCGTGGCCCTCCGGTTTATTTAATGGACCGATTCCCTTGACTCGACGCACCACCACCTCAAAAGAGCTACTAAGACCCCTTGGTGTGAGTAAGTTAACCACAGATAAAATATCAGTTCATATCTTTTTTATATTAGTCAGGTTCCCCGAAGCCACAGCAGTGGAACAATAAAAGGATGACATTATTATTCAGGAAATTTGTCATAAGTCAATATTTAGACAGAAGTTTATAGGGTGTGAGATCTTTGTATTGGATAGGTGTGTAGAATAGTTAATCACTGGGCTTGACTCAGCCTCTGTGTGCATACATTGTATCTGCCACCCTTCAAAGGTTGTATAAAACACAGAATTGTCTGCCCTTTTTTGAGTATGTAGAACTTTGATAGATGAAATCACATGCACACACACACATTCATGCGTTGCATACACATGCACACCCTCATTCACGCGCACACACACACACACACACACACACACACACACACCGATAATATTGACATTTTAGAATTCACACCAGAAAATCGTCTTTGCTGATAAATGCAGCTGCTCTCTGTGCCTGGAAGTCAGCCACCATTTTTGGCCAGAATACGCTCATGTCATTCCAATCGTATAGGCTTAGTGCTCTGTTCTGGTTTGTCTGGAGAGGTCCAAGTTTTCCCTCCTTCCCTCTGAGTTGCCTGCATCTCCTCTCCCTCTCCTCTTCTCTCATCTCCCTCTTTTCTCCTCGTCCTCCTCTGGCTGACGGGTGGACAGGCTGACAGTGCAGTGAAACTGGGTAGTAGTGACACACGCTAGTCCTTCCAGGATCTTCGACTAAAGCCTTCAGCGCTCCTGATATGACAGAAGCTGTCATGGATTGCACCGCAGTGCCTCAGATGCAGCACAGCACTTGTGCTCTCCTCATTGGCAGTGCGTTGTTGCTGGATTAACATGTGACACCAAAGCTATTGCAAACCAAAGCATCAAAATATTCCAAATGCTACTCAAACTTGTTTCTATAGCTATATCTTATCTTATCTTATCTTATATAGCTATAGCTATATATTTCTATATTTTTATAGCACTAAAAACAGCAGGAGATATACTTATATTCACATATATTATAATATATATGTACTTGAGCTGTAGAGTTGTGTGTGTGATGTGACAAACTAAAATGAAAGTGAAATGATAAAAGTAAAAGCCAAATAGCCAAATAGAAATAGATGACCAAAAGACCGAGATCAAGTATACAAACTGCACTGCAATAGTGGAATGTTCGAAAGTGCAGCTTTCTGCCGGTCAAAGAGGAATACATCTTAGTTCTCTCACATAGAGGGTCCTAATTTGAGTGCTTAGAGGCTTTGTGGATCACTCTCACTCAACAGAAATTACACCTTGTAAAGTCAGAACCAAGATGCTCAGCAGTTAGAAGAATTTTCTCCTAAATGCCCTGTGAGGAGCTACAGCTAGCACAGTTTTTTGTGCACCAGCATACAAGCCCTGACAACACTGTGCTGTTTGCACCATGCTTTTTTTTTTTTAATAAAAAGCACAAACATAATGCGTTTCCACTCTGAATAATGAATATCAATCCACAGTAATATGTACAAGATAAGAGTATCTCAGTAGTAGAATGCCACCTGTAATTTTAAACAGGCTTAATCAGGGACACTTAGTGGTCCCAGGAGTACTTTGCCCCCCTCTACAAATGAGTGTCGTGGGCTGTTTAATGCTTTCGCATATTTAAAATAAAAAATGCTAATCCGTTAGGGTCTTGTGCTGCTCGGCTGTGGATCAAAGGGCTGTAATGGAGAGGTTTTGTGTGGTTTTTTGCAGTATTTTCACCACCCGAGCCACACTCGCCCACACGTCTTATTACCTGCAAAACACTCAAACAGCTCTCTCCATTCTGAGAGAGAGAGAGAGACTGTGGAATATGGACTCAAATGGACCTTATTAGGTTCAATGCCAAGCCATGTATCAGTGCCAGGCCATGTAGTAGCATTCAGAACTATAGTTTGAATTTATATGAGCTGAACACAAGTGTCAAGGCCACTGATTGGCTGCTTAAATGCACAGGTAGTCACAGGCAGTCATGAAAAGGTCAGGGTGAAAGGGTAATTTTTGTTGTATTTTGTAACACATGCTGTCTGATTTTCTTTTATTTGGTCTGACTACATGAACCAATGATTGTACAATATAAGATCCATTTATAGAAGTCTGAATGACATAGACATGAGGAAAAGAACAGAGACGAAATGGATTCCATACCATTAGGTGACTTGTGCTGTTTGTAGTTGCTTCAATGAAAGTATGAACTGTCAAACAACATGGATGACTTTGTAGTGATGCAATACTCATTTTGTCTGGAAAAGCTGTTTTGAATAAATTGTAAACAACAGAATTTTTTGGCAACTTATCTTACAGAGCCTCTAATACATAATGGTTCTACAGTAATAGGTAGAACACAGAGTAGTCTGTAGAAATGCAAGCTGGCAACAGGGTCAGAGTTGAACATTTTGCTTATACAAGTATGTCTGATGTATTTAAGTATTTTTGATGACAAAAAGCTGTTCCAAAAATTCTTGCTCTCCCTCACTGTGTGTGTGTGTGTTGGTGTCAGTGTCTGTGTGTGTGCATTGGGGAATTGAATACTCTAAAATGACTCCTTTTTGTAAATTAGTTTAATTGACTTTAATGAATTGTCTTGCACGCTGACATTTTCACAGACCTCTTTGTGTCTCACTAGTTCATCTACATTCAGCAAACATCTAATTCCTTACAGTTCAACAGCAAATAACTCATGCAAATTTGCACTCCAGTTTTTTAAATTCACATTCACACCAAGTTCTGTTTGTACACATCTTGGGCACAGGCCATTTAAAAGGTCACACGAGGAAGTTTCTCATTATTCTCAAAGGACTTGGCCATTTGTTTCCTTAATGACTTTCTTAATAGGAAATTTATTTAGCTGAAAAGCAGCGTCATTAATATGGCACTTTTTATTTTGATGCAGCACAAGTGAAGGCGTCTCTTTGTGTCTGTTTCTTGCTCAGTGTGTGTGTGATGTGTATGTGTGTGTACATGTGCGTGTATGTGTGTGTGTCCATGTTTATAATCCAATAGTTTTAAGGCTTATTAGAAGCTCAGCAGTAAGAAAATACCATCATTTTGTGCGAGGAGGTTGTCTCCCTCTTCCTCCCTCGTGTGTCTCATAGGGTGGACCTCTCTCAAGAGTCACTAATGAGGCACACAAGGATGGTATTCATCAGAAAACCTGTCTTTGTTCTCCTTTTTCCACATCCCACCAAATCTCTCAACTGCCTTGTGTCTTGTGCACATATTGTTTCATGAGATAAAAGACTGTCTGGGTCAGAGATGCTTTGCTATTCTGCCATCTGTTTACTGTACTTTTCATTATTCACAGTCTTCAAGATTTTCTGAAGCTCCTTATTGCTGCTCTTCAAAAGGAGGGGCAGGCCTGGTGCATCATGGGTAATCTGGCAATGTTTGTAGAGATTTTTTTTTTTTTTATTTTAATTAGAGAAGCTTCCAGTGACTATTTCCCTTCAGCCAGAGGAGTTCACAATCCATCAGTCTGACAGCTAAATTGTCTGGAATGCTAACAGGGTTGGCTGGCTGCATCCTTGTGGGCTTGGAGTGTGAAGTTCACTGTGTGGTTCGAGCTGGCATGATTGACGGCTCCCTTGGTATTGTGAAGACATTGGGATTACTGCAGACTTTGAAATGCTGATTGAGGCTGCCCTGTGGATCATGTATACAATTCATGGCGAATATGTATCTCCCGTGATACTTGTTTTGTCATCTGTGTATTTGGATGTGTGTGTGTGTGTGTGTGTGTGTTGCAGAGAGTTGAAGAGAGTCTTGGACTGCAATGACAGCCCCCTCTGAATTCTGTAGTGTTACAGATGTAGGAAGCCTGTTGTTTGTTGTATACATTCCAGCTGATTTGACCTTAGACCCTGTGTGTGTGTGTGTGTGTGTGTGTGTGTGTGTGTGTGTGTGTGTGTGTGTGTGTGAGCCACTTTACTCAGCAACCTGCCCCATGATTCCCAGAGCCCCAGTGTGTGTGTGTTTTGTCTCCTGCTCTCTCTGTCCTCGGCAGCAGCCTTGTCAGTGCTCGGAGCCAAACGCTGCCACTGCTTGACTCACTATCTCCTCTGAGGGCCCTTTGTCTCAACGAGTGGATAAAGCACCCGCCCGACTCACTCACTTTCTCAGGGTTAGCAAAAACACAGGAATGTAAATGGGATAAAGAAAGGGAGAGAAAGTGTGTGTGTGTGTGTTTGTGTGGTTTGTGTGTGTGTTTGAGTGTGTGTGTTTGAGCATGTGTGTGTGCTGTGTATGTGTGTGTGAGACAGTGTGGTGTATGCTTGTTTGTGAGGGGTAGAGAAATAGAGAGAGGAGAAGGATAGATAAATGCAAAAAGCATCTGACTCAACTCAAAAATAGAGATGTTGGCAAGTTATAATTGTAAATGCGTTTCCCTGTTAGCTGGTGTTTGGATAACTGCTTTCTGGGATGCTGGCCAGAGCCTCTCTCGCTAAAACAGTATCAGCGTCTGTTAGCCACAACGGTCACAGGCACCAAGCTTGTTGGGGAAATGAAGTTTGGTGGTATGTTTGTGTGTGTGTGTGTGTGTGTGTGTGTGTGTGTGGTTTGAGTTGTATGTGTGCATGAGGTATGGTGAATGTTCATACGCATATGTGTGAAAGAGCGATGTTTGTGCATGCATGTGAGAGTGCAGTTGTATGTGTTTGTGTGTGTCTGTGTGAATGCAGCCATGTACGTTTGTGTGTCTGTGTGAATGTAGTCATGTGTGTTTGTGTGTCTCTGTGTGAGTGTGGTCGTGTGTGTTTGTGTGTCTCTCTGTGTGTGTGTGTGTGTGTGTGTGTGTGTGTTGCGGAGGTGCATGTTGAGCGGAGGCGGTCGAGTGGCCAACAGAATGGCTCTGTGCGGCTGAAGATGGGCTGAGCAGTGACGAACATCCGCCTCCTTCTCCCCTCAGGTGCCTCTAGATTAGACACGCACCAAAACAGACAAGAAGAGCGCAGAGACCAGACCAGGGAGACAAACAACACAGAGAGTAGAACAAAGAAGAAGAGTAGGCAGCAAGCAAGCCCACTCACACACACACACAAACACAGACTCACACACGCATATACAGTACACACACCCAGCAGTTTTTTGGAAATGTGGTCCTTTCCCCTGAGGGGGATATGCTAACGCGTCACGTTTTCAAAAGCTCTTTCAGGGTCTGCCTGTGTATGAACACACACACACACACACACACATACACACACACCACTTAAATACACACACAAACAAACATTAAGTATGTTACCTGAGAACACACATGTAATGGTACAACAGGACATCTGTAGTCAGACCCACTCATTCACACACACACACACACACACACACACACACACACACGCACACACACAGAGTATGTGAACTGAAAAGACTAATATAACCACACATTTTGACAGTTCATCGGCACAGCTGCAGTGAGACTCACCCCATGCTCATGGACGAACACACAAACACACAGCCCCTGTGATAACTGAAAGGACCAACCTGACCGCATGTTTTGACAATTCAGTGGTGGAGCTGAAGGCAGCCTCAGTCACCCCATATACACACACACAGACACACACATACTCTCTCTCTCTCTCTCTCTCTCTCACACACACACACATACATACCTACATGCAAATCAGACCCATTCAGAGACTTTAATTCTCACCACTATGGTTTTGCACAGCTGCACATGAAGCATCTTCATACAGCTTAAGAGGATCAGTGCTGCTTTTCTCTCTCTCTCTCTCTTTCTCTCTATCTCTCTCTCGGTCTCTCTCTCTCACTCTCTCTCTGTCTCTCTCTCTCACTCTCTCTTTCTGTCTGTCTCTCTCTCTCTCTTTCTCTCTTTCTCTCATTGGAGTGGAAGCGTATGGCTTAATTTAACACCCATATTGTTCTCTTCTCAGTGGACCTCCAGAGAGCCACCTCTTTTATTTGCTCCCCTCTTTATGGGAGAAAAAATATGAAAAAATAGTAAATAAATAAAGAAATAAATAAAAATAACAGGGAACATCGTAGGGGAGAGGGCCCTTGAGACTGAGCTCAACCTGCATGCTGTATGTGTATGTGTGTGTGTGTGTGTGTGTGTATGTGTGTGTATGTATGTGTGTGTGTGTGTGTGTTCTGTTTTGTTTTCATTTGTTCCACGCAAGCCTCCATCCCACGCTGGTGTAATAAAGCAATCAGTGTGGCTATGCTTCCCCAGTGCGTGGGAGAGCACCACTATGACTGTGGCCCTTAATGTAATTGTTTATTTTTTGATGTTATTGTATTTTAGACATCTATGATAGCCACTAATGCAGTACTTCTAACTCTCCATACGCCTAATTTACAAAGCACATAAGTTGCCATAGACATCTTTACATTTGTACAGTGTAATATGGTGCAGTTAAAGGTCTTCCAAAGTACGCATACTGTACATTTGATGATCAAGCTGTCTTTACACTGCAGTGTGCAGATTTCTTTTTTTTTTTTTCAGTTTCAAGGTTTTATGGTTGGCCTGCTCTCTGCTGGAGAGAAGCACGCAATAGTGTGTCAACCTGCTATTCTTGTGTAAAGAAGTGCCATGTGCAAATCTGACACTCCAGTGAGTCTCTTGATTAATGAGATGCTTCCTGTAATCTCCCTTGTTCATCCTAAGGCACCTCCTGTAATGAAGATAGACCATATGCTTCATTGTATATGTATGTAGTGTTATGACACATTCACACAGAATTACATTTCTCCCAAATGCACGGCATGGTGACAGCCTAACGACACCCATTTCAAAGTTGCCATAAAGAGAGACGGTGCTTAATGTTCTCTGATTACCGCACACCGATCACCCCTCCCTATCCTCCCTTCCCCAACAAAAAAACACTCAAGGGCTAAATTATGTTCATTTCACAGGTTTGCACTCTCTCCCTCACTGTGCTGTTATGTTTTCCATTTTGGCTCAATGAGCAGGACCGGCAGCCGGCCGGGAGCTGTAAAGGCCATTCATCCCAGGTGGAAACTGAGACGGCCCTCTTGGCCAAGGAAGGGCAGGGGAGTATTGCAGTGCATTGCCGGATGGCGGTGTGTTTGTGTGTGTGTGTGAGTGTGTGTGTGTGGCATAAGTGCTTTTCTCGCACCCGGTGCCCGCCTGCCTGCCTGCTTTCCTGCCTGCGTATGTGCGTGCAAGGTCAGGGCCTTAGCGTCCCTGCTAATTACACTACACTCTCATTTGTTACTGTGGCCGGAGCCTGTTGGCCTTGCCCAGAACCGCAAGCTAATTGGCTGCCGAAAAAGCATGGAGTGAGAAGCATCATTTTCCGCTGACCTTTGGAGTTTGGTTATTGGTATGCCATGACAACAACTGTCATCTGTTATTCTGTTGTTATTGTTTTTTTATATTGTTGTGAAAGATGTGGAGGAAGAGAAGGGAGTGTTGCGTTGTGATTCAGAGGTCAGGAGAATTTCTCAATGGGTGTTAAATCAATGAACATGCCAGGGTAGTAATTGTAGTGTGTGAAGCTATTATTACGGTTCACTTGAAGTCAAATCAGGCCACGTCAGAACAATACTGGAAAAAATATATAAATACAGGCTACTATCAGAGGCTGTCAGCACTAAGACAATTATGTCAATTCACATTCTCAACAGAGACTGTGAATGTCTCTCACGCTTTATGTTTTATAATACAGATACATATACAGATAAGATCCCATAAAACCCTGTTTGCTCATCCGAGTTGCTGTTAGAACAACATTTCATACTCAACTTCGGGGGCAAGAGATAAGTAGCAAGGGGTCAGTGAATTATTGATTTCTTTGTTAGTTTGTCAGGGTAGCAAACGCTTCGCTAAGTGCAAAGTTTGGGCCCAGCTCGTAATTAGAGGTTCACAATCTGCCCAGTAATCCCCCCCCACCCACACACACACACACACGTTTGAAAAATTGATGGCAAAGGGAGCGCAGGCATCTCATTCTCAGCGCTGTCAGACAGCATTATGTAAATGACCCGACTCTGAACGGCAAACCTGGAGACCCACGGCTCAGGGTGTTAATGCAGCCATTGCTGGGGCTGCTGCCACTACTATTGCTACCACACAGCTAGTGGGCCACAAAGCCTTAAGATCCTTTCAAAACCGGCGACAGCGTGAAAGGTGGAATTAGTGCCGTCAGTAGGTTCAGTCGAATGGCAGCAGCATTGCACACTTCGGAATTAAAAAAAAAAAAGAGAACAGACCTCGGTGCCCAACACAAAGACAGCGGAAGGATAATAGCTTCTCTAAATAGCCATCGGTAGAAGAGAGAGACGTTCTGAATGCGTGTGGGCAGCATTTGAGACAGTGATGTAATAGTGTTTTCTTTTCTTGTTGTTTGTTTTTTATTTGTTTGTTTTTTTAATGTCTCATACTGTACCTGTAGGGTTTTAGTAAAAGCACTGCATCTCCTCCACTATTTTTAAAATTCAAACTTAACTGAAGGTTAGAACTTAGATGAGACCATAAACACCATGAGGAGACATTAGTTGCTAAAGTCATCTGACAAATGTGCTCATTTGAAGAGAGAAAAAAAATAAAAAATACACATTCATTTCTTGTTGAAGCCCCTAAAGAACAACATCTGTCAACTCAGTGGACATCTGTCTGACATTTCTTTGTCGAGACGGATCACAATCAGGCAAAGTGTCCCTGAGTGTTGTAACACATTAAAGCATCCATGACATATGGCGGCAATATGAGTTTTCTGTATCTCAAATAGACTTGTAGACATAACCAACTGGGCTGTGAGTGTACTTGCTTGACAATGAAATTAAACTGTACTTACAAAATTTCAGTGGGTTCTTTTTTTCATCCTAGTGTCTTTCTTGGCCCTCAATTATTTTCAGTGTTATAAAAAAAAGACCAAAGAAATTAATATGTATGAAATGTCAGGTCTTTGGATAATTGTTCATAATCTGATGATGAGATTTCATTCATTATTTCTTATGAACAACTTCATGGGGTGCAAAATGAGTGAACTGCTGCAGCCACTGGTGCATAGGAGCGCTTATTAAATTCGTTTTTATGTTACCATACTGCCAGTACTTCACAATGCCAATCCAATATCAAACCATGTCTCTATTCAACTATCGTCTTTCCCACCATGGTGTAAGCCATCGCTGCCTTTCTGTTTTCTTGCCAAGTATGATTCACAGTAATTTATCAAGAATTGTAAAACACTTATCTACCAACAGTGTAAAAAGCTTGTGAAGGCTGCGAGGAAATGAGCTGTGAGGAGGGAGAAGGCTGACTCTGTCAGGTGTGCTGTCTCGTGTCAGCATCACACATGGCCCTGTGCTTTGGATCATTCAAGCCAGAGGAAGCTGATAAAGGTGGAAGGATTCCACATGTCTGATCTCTAATCTCTAATCTCGTCGGTTATTTCAGGTCAGTCACCTTCGGAGAAATGAGAAGATGGCAAGTCCAGTCACATACTTCCTCATCTTAGTCAATCTCTAGCATTCTCTCTCACTCTCCCCCCTGCCTCACTCTTTCTCTGTGTATGTGTGGTGTGTGTGTGTGTGTGTGTGTGTGTGTGTGTGTGTTTGTAGCAGAATGCCAGTATTCATGAAGTTCCCAGCCTCTCTCCAGAGATTAGCAGCATGTACTCAAACTCATCAGGAGATGCTGTGTGTGAGTGCTGGACTGTTGACTGTGTGTGTGTGTGTGTGTGCTTGTGTGCGTGAGTGTGTGTGTGTGTGAGGCCCAGGCAGAAGATAAACACCACCTATCTGGACAATAAGATGAGTGTGATATGAGGGAGACAGAAACAGAGAGCGAGTGATAGGCAGAATATTTTCAGTCAACAGGGAATCTGATGCTCTCTCTGATCCTCAATCAGTGTCATCCTCTGTTTGTTTGCTTGTTTTGTTTGTTTGTTTGTTTGTTTGGGTGTGTGTGTCTGTGTGTGTGTGTGTGTGAGAGTGTTTGTGATACCGTCCACCATTTATCTGAAAGCTCATCCACTACTGCAGGGAGAGGCTCAGGCATGGAGAGAGAGAGAAAGAGAAAGAGAGAAAAAAAGGAGGGAAAAGAAAGAAGGAGAGTGGTTTGGTTTACTTAGCCTGCAGGCCTATGAGCCAATCATCCAGCAGACTAGTCTGTGTCTGAAAGCCACGTTCCCCACACTTAACTCCCCAATTGGGTTCTCACTCCCTCTCTCTCTCAGGCTTGGCCGTTCTGTGTCTGGCACAGGAGCGTCACATCCCTCTCTTTCTGTCTGTCTTGCTCACATGCTATTTTATTTAAAGCCCAGCATTTTATTTATTTATTTATTTATTTATTTGTTTATTTATTTGAGCCAAGACATTTTTTGTTTTTAATTAGGGATTTGAATGAAAAGCTATGGCAACATGCTGCATGAGTGTCACTATGAAATGAAATTAAAACAAGCTCTACTGGTAAATGGAAAAAGTAGTTTTGGGGGAGTTTCGCAAATTTAGTTGTTGGTGCTCCGCAGCTGTTTTTTGCCAAATGCTGTTTATTTTTGCAGAGGAATATCAATAGCTACAGTATGATGAATGCTGTGCTATGTTGGCAAGCCCATAACATGATAGATGTTATAACTGCAAGAACCAGCAGCTAGTTTGTATATTATTTGTCACAAAATTAATGCACCGGTTCATCAGTTGCTGCATTTCTTCGATTGCAACTCGACTGTATGCCTCCGAGAACTAGGCCAGGCTGACTTTATTTTTGAGCCTTGTGGCCTTATTTTGCGTCAACCCCTCTGGAATAGGTCGGTGCACTAGACCAGTGTCTTAAAAGAGCAACTCACTCTGCATTGTTTACACGCTCCTGGATTGCATGCCTGCTCATAAGCAATTCGAAATGTCAACCTAATTTCCTGGCGCTGGAGTTTCCTGTGCGTGGCATAAACGTGGAATTGACTCTTAGTTTGGCATGTGTTCTTGGGGTAGAGCACATTTCAGTCCTGACTCCTGGCTCTTGAACCTCTTGGCTTTGCCTTGGAAAAGGAGCCGACTGTGTGCATTATATTCAGTACGCATTTAGTTCACTTTATCTGTAGTTGTCCAAATACAGTATTCAGGCTGTTGTAAGGCCGATGTTTGCTGTGCTCTTCATCTCATGGGTGTGAGAGTGTCGGTAATGAGATCTCAGCGACTCAACAGACAGTTGAGAGTGGATGGAATACTATTAGCTCAGGCCCCTGCCGCCACCTGAAAGCCAGCATTGTTTTAGTAAAATGTGTTTGTTTATCCACATGCACACAGATTAATACTGTCCTGTGCAGTGGAGTTTCTGTCCAGCGCTGTGCTTTAGATTAAAACCAAGTTTAGCCACAGACTAACAACTCTGAAGAGGAAAGAGAAAGAGAGAACAGATTTGGAGATTTTTGCGTTAACGTCTCAACCATGTGAGGCTGCTGTTTTCCAAGAGTAACAGTTTTCTATGGAGTGAGAATGCATTTAAAGAGTGTGATGTTGGATGGGAATTTGGTGTGTGTGTGTATGTGTGTGTGTGTATGTGTGTGGTCCCCCCTGCCCCTATTCCTCATCTGCCTATTGCGAGCCTTGTCCTCCCCCCGAGAGGCAGAAACTCCTCCATGTTTGGACACCTCCTCACTTAGCGCTTCCATCAATCTTCCTCTGGAGCATGGCTAAGCACCTGTCGCCATGTTGGTGTTGTTTGTCAGTCTCACTCTTTGTCTGTCTGTCTGACTGTCTCATTCTCTCTCTATCACTCACGCTCTCTTTCTCCCACTTTCTTTGCCTCTTTCGTTTTAATTCTTTCTTTCTCCCTGCCTTTCTTTTCATTTTGTCTGTCTTTGTTCATCTCTCCCCTGTTCTCTCTTTATCTCTCTTTCTCTCTCTTACTCAACCACCTAGTCTGCCCATCCACAAGCCTGACCTAAATTGCTACCATTTTTCTTACTCTTCCTTTTCGTGGTGGCTGTCTTCTTAGCTGTGGGATGGGCTTGGTTTGGATCGTACTGGTCTGGCATCAGACAGACAGTCGCCTCTGAAAAATGTCACCCTGTCTCTGTCTGTCTCTCTCTCTCTCTCTCTCTCTCTGTGCCCTTCCCATTTTCCCTGACAATCTGTGTTGTTGTTTAGACGTAAAACAAAAGAAATGTAAGATATTCAGGCCTGTCATGTACATGACATACATCAGACCACCAGATCATCATGAGTGGCAATACAACAGCCCATCATAACCGATGAGCTTTCTGACAGACAGATGAGCTCATCAATTTACATTACCCGCATTTGTTTTTTTCTTTCTTTCCTTCTTTCTTTCTTCTTGTTTCTGGTGGCTTGTTTTGACCAGCGATTGCTCCTCTCCGCCTCCCACTTCCAGAGAGGGTTTGTGTCTGATGTGTGTCACCGTGACCCGTTGTCACTTTGCCAGGCTCTCCTGATGCCCCTGGAAGCTCTAGGTGCCTGTGTGCCAAAGGCTCAGCTAGAGGGCCCCCTCAGCCAAACTTGGGCATCTGGTTGCTTCTGTGGCAGCCAAGACTGGGTGCCATGTTAGAGCCCGCTCATCCCCCTTCCTCCCTCTTCTGTTTTTGTTTTTTTTTGTCATATCTGGTGGTGTCAGATCAGACAATATGAAGCCTTTCCAGTTCAAGATATTGAAGCTGCATTCGGTCATTTATTCACAAATAGTTTCGTTATGTTAAAGAAATGCTGAATTTACTTCCACACATATGGTGTGGTGTGTGTCTTTGTGTGAGTGTGTGGAGCACTTAGACGTTCCCTTTCCAACTCACAATTCAGAATAACCCCAAACACCTTTGGAGCCACCGCAAGGATTGACTCCCTTCTGAAACAAAAGTGACCTTTCCTGGCTAGCGCTTCTGGATGGAGATCTTAGGCTTTGGCCTCTCTTCAGAAAAGTCAGAGGGAGTGCCGCTATTAATCCTCATCAATTCTTCTCACGTCCAGCCAGTGCATGATAAGAAAGAACCAGGGTCAGACTCGAGCTACCCAGGGATGGTCATGGACGACTAGGAGTTGGGAATTATTGACCACCAGCACCCCTGCTGATCTAAATGTGAGATCCCTGCTAAGCAAAGGGAATGTGTTCCTGAGATATGATGTAGGCCTGTATGTGTGCAGACGTTGTCATGCTGGTATACCTTCACAACATTGATGTGAAAGTCTAGTCCCAAACAGTGATCGTTAAACAAGCATTTATGTAAAGTATGTAATGTCGGGCTAATAGAAAGTATTATTAAAGTTCTTTGAAATTTAAAAGACTTAATTTCCTAAGACTTTGTAATGGCCTTCTCTTGGTTCGCCGTCTTTTGCGTCCTCAAAAAAAATGCCTAATATGGCTAATAGGAGATAAATAACATTCTGCAAGATGGTTCTCTCTCTCTGCAATTTCAAAGACCTAATTTCCTCAAACATTCTATTGGTCTTTTGGTTGCAGTCTTTCTGTCTCCATTCCCTCGTCTTTGTTTGTGTCATTTCTGTTCAAGCTTAGCTTTTCCTCCGGGACTAAGCTTGGCTCTGGATTTTATTTTGTTTCTCTCTCTCTCTCTCTCTTTCTCTCTTTTTCTCTCCCTCTTTCATTGCCTCTGTTTTTTTCAACATTGCCGTGTTTCCAAGCTGAAGCTAAAGTGCAACTTAACCATTGAAGTTCCCGGGGGAATCAGAATAAATCAATGTTAATCACTCTAGTGTGGAGCAAGCAGCATGAACTACCGTTTGTTTAAACAAAGTCAATTGAGTTTTGCTCTCTGATCAATGTGTGTACGATGAGCAATGTAAATATTGTAATCTAAGTGTATGTATTTGCTTTTGCCAAGGTTAGGGGGGCTCTTTATATTCTGGTCACAACCCACCTGTAGGTTATTTCTTGCCTCAGGACATTTCAATCCTGTTTTCTTTACAAAATCAATACTCTCTTCATGTGAATGCTTTTTTTAAAAATCTGTCTCCATTCACAAATGCTGTTTCATATAGTTTTCCCATTGTGGTTGGATGGATTGGTTGAGAGGACAAAGCTGTTTCCCATAAGCTGTTTCTCATTTAGTTGATGTTATTTACAGAAACTCACAGTTTTCTTGAGCGCTCAAACTTTATGAAAAGTTGACTTTCACATTCATCCTGATGCCAATTCCACCACCAGACAGGCAATCATTACATAGTTATAGACCTAGTTATAGTCCTCTCCGCATGGAGTACCGTTGATCCTTAATAAGGTCAAATGTTGGGTCTCTTCTGTCTTCATTAACCGGCATGCTATGAACACTCAGTGGAGTTCTTCATTATATGTTTGCAGGCTTTTGATGGAATTGGAATAGCAGAACGTGTGGAGCGTGGCAGTGGTGAACATGATAGAGGGTTTGTTTACCTGGACCCAGCTGGGTAGGGCTTGAGAGCAAGGAGGTGGTGGGGGGACATGTGGGCGGCAGGGGTCTGTGTGTGTGTGTGTGTGTGTGTGTGTGTGTGCGTGTTTGTGTGTGTGTGTGTGTTGGGGGGGTGGGCAGGTCGCCTGAAGCACACTGTGAGCCTGTGCCGCCGGGGGCCAGTCAGAGGCACACTGCCCGTATTCATCACCCCGCTGCTTGCCCACCGGAAGCACATGCTCGCCCCACCACCACCACGCCTAAAGCAGGTAACAGGGCCTTGCTGTGGAATGTGAAGTGACGTCCAGACCACAGCTGATGTTCCAACAGCATTTTGACTTTTTTGTCTTTAGTATTTTGAAAGAGTTCACTGGAAGGGTTTTACACGTTAACAATCCCAATACATAATCAAACATTGAGAAAATAGAAAAAGTGTTTTTTCTCAGTCAGGTAGGTAGGTCTGTGAATTGGTGGGAGTCAGTGCTTTACTTATATGTTACTGACAGTGATGGCATTCTTCATTTCTTTCAGATGGATCAGGTGGCCCCAGCCCCACATACCAGGGGCCCATTAACTGCAGGTAGTTTTGGAGAGAGGCCTATGAAGTGGAGGCCTGTTATATCAAAGAGCCTGCTAACGTCATACTGGTTAGCCTTAGAGTGAGCTGTCAGAGGTTTCGCTTAGTTGTAAAACTCTTCATAAAGGCAAGGGTCCACTAGGAACAAGACAGTAGTGCTATTGTTCCAACTCACATTCTAAGATTGGTGGTGTTTCATTTTGAAGGTGACGTATAAAAAATGTTTCATGAAGACTAAGGGAACCATTCTGTGACTAATAAACTTCAGCAAAATTAGCTTTTTATCTTCCACCGTGTTCCTGCTGTGATATTGTGGAAAGTAAAATTATTTCTGACATTATAATTAATTTCATATGGTCTGTGTAGATGCAGCATGTAGATTAGCAGCTGATATGAGCAGGAGTTTTAAAGTCTTTTCTGTAACTTTTCAAACTCGTTCAGCTGCAGTCTTTTTTGGCTGTCGGAGGCGGAAATGTAGATGTGATTAAAAATTTGTCACTTGTTTTATCCCTGCGTGCGCTATCGGCGTTTATAATGCGTGCCGTAATTGACAGGCCTAATAAATGAACAGCGGCTAGCGTTAGCTGCCTCATCAGCTTGTTAAATTCATAGCTAATTGAATTCGCGACGCACTGCTGCTCACGTTTCATGCCATCGCCTCCGCTGTCGGTCTATCAGTCGGTCAGTCTGACAGTCTGTGTCTGTCTGTCTGTGTGTTTTAAGTCGGTAACCATGAGAGGTTGCTGCTTGGCCTGTGTGCTTAGAGACGTTTCAGCTTCACATTCCTCACTTGCCAACATTATACAAACACACACACACACTCACACACCTTCTCTTTTCTCACTCACACTACCTCACACACAAAGAAGCACGTACTTTCTCTCACACACGGAGTAAAGTAAACATACTGACACACATACATAGCATACTTTTTCATGCTCAGGCAGACACATGTATTCGAGTGCACACACACTGATCTTTTCACCTACGTACACTTATACACACCCCTCCATACACACAGACAGCCTGCTCACATACACTCCTACATTCATTCAGGAACTTAAACACACACACACACATTCACACATACACAAATACACACAGATTAGGCTGGGCAGCAGGGTGCTCCATTTTGGTCACACGGAGACGGCTGAGAATGTGGCGGCTCGCTGCGCATGTGAAGAACTGTTGTGACTGGTCGCCGTGGCGATGAAAGGGGGCCAAGAGGGTGCTGTTCCGTGACGGTAGCCTGCAGTGCCCCCTGTCCGTTCCATCCCGTGGCACAGTCTGTTAGACTTTCTCGATTTGGCCCTCAGCCGCCACACAGCATGTGATTCCCTGTGTCCAGCGAACACACTTCTGTCTCTCTACCTGTTTCTCTACTCTACCTGTTCCATAGATCTGACATAATCAATTCCCCCCACCTCTGTTCAAAACAATCGAGCTGATAGGGGAAACAGCATCCACTTACAATAATTGCACTGTTTCGCAGTAATATCCTACGTTGTGCTGACGCCAACTGCAAAAGGCAGCTGGCTGAGTTTCAATCACAACTTCCGTTCCCCCCCTTTTATGAATATAAGCTCTGTTCCCTATGCACTGAGATGGCTCAGATAGGTAGGCCTCGCCAGGTCTCTGACCTGTAGTAAGCAGGGGAGGTCTTATGGAATACATTTTTAGGCTAAAAAAGCAGCATGCCAGCATCAGTAGTTAAGGCCCATGACCTCAAGATCAGCCAATACCAGAGAGCGAATAGTCGGTCCACAATATCAGGTAATGACTTTGGCCAGAGGAAGTAAACTCCCAATTGAAAGATTCTTAGCAGTCATGTAATGGCTTCCCTGTCGGGTCAGGAGCAGATGAATATTGAAGCGTCTCATTGGTACATGCGTGACCTCCTGGTGGCACATCCGATGCTTGTTTTGCCTCTGCTTTTTCCTTGACATCAGACAGTGAGGCCAGCGGACATTAAGCCGTCTTAAGTCCAGACGTTGGCTCTGGTGTGTCACAAGGCAAACACGGCACCTGCGGATTCCTGAATTCCTCAAGATGTTTTCTGGATGTATCCGATTAGTCACAGCCGCTGCTGACGCTGCCGCTTCCACTGCCGTGACGGACTGACTCTCCGACTGGCTGTCTGCAATGAAGTGCGGAGAGCAGAGGAGAGGGCGCCTCCGTCACCTGGGCAAATCTGAGCCCCACACCTGGCTAGGCAGCCTAGGGGGAATGTTGGGGGAACAGACAGCTGTGTGAGTTATGGCTGCAGGAGCTGAGGCAATACGGTCAGGGTGCACAGCGGAAGTGGAGGCCAGAGGCTGGATGCGCTGGATGAGGAATGCAGATAGAGATGGTGTGGTATACGTGTGTGTGTGTGTATGTGTGTGTGTGTGTCGGTGTGCCCTGTGGATCATGAATACACTTCATGGCGAATGTGTATCTCCTTCGATACTTGTATTGTCATCTGTGTATGCGTGTGTGTGTGTGTGTGTGTGTGTGTGTGTGTGTGTGCGCGTGTTTCACAGGGAACAGGGAACAGCAGCCATGGTACTCCAGGGACTGGAACATGCTCGACATATGAAACGTATGACATACAGACATCTTGTGGATTGAAACAATGCCTTTATTGTGTAGATAAAACCTTTTTTTACATGAAAACTTAGGCTACATTACATCATGCAGACGAGTCGCACAATTGAATGGTTGTATCTCTCTTGCACTAGGACAGGATGAAGTGTGTAAACCAGTGTTGTCCAGAGCCTGTTAAATAAACCAAGGCTATTTTTCCTGCCTGACCTTCACTCAGTCATTACCCAGACAGCCTATAACTGCATCATGATGACAAGATGCCGGAGTCTATTAAGTGTGTAACAGGTCAAGGCCATGGCCAGAGAAAACATTAGGAGCACTTGGTTTGTTCCTATTGTGGGGACTTTGCTGTGTTTTCTCCTCTCAGTGGGATTTAATAAGAGCATCATGCTGGCAGGATGTCTCAGTGGAACATGGAGACAGCGGGGGGTGGGAGGGGGGGGGGGAGTTGTGGGATGCGTAGCTGGAGGGGCTAGCACAGCATCAGCAGCATTAGCTCTTGCGTTAGTGGCAGCCAGCACTAGCACTGGGACACGGTGAAGAGTCGACCTTGCTCTCGTGATCTCTTTTCTTTCCGGGTATCATTCTCCCCCTCTATGACACTCTTGCGCACTCTGCCTACCCTTCTCATTTTCTCTTCTTTTCACTTCGTTACTCGTTCCCTCTCTCTCTCTCTCTCTCTGTCTCTCTCTCCTGTCCTCTTTTCCCTGGTTCCTCCGGCTCAAAGGCAGCCTTTCTCTCTCTCTCTTGCACGCCGTTAAGCCTGAAAAGTGAGTGTGCCGCCACTTTGATGTGATACCAGCTCCCCCACCTCCCCAGCTCCCCCCACCCCACCCCACCCCACCCCATCCCATCCCCAGCCCTCCAACACAGACATGGGAATTCAAAGGGGAACTGCGCAGGCAGGCAGACAGACAGGAACGCTGATATCCATAAGCAAAATGGATAGATAGTTTAATAAATAAACATGCTGAAAAAAAAATTTTTAAAAAAGAAAGCTAGAGCAATCATGCTTGGGGGGGGGGGGGGGGGGGTTGAACAGCTCTAGATCAAGAGATCAAAGTCATCCTCAGATGTTTAATCATTTAGCTTGAAGCTCACACAAAAACACAGTCACAGGAGTAAAAGCCACTGCTGCCCTCGCCTACAAAGACCTGCAGTCAGCATAGGCATATTAAAAAGCCCAGCATACGAGAATCTCCCCCTATACAATTGTAATTAGTAGTCCAAGGACACAACAGACATTCTTTAGGTCTGACTTTGGCACAGATGTATGAAGGCAGCTGGCTGAATGTTGTACATGTTTAAAATTTCCGGACACATTGTTGGAATTTGCGCACATATGGTCTCAACTGATTGTATGAGGCAGAGTAATTGCCCCATGTTTTGATGTATTGATGTATTAGTGTTTTGAAAGCCCATCCTTTATGCAGAAAGCTTCTCTTGAAATTAACTAGTTGAATGGTCTACTTTAGGCTGGAGTTCAGGGTGTAGTTTAGGTCAGATTTCTATACTGATTCCAGCCTGCTCTGACTAAAACCATTTACTTGTCCGTCTGTTCAGTGTATGCTGGAGAAGACATTGACCTTGAGTTGCATTACATAGTTGTGATAAAATACTGCGATTGCGTAAGATAAGTCAGAATCTTAGTGTGCTGCTCTGAAGACGTTTCAATTCATGTTAGGCACATTTTGTCAAAGTCAGATATGAAAGCTGTCATGTTTTTTCTTCTAACATAGGAGTATCAATATTTATGAGATGGCAGGGAAGATATTTTTTTAACGGCCTCCATCATATATATGTTCACAAAAGAGACTTGACTTGCTGGAATCTAGCGCCTCATAGATCAAACAACCTGTCATCTTGAAGTAATTAACAGCCGTGCGCTGAGTAGAATATATCGTGCTGCTGGTATTGATTAGCATGACGCACTTAGGCGCCCTGTATTGATAGACCACAAAGCTGTTTTGTGTGGGCAGACAACATGCCCTCTTAGCTTTCTGGGCAGCATGTCATCATTGCCAGATAGAACCACAACCATTCTCTGCCAACACATGTTCTGCAGCACCAGCCGAGACATAGCATTGTAACACACATAAAACTGCTGAGTGACAGGGACGGATCATTTTTTAACTCATAGTCTTTGTTTTTCTTAGTTAAAGGAACATAATGTACTTACCTTACAATAACACTCCCAGGAAGGAGATAGAGTCTGTGACATTGCTGATGCTGTTGGCCTACCGTAAGGAGAATGGAGTCTGTGACATTGCTGATGCTGTTGGCCTACCGTAAGGAGAATGGAGTCTGTGACATTGCTTATCCACACCCAGAATGCCTTCAATTGCACTGTGTAGTATAGTTGTCAGTTTTGTTTACCATTTTTAGAAAAATATTCCTACATTATACTACTTTAATACAGTGACTGTACTAAACTTTGTGTGTGATATATTTCACGTGTGTGTGCGCTTTCACACTGTCGTGGAGGCTTTCCCCTCATTAGTCCACCCCATGTGATAAGCACTTTGAAGGCCCTGGAAGGAAAAAGGCACACGTACAGTACGTAAATGTCATCTGAATACCACTGGGCTGATTATTCTTGGGGAGCAGGGGAGCAATTTACTCCCACTGGGATATTTTGGCCCAGCAGGGTCCCCATGGTTGATGATGACAGGACCAGCCCAGTTAGTGTCACAACAGGGTCAGACCAGCATGTTAAACCAGGACCTGTGTGAGAACCTATTCCATTCACACTCACACTGGTGAACTGGTTAGATTGTGTCCATTGTCATTACATAACCTACACTTTTTACTTAGATAGTTTTAATACAAGACAGTTATGTTCATAGTTGCAGTATGCACACTGCATGCTGTGTACTAGTAGCAGAGAATTATTTATCTTATATGCTATAAGATGATGATGTTAGACATGGAGTCTCTGCTGAGATTATATTGTGGGCGTTTGAAAATGCTGTTTTTACTACTTCTTATCACATTAGTCGTGTTTAAGCTCCCTTGTGTTTGGCCCTGCAGCTAGATCTTCTGGTTTTCTAAACAGTGTCTCCCTCCCTGTCTGTCTGTCTCTCTCTCTCTTTTTCTTTCCCTCCCTCTCCCTCTCCCTCTCTCTCGCTCTCTGCAACCTTTTTTCTGCTGTTTCTGCTGCCTGGAGGTGTGAAATGAAATCTGGTCAGTAGCACTATTCATTCAATTTACCCTAAATTCTGCCATGCAGAAGAGATTCTCTCCTCTGCATCAAGTGCAGATGCCTCAGAAAGAAATATACTCATTTGCACACTCATCCATCCAACACACACACACACACTCACACGGGCACACCTTAGTGCTACTTTATTTTCTGAAATGAAGTTGTCAACAGCCGTTTTCCTTTCATCAGTTCTGTTGTCAGGTGGTGGAGTGTCTTCCTCACAGCTATGACTTCAGCTCTGATAAATTTGCCTCTCTTGTTTTTTGTTTTTTCTAACTCTATGTTTTTCTTGTTTCGTGAACGGGTGACTCAGTGAAAGGCAGATGAAGTTAAGCTTGAACTCCAAGTATTCTTCACTTTCAGGGCAATCCGCCGTTCTTGCTCCATCTCGCCTTGCCTTGTCCCAGCCTGAATCTCCCAGCATTCCATAGGGTTCAGTGCTCCTCGACCGCTCCACCCTAAAGGCAAGCGGCTCGTCTCTAGACCGTTTTTCTTTTGTGCATATTCACTTTCTATCACTCACTCTCTCTCACTCTTTCTCTCTCTCTCTCACTCTCTCACAGTTTCTCTCTGTGTGTGTCTGCTGCTAAACACAAGCTGCCTGGTTTCACTGCAAATTGCAGAGTCACTCGACCCTTTCTTGGTGATTTACACGTAAGGAGGGAAAAAAAGACACCATCCCGAAGGAGAGTGGTACGATGCTGGCTTTCACACACACACACACACACACACACACACACACACACACACGCACATACACACACAGAGTGGCTGAGTAAGCTCACAGAGACACTGGCCGGTTGCGGAGATGCCTCCAGGCTTCCGCCAGAAACCTTATGGTTGAAAAGTTAACTAGCTCTTTCTCTCTCTCTCTCTCTCTCGTGTGTTTGTGTGTGTGTGTTACGTTCTTGTTTCTGACTCTATCCCCTAGTCTGTTTCTCTTCCTTCTCTCTCTCTCTCTGTCTCTGTTGCCCTTTCTCCATCCCTGTCTGTCTTTTTTTCCCTCTCTATCTATCTTCGCCTCTATCCGATGCCCTTTCTACATCTCTATGTTCCTCCCTCCCTTGGCTCCCCACCAAAACACTTTCATTGCTAACAGTATAATACCCAAATCCCCTGATGTTTTTACAAAAGATAAAACAAGCCAAGGGAAAGTTCACAGAGTCAGGAAACTTTTGGCTAACTTCACCACCCCCACCCCCCTCTCCCTTCTCTCTTCTCTGCTGGCGTTGCATTGGGTGAGGCTGCATTAATTAACTAATCCATTTCTCCAGCCTTCACTGCACTGTATGTTTTGTGACTGCGCTTGGCCTTAGGTGTCATCTTTTCATGCATTGTTAATTATTCATGGGTGGAGAGCACTCAGAGTGGAACTATACAGCTTGACGGTTTCCCACACTAAACTCTGGGAGCGGCAGGGTGTTTTTTTACTTTTCTTTATTTCTCTTTTTCAAACATTGCATCCTTTATTATCACCTTATTTTATTTGGCAAGTGTTGCCTCTTCTCTGTCTCTCTCCTCTCATTTCGTTGGTATTTTTAGAATATTCTCCATTTTTCCTAAAGAACAAACACCTGGATCAGTCGTCCCCAGAGGTATCTGTGTCTCATTGCCCCCTTCTACTCTTCCTCCCTCCCTCTCTCTCTCTCTCTCTGCATATGGAGCCTATTCCGCAGTAGCGTGAGCAGGAAGACACTCTCACTACCTGAAGGCCTCTCAGGAACTCCTTCCCCATTCCACCTTCGCTCCTAATGACTTAATTATAGACCCTGGCGTGCATATTTTCTCCTCAAATCACCTGTGATTTCCCCAAGTGTTAATCAGCTGCTAATTAGAAGATTTCAGTGAAATCTCAGGAGCTGCTCCATTCTGCCTCCCCTCCTTTCTTTAAGTGGCAGTATTGCTCACTTTGTTTACCTCATGCAGGCACTCTCCAAAAGTTTATTTTTATTTTTATATTTTCATTGTATTTTCTCTCATATGTAGCTGACAGGGATGCTTTGTGATAATCATGAATATGTGTGCTGGAAATATCTTTTTTTAAATAAATCTTATCAACATATAAGAGATGTTAGGAGCCTACAGGAATTTCATACAGGAATTTCAAGAAAAGAGAAGGAGAGTTAAAAATGGGGAAACGGACAGAGAGTGGACAGAAGAGAAGAAAAGGAAAAGGAGGAGAGGAATAAAGAGTAGAGGAGAGAGGTAGAGAGAAAGAACAAGAGAATAGAAAAGAGGAAGCAGAGAGGGTCTGGATTTTTAGCACTTGCCTTAATAACATGCATGCAACACTGAGGACTGCAGATGTAAATTAGCCTTAGGCTAACTCTGGTACAGTCCATTAAATGGAAACTTTTATGTTAATAACTGTACATGGTCCCCTACAAATACAATGAAAAAAAAAAAAACATCACTCCAGTCCATCACCACCACCACCACAACCTCACTCGCACATGCCATGACTCATCCAGTAACTGAAATCAATCACTCGCAGTAACGAGCGGCTCACTCACGGCAGCACGTGTGCGGACACACAAGGGACATCTCCCACTGGTGAGCCAATGAGGGCTCGTACTTGTAGCACTCTCTGCTCAAGGTCTGTATTCCTTGAGTAGAGAATCCACACCCACACACACCCTCCGCTGAAATTGTACAACTTTTAATTTGATCATGCTTTATTGGCAGAAGCATTTGACATGCCTGGGTGACCTTGAATAGGTTATAGGAGTCAATATAGGAATCAATACATAGCCTTGTTGTTAGAGGTCACCAAGTGCTGTCAGTAATAAATAAAATGAGAAAATTTGACACAACATAGACAGAATAGTAAACCGGCAATAACACTAAGTGAATGGGGCACAGTAATCTACTTCCTGTTTCATTTTACTGTGCCCCATTCACTTAATATTAGTTATCGGTTTGTTTTTCAGTCTATGTTGCATGACATTTTCTGGTTCTTTTTCCGACAGACAGCATTCGGGGCTGTTGACTGATTTACACCAGATTTCTCCTTCAAGTACAGGTAGAGGAAATAGAGGAACTTTGTGTTACCATTACATTTAGCAGTGAATGGCATGCCGCTCATACACCATTCATCCTAGCTTTCTCATGCTGGGTTGACTAATGGTCCCATAGGCTGAGGACTGATCACGTGACTGTGCTTCAGAACAGCTCAGACGCCTGTTATGCAGCTCTCCTGTTGCCATAGTTATTACTGTACCCGCTGTTTTCCGCCTTAAGATGGTGCATTAAGGCAGGGATTAGAGCAAGGCTGTGGGGTGTATGTTGTCAGGGTGCAAAAGTTCAGAGTTGCCCTCCTACACATCGTACTCATAGATTTGGCGACCCCCCAGTGAGCCTCAATAAGTCCGTAGGGCTTATTGGCTTCTAATCGGCCGCTGAAGCTCACTTCCCAATCTGTCTTAAGATTAATTACATAAAATTGAGCTTAGAGGACATCGGATACAACCACTCCCACATCGTCCCTTATTACAGTCAACAGTGTGTTTTCATGTCCTTGCGTGACTTTGACAGGAGCTGCTCCCACATTGTAAGCTTTTTGTTGTTCAAGTCATAGCCACTAATTAAAGCTTGAGTTTTCTCTTGTTTCTTTTTTGCTGGGTCAAACTATTTATCCTCTACACAGGCGGAAGAAGAGGAGAGATTCAATTGGATTTGCTGTACATCATCATTCTGATGGAGTGAATGCCTTTAATTAAAATTTCAAGATCAATTATTAATCGTCGAATCCTGAGATTAATTGTTAATTACTGGAGTAAAAATATGGAATTAGAACCACCAGACTGCAGATGAATGCCATGGAGTAAAGATAGCATATCACATCAGACTGGAGCTGGGGAGAGATTTTCTAGCCTCTAGTAGTACATGAATACTGAATGTATTGGGCCTACTGTGTCATGCGAAAATGTACTTCCAAACTTTAAAGAAGTAGTCCTTTCTGTCTTTGAAAGCTCCCAGCCTCTCAAAGTTTAAAATCTTTTCCAGTCCCCTGGCAGACCTCTGTGACTCTTAGTCTGCGCCTGAAAGGGGAAGGGTTCAGCCTCAAATGATAGCATTAGCAGGCTAACGTAATGCAGAAGGGGGCATCAGCACTCCTGTTTTTCCCGTCCGTCTTCCCAGGCTTTCTTTGGCATTGTGCAGCGCGTTAATTGCCCATTTGATTTGCTTCTGTGAAATGCACACACTCTCGGAGCGTTGCAAGTAAACAACCTGGAGCGAGAGGCTTTTGACGGGCTCCCTTGTAAGTTTCTCAATGCGCGTCTGTGAAATCCGAGGCGGGCCAGACATCACTCTTTGGGCCTTCAAAGGCTTTGTGTTGAAGAGGCAACTGACGCCGCTCAGATAGTTTGTAGCATTTCAATTTTCCTTGTGTGCTATCTAACCAAGCACTCAAGTACTCTCCCCTCCCTCCTTCCTTCCTCCCTCCCTCCCTCCTTTTCCTCTGCCTATCCCTCCTTTTTCCTCCCTCTTTTCTCCTCTGTGCTTCTGCTCTCATCAGTACAGGGGATGCATTTGATGTGCGACTAAGTTGCGAGGCGGATGCGACGCAACACTTGTGAACTCAATTTAAGCCCCCCCGCACACGCACACACACTCAAAGACACACGCACAATCCAACCCAGCAACACATGACCCAAGCACGTACCTACTCTTTACCCCATTCGCCAGCTCTTTCCAAACCCCCAGACACTAGAGAGAGCTGGGAGCTCAGGAGGCCTCGGCGGGAGCTAAACCTTCAAAGGCCCCGCCATGTCTGAAAATGAATTCCAGCACCCCTCGCTAAGCCTGTGTCCCACAGGCAACCGCAGGCGAGTGCATCTCAGAGCAGCTTTAGTTCTCGCTCTCCGTGCTACACTGCCTCCCACCCACCCGCCCATTCCCCTGCCTCCTCACTCACTTGTTCAGTTGGCATCATCATACCAAACACGATGCAGTAAGCAGCTGCTTAGCAAAGAGTGAAATTACACATCAATTACTAGCTGAACAAATGTTGCTGAACCATCCAGGATGGGTCGATTTGGACTTAGTTGTTTTCAGTTAAATGAAAATGCCTCTGAAGCGGCATGAGACGGCTGTATTCGGTTTATTAAGTAACAGGTACTGCAATTTCATGTGTGCAAAACGTGACAGTCTGTGTATACAAAGTGAAGTGAAAAATTATAGCGACTGGTCACGTTTCTGTAATCCTAAGTGACGTTCTGTCATCAGGCTAATGTGTCTCTGTCTGAATCACCATTTCCACCGTTCACCATTTGGTGGACCCGCTTGTGAGTTTACAGCAGACGGAATAGTACTATGAGCCATAACCCAAACGACGACCGGGAAAATGGACCAACAGATGTTTGCTACATTTCATTAGGAAAATTAGAATGAAAACAATACAAAGCAACCTGCAGTGAGGACCTACCAGTGAGATTTTGGAAGAAATAAAAAGAAATTGACGTGTGCCGTGCAGTAAGTACGTAAGCCATGCAGAAAGTTATCTTCTAAAAGTTGCAGTCTAAAAATGAAGATGCCACAAAATATGCAGTCGACCACCAGGGATTTACTCATGAGCAAAGCCATCCATATTCAATCTGGGGCTTGCAGCACATCCACCTCTGATGGTGAAAGAAAAGTTCATTTTAGTCGAGGGTTTTTAAAACTATAATGTTCATAGATTTACTGATACTAATATAATACTCTGCAATATAATATTCCATAATGCACAATAATGTGCTTAGTGAAATCCGTATCTCTTTGCCCCATTGCAAATATAAATGCCATGTAACATCAATTGATGCTGCATATTTCCATTCATTATGTGTTTTCACATCTGTTATTTTTAGGTTGTGTCCCACAGCCCATTGGCTTTCTGATGTGGATCATCAGCTTGTGTCTCTGTGAGAATCTACAAGCATTACTACAGATAGTAGCCTGTGGCAGAGGCCTTTATGAGCACAACAAGCCTGCCCTGTACAGCACCCTTTGATCTTGTCTGTTTTTGCCTCATAAATAAGGTGGTCAGACTTGAAAAGGCGTCTGTGGCTAAAGGACTGAAGCTAACCCTAATGTAACCTGGAACATGCTTGCTCGACTTGACAGCCATGTAGCTTCAGAGGAAACTATGATTCAATATGTGGTCTTATTGGAAGTAACACTTTGATAGGAATGAACAGTGATCTGTCTCTCATGAATTCTATGCAGTACCTGCAGAGAGGGTTGAAGCGGAGCGAGAGGTGCCAACGTTCATTTACTTTCTTGCTTTCTACTTTTGTATGGGAAAGGTATTATGCTGCTCTGTCTAAGTTTGTAATCAAGAATAAATATAACACACTCACATACACACAGACACACACACACAAACATGGACTAAAGCAAAGACACTGTAGAATGTGTAGAATGCTGACGGCTTTAATTATTCATCAAAATGGTGCCGTCCTCCCTTTGTATTTCTGTAGTTTGTTTGCCACATCTAATTTGGTGCGCTGGTGACAAACAGGCAAGTTAAAGGGAAAAAGAACAGAAAGTGGGGAGGCATAATTGATGTCGCTGTGATTCCGCCTGCTGCGATCCTGTCATCTCTGCATCCGCCATATGCTTCCAAGCTTCTGAGGCGAGGTGGGAGATGGGGGGGTTGGGGACGAAAAAGGATGCCAAGAAAAACAAGTCGCAACTCTTTCTCCAGACTAACACCCGCAGTTTTAGTCACAGTCCTCTGGCCACTGCAGACGGCAAGTCTTAATGCACCACAATAGGCCTCAACACACAACTGCTCTGTCTACGAGAGTAAGCTGAGTCAGTTGCCTCAGAGCTATACAGGTGTGAAACATGGCACAGGCACACACACACACACACATACACACAGACACCAACTATCACACGCTCATTGAGAAGAACACTCAGAAGGCTTGGGACAACAAAGCAAACCTCATGCAGCAGTGGTATTCTGGCTGCTGTTGGCTGTCAGCCGTCCAGCCAATGTCACAGCCACAGGAGGGGAAAGTCACCACCATCACTGTTCCTCAATCAGCCTCAGCTGCCCACATGAATGACATCACAAGGTGGCGGCAGGGACTGCAGGTACCCCTGAGTCAATAGAGGGCTGTTCAGGATGGGAAGATTACTGCAGAAACTCACCAGGCGTACAGCACAAAACCAGTATTGATGTTTCCACTGGATCCCATGACCCACAGTCAATAATCTGCCACTTTTAGAGTAGAAGCTGAGCTGAAGACTGAAGCTATTTATGATGATAGAGTGGAAACAGAAAGAAGGGCCTTTTTATCTGAGACAAATGAATAATGCTTGTGTGTGTGTGTGTGTGTGTGTGTGTGTGTGTGTGTGTGTGTGTGTGTGTATTCTAAAGAAGTAAAGAAGCAGACACTTGTATCATGTTTTGGCAGCAGCTGGCACAGATATGCTCTCCATTAGCATCAGTTTTTTTTGATTCTCCAGTCTGTAGTGTGGGGATTATCTTTCTCTGTGTGAGCGGCATGCTCTCAAGACTTGGAGAGCGGAGGATATTGATCGTTCAAGTAAAGTGGCTATTTGGCTGGGCTGTGAGCTGATTTTTGTGCATTTCCAGGACGTCTTTATGCTGAAGGGTCTTGTCAACTTTTCCTCTTACACCAGAACATGGCTGATTGCAGCAAAACACGTTTCCCCTTTGAATGCATGACAGCATGTAATTTGATCAGCAAATCTTAGTTTTCCAGGAGTGCTGTTTGAAACAACTGCTAGCATGGCTCTTCTGCTTTCCTGTGAAGCAACACAAATGCATATCATACTCACTTCAGAGATGGTTCCAGAACATGTGTCCTGTCCCATAATGCCTTTTCCATGATTCCATGGTCATTTTTAGCAAGAGGCCATCAGCTGAGTGGCCACCATGGTCTTGGAGATCAGGTTGTTATGTTTCTAGACAGTGTGTGAAGGGAAGGGTTTGCACTAGGGTTGTTAACAGTAAGGCCTTTGTGTCCAAACACAGACAGCCACGTTCACTACACTCACACACACACACACATACACACACGCCCCATGTCCCTGTTTAAACGAGTCCTGATCATGTGCTCCCAATGACTGAAGTGGTTCTCCAGGGCCAGTAAAACAGGCAGCACACAGAAAGAGAAAGAGAGCGAGTAAGAAATAAAGAGAGAAAGAGAGAGAGAGAGGCGTTGTCAGGGAGTTTTCCATGAAGTTATGTTGGCAAAATGGCGAATGAACCACAGCTGTTTCAGCCTTCAGAGGTTCGGCGTCCCTCCAGGGGGATGGAAACTATACTCTCATTTGCAGATTGAGATGCTTTAAAACAAAAGGAGAACGAATTTCAGAAGTGCAACAAAAGCCAAGGCAGTGATTGACATTTATTGTACATAATGATGCTATAAATACATAATAAATCCTGATTAGCGGTGAATAAAGCTGTGCCGCTCGTGTTTACTCAGTGCTTATATGTATTATGCATGAGATAAGGCCAATGGATAGTGCATTTTTTTCTTTCAGAAGCTGGTAACATAATTATCCATTTGAAACGTTCAAGTGAAAGATCGGGGCCACATTCCATTGGCTCAGAGTAATTTAGGTCGCACTTACAGACAGATTCCGCTGTATTTTTTGTTAAGGCTACAGATGTTTCTTTTCCAACTCCCCAACCACTTTGTCTGTGTTTTTGCCTCATACTGTCTGATTGGATGGTTTATATCGGGGTGCGGAGGATAGATTAATTAAAGATGTAGGTCGTTAAGGAAGGACAGCTCATCTGGCGTGGGAGCAGTTCCGTAAGAATGTGCTTGGTAACGTCTGGAACACCGGTGTGAAAATGAGCAACTCCCTGCTGCCAGAGAAGCATCTCGGTGCCATGACCTCACTCATACAAGCAGACAGCTCAAAGAGCAGCACCTGCACAGATGAGAGAGAGAGAACAGACAGAGAGACAGCACAGAGAGAGAAGGAGAGAAAAAAAAGGCAGAGTAGGGCAGAGAGAGAGAGAGGGAGAGATGGCTTTGCAAACAGACCTGTTTCCTAGCCCTGTATTTCTGTCAATGAGGACATAGTGTCACATCAGTATAATAGACAGTTTCTGACAGCAGGGACACTGACAGCAGGCTTAGTTTCCTTTTGAGTGTTTGTCAAGCCAGAGAATTCTATTTTTGTTGAATTTTGTGGAATCATCTCCTAATGAATGGTCCAAACACATTTGGTTTATATATGTGTTTGTATATGTGTGTGTATATACACACACACACACACACAAAAATGTGTTGGCAATTCCACGCAAAACTGTCACGTCAGTTACATGGTATGATATGATGTGAACGACGATTACATAAAATTTGAGTATTCACTCTTCTTGGTTGCAGAACTAATTTTATGAAACTTTTCTCACACACACACACACACACACACATATATATATATATATATATGCTGTGTGTGCTCTATTATAGTATTATAATTATCATACATATGCATAGGCTTGATTTGCATTGCATACATTTTGCACTCATCACAATTGCTGATACATGAAAAAACAGACTAATTTGCAAAGCTAAGCCATTAACATTCAGTGGTCTCAGGAGAACTGTGGCACAAGTCTGTTTTCAGAAGAAGCAAAAGGTGGAACTTACAGAGCAATTACTGTTGGCTCTAACCACAAATATAGAGGCTTTATGTAAACAAAACAAGGACGGTGGATAAGGGACAATCATTTTGCCTAGTCAGCAGCATTGCACACTCACCTGAAAGACTTAATTGGGGAGATTATTGTCTTCATCTGGGATCAGCACGCTCAATAGAGCCTTGTTTTGGTCTATCAGACAACTCCTTGTTGCTCTTGTTCTCAAAGCAGAGCTCGCTTTTTGCCCAAAGTCCAGAACGTGTGGTTAGTAGACAAAAAAAATCATTGTGGGTTACATCATGGGAGATGTCCAGCGCCAAGACTTGCTGGTGGAACACATGTTTCCAGTTTGCTAAATGTTTGATTGGGTCATCCCCTTCTCCCTGCCAGGAGCCTCCATTCAGGCCTTCTTTTTAAAATGCAAGGCTGCAAAAGTTTTAATATCGCAGCTTTGAAGTTTAACAGCGGCTAATTAAAAGTAAGCTTTTGGCTACTTTAATACTAGGATCTGAATCCGAAGTTATGATATGCATATGGTGCACCTGGACCCTGACGGACGGCGCTGGGCTGAACAAGCTCACAAAAGATGCCCTCGGTCGAGACTCCATTAAACGAAGTTCTTTCCTGAGCGATTAAATTTGCATGTGCGGCCTTTGCCGAATGAGACGGGTGGGGGGGGGGGCCTCTTCAAAGCCCCCCTCAACTGTGAATGTCAAATTTCAGACACGGGTTTAGCCGCAGATAAGCAGTTATCGGCAAGGTCTAATTAACGGCTCAATTAGTTCTGTCAAGGCAGAGGGCAGGAAGGGAGACAATGGCTCAGCGCAGGGCCCAGCTCTCCCAAACACTGAGCCAGTTAAGCGTACACTTGTAAACATTGTGTGAAATACCAATGCCAATATTACTGTGAGCTCCCCTTTTCTTTCTCATTTTCTCTCTCTTTCCATCTCATTCCTTCTCTCTTTCTCTCTCCCTATCTCTCTTGGTTTTGCTCTCTCACCCTTTCTCACTATCTCTCTCCTTCACAACTAAGTAACTCAGACACATTAGCACACACTCATTTCCCCCATCTTTCACCCCCTCTCTTCCTTCCCTTGCTCACCTCACTCACTCCCTCTCTCTCTCACTCACGCTCTCTCACATTCTCTCTCTCGTGCCTCACCATGGCTCTGTTGTTTTGCAAAATGAAGTCTTTTAGTCAAAAGCCAATTCATTGTGTGCAGATTTGTATTGCTTTGTCTGTAATATCAAACCTTGTTTGGATAACATACAAATCTTGCGCTCGCCTTGGATGGAAAATGCACGCAGTGCAAAGCGAGGACATACGCTCAGGTTAATTGCCATTGTTTGCCCGCTTCCTCGCTGCTGGCAATAATTGCTGATGTTCTTCCAGGTTTTTTTTCCTGTCCTTCTGCTTTCCGTTTGATTAATTTGGCATAGGCCCTGAATGAAGCAGCTTGTTATTTTATTTAATTCAAATTACTTAAGTAAGGACTAAATAACTTGAAGGAATTAATTGCTCTCTCCCTCGCTCCCCAAAACAAGAGCTGCTTTTTGCCACTGCCTCCTACCACTTCTCTTCTCCCAATTGCCTTAACTGCGCGCAATTAGTCGTTTTTTTCCCACTATTTTGGGCCACGCTATGACTTAACAGGTCTCTCGGGTGATGAACTCTCATTGGTCCTCAGTGGCCTCAGAATAGATCTGCTGTATCTTGAAGGGTAAATGAAGGCACTTGCCATGAATTCACTGATGCATTTTCCTCCTACTGTGTCTGTCCAGTATCGGAAGCAGCAGATGGCTAAAGGCTATTAAACTCATGCGGTGGAAGTGAAAAGTAATTTTATGTGCTAACGTCGCTGTGGCCACAATGCTTAAAACTATTTTTCACTTGCCTCCCAGAGCCATTTAAAGCAAAGGTCAATTTTTGCGTTATCACACTGAAAACAAATCCATTACCCTAAACTGTTGGTTTTAATTGTCCAGAATATAACATATTTGTAACTCATTATTTGTTCTTCGCTTAGTTCTTATTTGTTCTATTTCTTTTTCTCTCTGTCTGTCTGTATGTACAGATGCAGCAGTTGTTCTATGAAAACTACGAGCACAACAAGAAGGGCTTCATCCAGGACCTGCACAACAGCAAGATCCACAACGCCATCACACTGCATCCCAACAAGCGACCGGCGTACCAGTACCGCCTGCACAGCTACATGCTGAGCCGTCAGATCTCGCAGCTGCGCTACCGCACCATCCAGCTGCACCGCGAGGGCGTCACCATGAGCAAGTTGGGCAACACGGAGGTGCAGTGGGAGGATCAGCAGCTGGGGGCGCCGCCGTCATACACGCGCTACCAGCCAGTGGAGCGGAGTGGCGTCATCGAGTGGGACTTCCTGACGGGGCGGCACCTGTACGCCACAGGCGAGAAGCAGATGCCGCGGCAAGGCCTTGGGAGCCTGCTACGCACTGCGCTGGAGGACACGGTCATGCAGGTGATGGAGATGATCAACGAGAACTCCAAGGCACGCGGACGCGTCATCGACTTTAAGGAGATCCAGTACGGCTACCGTCGCGTGGACCCACTCCATGGCGCCGAGTACATCCTGGACCTACTGCTGCTTTACAAGAAGCACAAGGGCCGCAAGGTGACGGTGCCCGTACGGCGTCATGCCTACCTCCAGCAGTCGTTCAGCCGGCCGTTCTTCACCGAGGCTGAGGAGCTGGACATCACCGAACTGGTGGACGCCATTAACACAGAGTCGCAGTCCTTCTCCTTCCTCTCCAATTCGCTCAAGATCTTTGCACCTTTCCAGCTGCCCGACGCAGCCAGGGAGATGCGAGAACGGAGTCAGCGGAAGGTCCACATCCTGGTCCCGCTGACGGGCCGCTATGACACTTTCGTCCGTTTCATGGAGAACTTTGAGCGCACTTGCCTGCTTCCCAACCAGAACGTAAAGCTGACGGTCATCCTCGTGGACAACGACAGCAACCAGGACCGCGAGAAGCACCTGGATCTGATCAAGGAGTTTCACAACAAGTACCCCAAGGGGGACATCTCAGTCATTCCCATGACGGGAGACTTCTCCCGGGGCCTGGCCCTGGAGCTGGGTTCATCCTTGCTGAGCAATAGCAGCCTGCTATTCTTCTGTGACGTGGACCTGGTCTTCAACTCGGATGCCTTGCAGCGGTGCCGGGACAACGCCGTCCAGGGCAGCCAGGTCTACTTCCCCGTTGTCTTCAGCCAGTATGACCCGAAGATCGTCTACGCCGGGAACCCACCGGACGACAGTAACTTCGTCTTCACCAAGAAGAGCGGCTTCTGGCGGGACTACGGCTTTGGCATCACCTGCATCTTCAAGAGCGACCTGCAGCAAGCCGGTGGCTTTGACACCTCCATCCAGGGTTGGGGCCTGGAGGATGTGGACCTCTTCACCAAGGTCATCAACTCGGGCCTCAAGGCCTTCCGCAGCCAGGAGCCTGGCATCGTCCACGTGTACCACCCGGTCCACTGCGACACGAACCTGGAGCCCAAACAATACAAAATGTGCCTCGGCTCCAAGGCGAGCACGTATGCCTCCACCATGCAGCTGGCCGAGCTCTGGCTGGAGAAGCACTTGGGCGTGGGCTACAACAGAACTTCCTCTTGATAGCCGGAGTGGGAGAGCTCTCCATCACTGTCATAAAGAGTTTACCTCAGTTCTGCACGAATGGGAGAGGACAGGGAGAGAGAGAGACAGAGAGAGAGAGAGAGAGAGAGACGAACCAATGTGTACGTGAGTGTGTAAGCAAAGTGTGAGTGTGTGGGTGTGGATGTGAGTTTTGGAGGACTGTGACTCGTTGCCAGTGCGTATGTGTCCGCACAATGCCATGCTAGGACAAATGGATTTGAAAGGTACGTTATGTCATATTCAGTGCAATTTTGCTGTCCCTCTCGCTACTTGTTTTTTCCTCCTCTTTTTTTTTTTACTTTCTTTGTTTGGACGGACAGTCACTTCTCTACAGCGTCTTCCAAAGGACATTGGTTTGCACAGGCCAGTCGTCAAGCCCCTGTGCTTTCAGACCTTGTGAACAAGACTGTGATATAACTGCTCTGTGTGTGTGTGTGGGGGGGGGGGGGGGGTGTCACGCGAGCGACTGGGATAGGAGGTTTGGAAATGAGGGTGGGGTGGGGTGGGGTGAGGGGTGGGGCATCATTCATCAATGTCTGGAGATTCTTTCGCATCCTCAGGAGTGCATTTCCCATCGCCAGGCCATGGACAGTGAATGTGCGCCATTGAGCCTTGTTGGGCTGGCCGTCCCATTGAAGTGCTCTTCATCCTCAGACATGAACACCCACAGAGATAATCATGGTAGTAATGTTAATAATAATAATAATAATGATGATAATAATAATAATGTTTTGAGATGACGACGAGCAGCATTGATGCTAAAATAATATGAATAATAATGTACTGAAAAGTACCACAAATGTGCTTTAATGTCCCCTTGGAGGACACAGACTCTGAAAATATACTTTTTCTAATTTATACAAAGAAACGGTCTGGGTTTCGTCAGCAGTGTTTTGTAAGGGTGTGAATTACTTTGATGATTGTATCTTTGTTTCTTGAGGAGGGGGGCTTTTTTGTCAGTGCTTCTTTTTGTTGTTGTTTATTTGTTTTTAGATTGTTTGTTTGTTTGTTTTCTGGCAATATCTGATAATGTTAAGGTACTGGCTACCGCCCAACATTTGTTGTGTTCTTGGTATCATTTTAAAGATCCATGCTTCATTTTATTTTGCGCTTGGGTGAACAAAAACATGTTTGGTTTTTTTTTCATTATTTTAGCTTTGTGGCTTTCAAGTCGTTCAGTTTGCTGGCAAGAACAACTAAGATATATTAAAATGGTTTATTTATAATGAAACCTTACTGAATGTAGTGTCTCAATACCTGATTGCCTAACACAAACTTTAGAGATATACCAAAGCATTTGACAATATAAGATGCTGCACTTTATTTATGAAGAGTATAATAATATAATGAAGAGTATGTGTAGTGTGACTAGTCCTTAGAAAAGCATTGAGTAAGGTGTATAATGAAAGTGTTTCATGAGAACAGACCCAAAGTCATTTCTCTTGGATTTTTAAACAACAAACAAAGCTTTTTGGCCTTTAGGGTTTTTGCACTGCTTGTCTAGAAAGTAAAGCAGGAATTCTGCCTGTGGAAATTCCGTCTGGGCCCAAATGAGAAATCAACCTCTAATGAGTCTTCAAATATGCATATTACATTATCCACCCGTGCTGGTGCTTGTAGTACTGTATCCTTTCTACACTTCCAAAGCAAAAAATAGAACAAGATATTAATGTCTCAATCAACAGAATGCCAAGAATCACAGACTTTTCCCAGGAGTCTCTGGTTGTAAACTTTGCAGTTGCACCATTCTGAAACCGACTTAGGGGAAAAAAAAATGATATCATAATTTTAAATACGCCTCAAGGTCTAGTCAATTGTTTTGGTGCTAACATAGGAATATAAACCAGTGAGTGAGTTTGCTTATATTGACCTCAGTGCATAGCTCAAAGAATTTTTATTGCCATCATATTTCTCTGCCGCAGCCCAGGAAGATAACAAAGATGTTCTGTTTTACTATGAGAAATTGAAAAAGTTGTTCTAGAACATATATATATACACTAAGGTAAAAGTGACTTTGCCTCAGCTTTGGGAAGTAGAATATGGAATTATGGATCAAATATTTCTCTAACATACTCTAGATGGGAAGGGGGGGTGGGTAGTGGGGGCTTGCTGAAGAAATAGCTACAACCTTGCAAAAAACGCAATAACAGAGTGGCAGCAGATTTCTTCTACCTCAGGATTCCTCTGACCGACTGGCCAGATTAATTCACTGGAGAGCTCTCGCTCCCTTTGACTCGAAGGCTGTAGCCAGAGGCTGAACAGAGCAAATGCCAGAGAAGCCCCAAGAAGCCACCCACCCCCTTCTCTCCTTCAACCCCCTTAACCTACCACCCCACACACAACTGATTCACGCCTTCCTGAGTCATCGCTGTTCCACAGCAACCAGAGAGAGAGGATTAGAGGAAATCGCCTCTTTATTTGTGTGTGATTGTGTGTGTGTGTGTGTGTGTGTTTGTGTGTGTGTCAAGGGCAATGGTATTGCCTCCCTCTCCACCTACTCTGTGTCTCTTCAGCAGAAATCTCTTTGGGCTGGTTAGCAGACAGAACGTACTCCATGTAATACATAAGCTTGGCTCAGACATGAATTCATTCATTCAAGCCTGAACAGCCACATGTTTACAATAAAAAAGCCCCTTTGTGGTCTGACTTTGCCTTCATTCTCGAACCAAGAAAGGTTTTAGATGCCCTATTTTTTTTTTATTGCCTTGCCTTGCCGGAGAGAGACAGAGAGGTGAGATATGACAAGCCTCACCCAGACACATGCCAACAGATTTACTAGCTCTCATTTCTCCCACCTGTGCCATCCACCCATCCCTGGAGTCTATTCCCATTATTATGATGTGATGCATCGCTTTCACATGTCACTTTGGTGGTGATGTACTGCACATTATATCACACTCTGCCCACGCAAGGCTCACGTCTGGGCTGTGTCCTAATTGCCCCAGTTGAACCACAGTGTCTGCATGGTCTGAATGCATTCGATTCACACCTTGGTTGTTGTGATATGAGTCACACACACACACACACACACACAAACTAAACAAAAACGCTCAGGGATGTCACAGTCGGGCGGCAGGCTCGGTGGCTAATAATAGGGCCTCTTTGTTGGCAGACGTACTTCAATTTACATTCATTTAGGTAGGTTTCCACAGGAGGCTGTTTTGCTTAAGTCCCAACGCACAGAATACTTATATCATCATTACAGTGTTCATATTTAGTGGACTCTGAGGAACGCCAGCCGAGACTTTTGGAGACAGTGCTCCTTCTAGTGGTCAGCGTGGGAAATGCCCACCTTGTGGAACTCCTCCATTGAGTTCATGTGATGTAACACGCTAACAAGTCAACATAATTAAAACACCACAGAAAAACCTCACCTGAGGTTCATTAAAACAGCCCTGACAGACACCCAACTGTTCCCGTGGTGGCAGCACTCATTTTGGAGGTCAGTCACGGCCGGAGCTCCCAATTATCTTACAGTGAAAACTGTTCCGAGGGACACTGCTAGTGTGTGATCAGTTGACACCACAGGGAGATGCGAGGTATAGGTCTTGTTACAGAGGGTAGCTTTTGAAAGTGTGAGCAAAAGGGCCTTAGTATGACTTTTCTCATGAATAAATCCTCATATGGAGGAATAGAATAATGAGTGTAGCATTTCATAGATACTCTCGTCACCAGTTTTGGTATGATACAAGGACACAAGGAAATTTCATTGTCACATGCATATGTTTACTGAGTGTAAAAAAAGCAGTGAAATTGTGTCTGCTTCTTAGCCAATGTGTCTGTTTCTCACTGTATTGGTGGTGGTGGTGTGTGTGTGTGTGGGGGGGGGGGGTTTAGGAAGAGGCAGGATAAAGTGCATATAGTGCATAATGGGAGGGTGGGGTGGTGTTAAGAGGGGGTGTGGATGATGTAAAAGTAACAAATTACTATAACAATCCCACACATTAACAAGGAGCACCCAAGAGCAAACAAATAAAGAAATAGAAGAAATGTTGTTTGTGACTTGAATAAATGTACTCAAACAGTGTGATGATATTTATCTCTTCAAAAGCCACAGTTGGCCATCCTTTACCAGACAGCTGCTGACTGTAGACGGCCAAGATCCACGTTGGATCCACTCTGATGTCAGCTGCTTTTGAAGTATGGTGCTGGCCCAGATCTGAGAAGTCTTTTGGTTCACATTGGTGGTGGTTCGTTGGTGTTCGTCAGCTGTAGCCCCAAGAATAGGATGCTGACATGTCGAGTTGAAGGTCTTTGCTGAGGCATCACTGTCTGATGGAGGGAGTAGTGCTCCAGACCAAAAATATATTTCTAATTAGGAATCTGTTCAGTTGACTTTTAAAGCACTTAGACAGCAAAGTGCACTAAAGATCCCATTAGTCTCACTGAGGTTATTTACGATGATTAGTCCAATGTCAACGAACTGCACTGTCCTCAGAGGCAGAGAAGGGGCCATGCCCATGGTGGTGGTGGTGGTGGGGGGGGCTAGAATGCTCACACTATGTGGCAATAGAACCTACATACACCCACATACAGCCACTTACATTAAACAGTAAAGCATTGCACTGAATTACTTCCTTCCGAAGCTCAGCCCAGTGGCAGAAGTTATCGGTAAAGGTGCCAAATGAGCCCGCTGACCTTTGAAAGGGGGGAATATTGATGGTGCGGCACCTGGCCGGAGCATCCATCCACCTCCCCTTCATGGAGGATCACTCCGCCTCATGCTTGCGGAAAAGGTCAGTGACCAGACCTGAGATTCATGGGCTGATGGCACATTGGCAGCTGTGAGGGCAGAATAGAAGTTGGGGAGGTACAGGGAGATTGTACCCCCTTGCGTTGCCAGTTTGACTTCGGGACTCCTGACATAATGGGTGGCAATCTTATTTATTCTCACTTCTCAGGGACAGAATGAGAGAAAGGAGAGGTGTTTCGTTCTTCTCTCTCTCTTTCTGTCTCTCAAATGAGGGGTGCAAGATGTTTCACATCAGCAGGGAAGGCTGCATTCTCGTCTCAGACAAGATGTCTCGCTAAAAGGTGACAAAAGGGGAACTTTTTGTGCATCAAAGAGATGCCCCATACACATTCAAATTGCGGGGCACTCTTTAGAGGCTTGCCTCTCCTCTCTTCCCCTTTGCTTTCTCTTCTCTCTCACGCTCTCTCCCTCTTTTTTTCCCTTTTTTTATTCTCTCTTTCCAACTCTCTTTCTGTTCTTTTTTGGCAGTTTGAATCAGGAGACAGGAAGAGCATCAAAGTTTAATGAATGGATCACATGACTTGCCACCTTCCTCTCACGCTGTGCTACTGACACCAGCAAACTGCTTTGAATGCTAAAGCACAAGAACAAAAAGAATACCGAATGGCGTACCACCGCTTAACAGGCATCAAAAAAACCCACCAAGGTCAACAGAAGAGTACTAATTATACTAAAATAAACGCCTCATTCGCATCAGCATGTGCAGAAAGCAATCAGACTGCCCCCGGCTGTAACTCGATGATGAATTTACTAAGTCTGTGTACTAACACTCATGTTAATGACTTTCATTTGCACGCGCCACTGTTTTGGCGTGGCATCAAAGCCGCTATGAGACTTATATGTTGTTTCCAACGCACACATTTGTAATCATTAACACCTTGTAAGTGGTCTTCTGGGACCTTCTAGCCTTGCTAATCGGGAAAGATTTTCTCTGATACCAAATGGTTATTGGTTTTAAGATGAGAAGGCAGCCACGATGAGCTCTTTTTTAAATGTGTGCAGTTGTGCGTTAAAGCTGCTGGCTTACTCTCAAACAATAGCAATTTCACCGGAGGATTAAGAGGTAATACATAAGGCAAGGCACATCTTCCGACAGGTCTAAATCGATGTCACTTTTTTTTTTTCTTTTTTTAATTTTAATGGGAAGCCACTGAAAGGCCATCGGGAGTTACGGCCCCCTGCTACGCTCTATTGTTTTCAAAGCAAAGCTTGTCTCACATTTTCGATTTGCTATTACACGGACAAAGTTGGGATTGATTATAGTGGCTTAATGCCTGGAATAACTAGAAAACAGCCTCTGAATGTGTTTAGACCTGATGGCATGCAGTTGGAATCAAGACTAATACTAAGGCCAATGGCAGTGGTGATAGCATAGCTGTTGTAGCTATTGGCAAAATGATATTTTAATTTGAGCAGTAGGAAATGTCGTCTTCACATTAATGGTATTCATTAAAAAACAATGTTGTGCAATTAAGGCACAGTTTACCAGCAATTGAGTTTTTCTTTTCCATTTTGATTTGTTGCTAAAAATGAACAATTGTATATAATGGAACAGCCCCCACTCTGCTCTCCCTCTGTGAGAACATAGTGTGTGATTGCAAGTTTTATTGTTAGTGTAGAGGTGTACACTCTGTTTCTGTCTCCTCTCAGTCTCTCTCTGTGTGTGTGTGTGTGTGTGTGGTGTGTGTGTGTGTGTGTGTGTGTGTGTGTGTGTGTGTGTGTGTGTGTGTATGTGTGTGTGTTTGTTTGTGGAGAGGGAAAGAGAGAGGAAGGAGAGTCAGTGGGTCGCCACCTGAATGTCAAAAGGAATGAAAAGTGAGTTAGTTAGTTTGTGTGTGTTTTGGTGTGTGTGAGTGTCGTAGAGGACACTAAATCTCTCCCTCTCCACAGTGCCTCTGGCAGCATCACATTTGAATATGACACAACCGCCGTCTCTGTGGAAGTGTCACCCAGGAAACCATGGTAACACAGCATCTATTGGTGTAATGAGGCTAGGTTGGTGGCAGTGAGGGAGCGCACTGGCAAGAGTGAGAGAGAGAGAGAGAGAGAGAGAGAGTGGAGAGACACTCAGTCTGGGAGGCCAAGCCAAGCTTCTGTATCCCAGTGTCCCCAGCAAACAGTGACACATTTGAAGGGGGAGCAGGTAGTGAGGTGGGGCAGGTAAGGGGGCAAAGCGTCCCATGCTGGGTGAGGCTTGATGAATGTGTGGGAGTTCATGCTGCAGGTTGACAAAAACTAGAGGACATGCTAGTGTGAGCATAGCCTCTCTCGGTTTACGACAGCCAGAGAGAGAGGGAGAGAGAGGTAAAGAGGAGAAGGAGGTGTGGAGTTGAGAGTGACAGCTGGCCTTGGCTGAGAGGAACAGCAGGAGCGAGGAATGAATAAGTCAGAGAGAGAGATGAGGGTTGCCACTGAGCGCTAATGGGGAGCCAGGTCTGTGTGTGTGTGTGTGTGTGTGTGTGTGTGTGTGGTGTATGTGTGTGTGGTGTGTCTGTGTCTGTGAGTGTGGTGTGTCTGTGTGCGTGTGTGTGTGTGTAGCAGGCGATGGTGCCTGGAAGGTCATACAACTCTAAGCTAACTCTGTGTGCTGACGCACAGGACATTGTCGGTATGAAAACATACATTATAGCCTTTGGCCTCCACCGGAGACATGACACGCCATATGCCCAGTGGTTACACTGTGGCCCGCCAGCTTACTGTTGGTGTGACTGCTATTTCATTAGTGGTCTAGAAATATCCAAGAAACAACCCTGCATGTTCTCATAATTAACTGTACATGCAGGGTTCAAAAGGTTCCACAAATGATCCAACCCTTAGCTAATGAGTTTTTGGCATACAGTGTCTCTTTAAATTATGTAAACATTCAGTACACAGATAATCACAGATACTCGGTACCAATTACATAAATTGGAGCTATCAAGGCACTTGGGCATAAATTGGAATGCCTTATCATTCTGCACCATAATTACCATTCAAGACACGAAAAAACAAACCACAGATGCGCTGTGATGTTTGAACATTTATTCACGCATAACAAATGGTAAAATGTATGCTTTGGTGTTGGGCTCTTTCTTTAGTCTGAACACCCAATTTATAGTCTTAGCAATCCTTTAGAAATTCCAGGTTAACGGCAGATAATGATAGAGCACTGGCATAAAGTATCTTTATGATAATGGTGCCATGTCTTCATGAGAACAGCTTCCACAGACTGCTGTTTTTTTTCTAAACCAGTGCCTTTTAAGACTGAATGATTGGATGAGAAACACAGGACGTGATTTGGAACTGATTTTTAAGCGATTATGTCCAATCTATTTTACATTCATTACATAGTGCCAGTCTGAAGGATATGTTCCTCGATGGAGAAAAAAAAAAGCCTTGTTAAGTTACAATTTGCATCATCTGCACGGAAGAAACCATTTACAGCTCCTTTTTAAGATAAATGTGAAAGAGAGGATAAAGCGAGAGGAGAAATGTTTTAATTAGAGAGAACGCCCCACACCACCATGGCCAAAGAGCGCACTCACACTTTCACCTCCTCTGTGCAGCCAGACATTTGTATGCAAATAGACCTGCGTGAGTTTTAAGTAGACATTAACATTTACCTCAGCTTATACAACTTAGCACTCACTGCATATAATACATTCTGCAGCAAATTAAAATACACCAGCATAAACAAAAGCTCTGTTGGCTTATACTACTTATCAGCTGCAGTGAAGTGAATTTATACAGCAGATAGTCCTCTCTCCATCTGTCATATGCAACCGTTGCTGTGTGATAAACACACTTAAAGAGTTGTCATATGAATAAAACTGATGGATGGCAGTGATGGTATATCTGTATTTTCTGCTTCCCTTCTAAAGCACTCTACAAATTCACAGACTGCACTAAAATACACACTGGCTGTCTTACAAGAAGTCTAGGGGTGTATTTCAATATACTGTGGGTAGGGTAAGGTAAGGTATAAGTTACACCTGTACTAGGTATCTAGATTCAAGACGATACAGATATCCAATGTGAAAAACGCATTTATCAGTTTACTGATATACTTGCCTGTGGTGGTTTAATATTTGTGTAATGTTATCACATGTATGAGAGAATGGAGAACTATCTGACTGCTCTCACTTGAGACCTTTTCTTTTACATACAAAAAATCTCACTTGCTAACATGCTTAGATGGTATTTTCTCCACAATTTCTTACTTCTTCCTCCAATTAGGAGTCCTATATATTGGCACAGTTCTTGGGCTTGGGCTCGTCAGGCCTCTGTGTTCTCTGATCAGGCTATTCTCCTCACTCCCAGCAGATGCCATGTATGGTATAGCATGCTTGTTGGCTACTGTACTGTATGTCAGCACACAGGTATGCCATTCGTTATTCTTCACTGACAGCCCAATGTAACAACTTTTCCCACTGCATCACACAGGGGGCACATAAGCCTCCTTAGTGTGTGTGTGTGCATGTGTGTGTGTGTGTGTGTGTGTGCGTGCGTGTGTGTGTGTGTGCGTGTGTGTGCACTTGCGTGTGTATTTGTGTCTTTCAGACTGCTGCTATTATTATGTATTTTCAAGTTTCCCGTAAGAAAATCACTCCATGGCTCACTCACTAAAATGCACTAAACACACAGAATAGCATTTCATGTACTTTGCCTTTCCATTTGCTGCTTGATCACCAAACCTAACATATCTGTTCATAATACTTACATGCATGAGAAAGTTATATTAGTCACAACAATTAATTTCAGATAAGCATATTAAGGTTTTTTATTATTATTATTTAGTTTTATTTTTTTTTTTTTTTGCAGTCCATAATGCGCTTTGCAGTGTGTGAAAATATTTTCCTCTATCTTCCCTCAACCACCCCTCCCTGTCTCTCAGGCAGTACATCGGACGCCTCGCTCAAGGTGATTTATCTGCTGGCTCGGCACAAGGCCCCTCGAGAGGACAGGAAGTGAGAGCTCTGTGTGTTATTGAGCCACCAGTGGCAAGCAGCCCAATTATCACGGTTTGGCACCAAAACAATGCAACAGCTCTGAGAAAGAGAAAGAAGGAGAGAGAGACAGAGAGAGACTGCAAACTCAAAATGGAGGCCTCTCTTTCATGGCTCGGTTAATAGCACTTGTGGTTCTCATTTGTCCGTTTGCTGCCATAGTGATATGGAATGTGTGGAGCACGACGCAGTACTGTGCAGCACAGCACCGCAAAGGGAGCACTCACTCCAAAGTTTTGTGATATTTGAGCTGTCAGGTCCTATGCCAACCACTCAGGTCCATGAGAGAGTGGGAGAGCAAGTTAGCGGCTCTGTGAAGATAGGAAAGAGTGGCTTGGTGCCTAACCATTACTGCCACGCTGCCCCATGCTTTGATATTATGCCGGCAGGAAGCTGAGGTAAGCTTTAAACTTTATGGCATTTTTTATAGGTTGGAGGTAGGAGAGGCTGATGCCATTTATAGTAGAGCAAGGCTTCACTTTTTGAGTACTACTTGAATTGAGATTTGGCATGGACCTGGGGATACTTTAGTCATTCCCATACAAAGCTTAAGATCTTGGGATTCCATTCCATCTTATCTCAAATAACCATAATATGTACCTAAGTAGAGAATTCTAACCCCTCAAACAAGTTTACATGCCAGTTTTAAGGCAGTTTTCAGACAAGACCATTATCACCCATGTATGTCAGGCATTAAGAAAAATATAAAATACTGTGTCATTTCCCGTCTACTGAGATTATGAATCAAAATTCAGCATCTTTTCAGTATCAATTCGTCTCTTTTAAATGTTACAAGAAAGCACCCTGGCTATGGGCAGAAATGCAGAAATGTCAGAAATGCATCTCAAAAATAAGTGAACAAGGCATATTTATAACTAAGAGAACAATAGATTATTTCCTGAAAAAAATAACTGTATCCTACAAAGGTTGTGTCAGTGAAACCAGAGATCCCAGTCCCACCTTGAGCTTGGCTAACAGTGGGTTGCACTGTTGTTCGGTGCGCGATGTACCTTTAAATAATAATGTTTCAGTGGCAATGCTCTCTTCCGCTGTCTGCACTGACCCCAAAAATGTAATTAGCAGCAAAGGCTATTTCCCTTCAGAATGCTCTCCTCCTTGATTTAATTTACTAATTTCCTCCGGATGTACTGACACACAGGTTGATGTTGATGGTACACTCCACTGCCCCAATTTCTTCAAAAAGCACTTGAGTAAGGGGAAAGATTTACTGTTGAAGTCTGTACTAGATTCTGGAACCACTGTGGCGTGAACCTTCAAGGCACTAGTTTGAAATTAGAGGGTAAATAAGTTATTGATCCAAATAGATTCGGCCATGGAACAAAGAGTGCCTTTCAGAGATAACATGAGTAGAGAACTTCACCTTTAAAGAGAACTGTCTCCACCACTGCTGCCTTGGGGTTGCATGTTAGACCACATGCACAATACACATTTTGTCTTTGATGGATGATGTCTGACATTGTTACCATCAAAGTTTTCCCAGTAATTTCCCCTCCCTCTACCAACGGTTGTTCCCAGTTGGCACAAAATCACTTTAAAAGTTTTCGGAGTTGGAAAATGGCACTGACAAAATAGTGTTGAATCAGTGACAGAAGTCCACAGAGCAAAGGGCCTGTGGATAAAGGGTCTCACGTGCCTCAGGAAGCATTATGCCAGGTTACTGAAAGAAGGTCAAAATTTTCACCAACTGGGAGGAGTGCCGTGTCAACTGAAAAAGAATTTAAATTTGAACTTTGAATTAGGGGTGACTGAATTTGCACTTAGCCCCAACATCAAAGGCGACGAACAAGAAAAGACAGTCTTTCAGCAAAGTGGGGGTTTTCAGCGGAACACGATTGGATGAATATCGGACCCCACTAATGAGAGGAGTGAATGAAAATCAGTATGGGGGCCTTGGGAGCCTTGAACCATGCTGGAGGAGCCAGTGAGTAGATATGGACTGAAAAGGCAGATTCTTGCTGTGCCAGGAGAGATGGAAGAGGAAAAAAAAGAAAAGGAAAGGAAAGGAAGAGAGGAAAAATAGACACAATGAATAATGAGAGCTGCAGACATCAGAACAGCATAATGAAACTCCATGATGATGAAATTTGCATTTGAAGGCATGGGAGAGGCAGAGTCAAGAAAGAACATCTCAGCAATGCACCAGAGGGAACCTCTAACAGTGAACAGGTGAAGAAAAGAGTGAGTGGCAGGCAACAAGAAAAGATAGAAAACAAAGAGAGCAATGGGGATGAGGGAGGAAGGGAGGGAGGAAAGGAGGGAAGGAATCCAGGGCATGACGAAAGTATGTGAAGATACAGGAAAATGTGAAGAGAAGCAGCTCTATGTTCCTCTGTGGAAGAGCAAGTGTTGTAGGTTACTTCCAATCATGTACAGCCATTAGAGTCACCTCTACAGCACTTCATCTGTAAACATGGGTGCTGTTTACAGGCAAGGAAATGGATAAGGTGACGATCAGAATGGGACAATTTATATTATGCAAAAACAGATTTTTTCAGAACTCTGGAAAGGGGAAATGGTGTCAAAGGGGGTCTTTAAAGGACAAACACCCAGATGCAAATGCAATCAAGATGCAATCAGCTTTGAAAGAAGGCACAAAGCCACAGAAAGGCAAAATAAATTGTGACAGAATAAGACAAATGGATTTTGTTCCTGCCATGTGAACAACACAGAGAAGAAAATGGTGTAATTATGGACATGCAGTCTACAATACAACAGAACATCTCAGACACAAAGAGGAACAAAAATGTCATTCTCAAATGAGTGTAGCCTCTTGTCAAAGGTAATTGCAGATAATATCTTTTTGTTTGCTTTAAATTTCATTTTCTCAGCAATCAGGTACAATCAATTAAACTCTTTAAATGCTAAGTGGATTTTGACATTTCAGGGCGGTAATGGCTCAACTCGATTCCTCTTGACAAGCTCATGCTGTTATAATTGCTCAATCTATGGCCCTTCGGCTTACTGGCACGGCGACATTCTTCAGGATAATCTACACAGGTGTCAGTAATAAAGAAAGATGACAGGGTTTCGCGGAGAACATTTTAATCTGTGTATGTAAGGAGTTTTAGTCGATGGATGGCCTGAGGAATAACAGCTTTCTCATTTTCACTAACAATTGGCTCTCTTTCTTCTATTGTTTCTAGTCTGGAGGTGTCCAGAATATTGAACACCTGGCAACGTAAAATGGCACACGTTTAAGCTTTTATTCTTCAACTTCAGCTTTTATAGTTGAAAAACAACTTTAAAGATTTTGTGGACATGTTGAAGCTCAATTTGCCTAAAAAGCTGTCTTTCACAGAAAAGAATTCCTGTCACCTTCATGCTCAACTGTAATGAGTTATAAATGTAGTCAAAAAGTAGATGAACATAGAAAGGCTGACATTACATTTAATGCCAAATCAACTGGAACATTATACAGTCTGTTCCTAGGCACATCCCACTCAAAAAGGTAAGCTTGAATGTACCTGATCCAAGAGCTTCGAGGACACTGAAGCTGTACCTGGTGTGACGGTGACTGGATGAACTTGATTCAAAAGGTTCACGGACATTGAAGCTATACCTGCCATGACGGTGACTGGATGTGCTTGTTTCAAAGGGTCATGGACGTTGAAGCTATACCTGGCGTGACGGTGACTGGATGGGCTTGTTTTAAAGGGTCATGGACGTTGAAGCTGTACCTGGTGTGACCCCTACTTTAGCTGTAGTAAATGGGCTCTACATGCCGCGGCTCAGCATGAAGCAGAAGGGAAAGGAGTGCGAATGACATACTGCTTCAAAGCTGTGAAATGAACTGAGCATCACCGCTCGATCCATCACAAGGCTGGATGGGATAATATTGAGTGTCTGGCCCACCGACCTGTGAGTGCACAGACACATGGCGTAACGAAACAGCGCCATTGGGAAGATTGAGCGCTCACCAGGGGAAATATGGCCTAGCTCAATCAGTTAAATGTGATTACCTCCAGGAGTATAAATATTGTGATGGAATTAAACAGCAATACATGTGATTGATGGCAGTTTTCTCATTTGCCATTTCTGACATCTTATTTGGATGTCTGAGTGCTGCTGAGCTGAGTGCATTGCATCAGGCCGCATTGCATCAGGCCCAACAGACCAACCACTCCCAGGTCAGCAGATGCTACCTTTTGTGAAACTCTATGTGGAAAAGGTTGGTAACCCAGTACTATTTCAACAGAATTATCAGTATTATTATCAATATTAACATATTTTTATACAAACTTTGGTTAGGTCATTGAATGATCGGTTAGATATGGAGAGTCTTTGTTATTATTTCTTTGAAGAATGCTGTTTAAATAGAGAGCTGTCTGAGCAATCTCCATCAGCATGTCTAAAATATGACAGTTTGAAAGCAAAGCATACAGAGAGCTGAGTTCACTGAACTGTCTCCATCAACAATGTGTCTAAAACCTGACAGGGAGTTTGAGGATGATGCAATAGATATCCTTCAGGATCAGCTTGAGTTACAGAGTACAGAGTTACAGAAGTTTGTTTTTCACACACACGTGCGCATACCTTCAAAAAGTGCGTCTGACCAATGCTACAGCTATTTAGATCGCATTGGCATATGCTCTGCACTATTTCGACATTAAACAGACACGAAAATAGCGCATGGAAACAGAGCGTAGAACAATAATACAGGTATATGTCAGCCCACCAGATCTGTGGAGCTAAAATCTGACTCGCAACAGGGTTATTCACACATGCTGTAAAGGGTGATGGACGGAGTTGATACATACGCTCTATTTAAGAGTAATAATTTCGCTGTACGCAAAGTTGGCATGCAGGATACAGATCCTTTGATTGTTTCAAGATGAAGGTGTTATATCTGACAACACATGAATACATTTTCCCTTTACAAGTCTCAGGTATATCTGCAGGTAGGCCTAGGCACTAGAGGATGTTACAGAGCTCACCACCGTTCATTCTGTTTCACTTTTTCCCTAGGGGTGTCGTCTTCGTTTGGGGTTTATGTATTACTTTTCATGTATTACTTTCACTGTAGGATGTTTGAGCACTGAATGTTTGAGCACTGAACTCTGGATTACAATTACTAGCCATAGGTACCCTAGAAATCTAGGTAAATAGTTTTGCTCAAGCGGGTACATCTAATTTAAATTTAAATTATTGAAGTTTCTGGCTTTAGTATATTTTGCCCCTTCGCTTGAAGTTGGCCTATCTCGGTGATTCATAATGATCTTGGACAACAACAGGCCATTAGCATTTTAACTGCCACTGTGCACTTTATGCCACAGTGCATCAATTGACCATGATGTCCAAAGTAGTTATAATGCAGGTATGTTCATCAGGATGTTTTATTCATTCATCTCCGCAAATGCCTCGATGCATACAAATCAGAGGACCCGGGAGTGTGGTATTTTGCAACCATGTTCAGGGACATTTTCGGCATTTAACGGGCATTTTCTCAGTGGGCCAACGTGCCTTGTGGGCCGACACTACCTTTTCTTGTGTGTGTCTGATCAAAGGCCCATTCATCTTCATGTGGCTGGTCCGATCATAAACGCATGCCTCCTCTCTGTGTCGGCATGATGCACTTTCTTAAAAGTCAGTCATTTTTTCCGACTAGCCCAAGAAACACATAGATCATTTTATTAATTGACACAGGGCCAGCCCAATCGCATGAGCTTTAAACCGGTGTGCGATGGCGGCATCTGTAAAGTAAGTCGAGCGAGATATTGAAGAAACGCAAGGGGGCGTAGAGAAATTGCGCGAAAAATAAACCGATCCCTCAGGTAGATAGTTGCTGCGAAATGTGCCAAATTCACGGGCTTGTTTTCTTTATACATAATGCTAGTGGTGGTAGTGCCAGCTCTGCAGTAGGCTACAGACCTCAGGATGGAGAGGAGGAAAGAGGTGAGTTAGAGTGTAGATCTTGCGGTAAGGAGAAATGCTTTCAAAATACTTCTTAACCCTTGATAAAAAAGTGACCTCAACAGAAGTGGTAATGGCTGTTTGCAAACTTAGGATAATGTTGCAATGATTCTGTAGGATTGCTTTACGTCCACATTTGTCTTGTTACATTTATGAGCGCAGGTGTAGTTGACCACCACCATGTAATGTCATTGATAAAACTGATCCCAAAATGCTATTGACGGTGGACAAACTAGCTGTTTTCAAAGTTAGCCGATAACTGAATTCTAACATTTGGTCGAGATGAGTTAATTAAACAGCAAATGCACATGCACCAAACCGCGCAGCATACTGTGCGCTCTTGATGCAGCACTCACGCAACAGAGCTGACTGGAGACCGTTGAGGTTGATAAGCGTTATTGAAATCTTGTCATTGACAAATTAATACAAAGAGCGATTTCAAAAGTGTGAGAAAGCTACATGTCTGCAAAACAATTTGAGCATAAAGTGAATGCAGGAAAAAAAGTTCTAGGCCTAAAATTCCTCAGATTAATTGCCATGATTTTTTGTTTGTTTGTTTCATGGACATTCTCCCATTATGATTCACAGCCTATACCGTAAAACTGAACCTGGAACTTTAGATCAGTAGGCCCAAAAAGGAATAAGGATTCCTTTGGGTTGTTCTGGTTGTGAAAGGCTCTTGGGCTGCTGTTCCATACTCCTTTGTGATGGATGTTGTATTTCTTTTCCATGTCCTACCATTTTTCATAGTTCTGGTTTACACAGTGTCCATAAATACCATTTCCAACTTCATTGTAGTAAAACCTCATAGTAGCTTAAGGCCCCAGAGAATACTGTATGCCCGGCAGCCACTTCCCCAATGAGACTATATGTTTTGGTGGAAGAATGGTTATTTTTATTTATTTTTTTCAGTATTTATTATTAGTATTTTTATTTTATTTGTGTGGCTGTATTTAATGACAACTTATCAGAGATCAGAGCAGTTTTAGAAAAGCAATAAGCTACTCCACTTAGCGTCATGCCAAACAACACCCCTTAGTTGTTCTAAATCCAGCGCAAACCCACGGCCTCTTGTGGCCTATTGCTTAAATGTGCCCTCGGAATAGAGCTCTCCACTGACATCAGTGGTGTTGGTGCTAATAAGATGTGCACTATTCAACCAACTGACCTGCAGCAAGGTATGTCTAATTATTTGTTTTATAGTGGTGCACCCTGGAGATTTAGGCTAGCCTAAACTAAATAAATAGCCTAAACATTGCCTAAAAATGTTTCGGAATCAAATCCTGCTGTTCTCTGCATAAAAGCTTAGATCAGCTGATTAGTGTGTTTCTTGCTGTGATAGAAAGTTAGCTTTGCCTGACCAGAGTCTGCATTCAGCACATTAAAATGAAGCACTGCTGCGCTATGTACTCTTTTTTGCGTGGTTGGCATTGTTAATTTTGAGACATTCTGACCCAATCGTGCAGAGGCAACTGGACCCCCACTCCCCCACCCTAACTTCCGGCACCACTGACACACACATACAGACGCTTCCTAATTTAATTCTCCCTACCTTTGAGCCCTTCGACACACCACCGCCACCACCATGAGGAAGTGTAACAGAATCAGTACCGCACAATTTATTTTCAGAGCCGCCCTGCGAATGCCTGAGGAATACCAACAGCAAATGTGATTAGCCCTGGGGACAGCAGCCAACACTGGGAAAGAGGGCTGATTGGAATGATGATATTCTCTTCCCTTGTCAGACTTGTTCCTCCCTCTACTCCCCTGCAAATTTACGACTCCATAAAAGCTCTATCCTCAAGACCCTAGGAATGGCAGTCACTCCATCAGCCTATCCCTGTGTGTATATATATACGCGGGAGGGTTTATGGGGACATCACAATAAAGCAGTGCTGCCTTGCAATACCAAAAGTACACCACAAGGGGGTGTCCTGATGATGATCCCCAAAAAATCAACTGCAAATTGACCAAAGCAAACCGACCAAAAAAAAAAGTAAATTTTTGTGTAGTTATCCTCTTGACGACATGATCTGGACTTGGAAGTGAAAGCAAGAAAGGCTTAGGGTCCCATTTCCAGCTGCCAGCATTGTGCCTCTGTGAGCATGGCACTGAATGCTGCAGTTGCTCAAGGGGTACTGTCTTTGTAATTGGTCTCAGTAAGACGCCCTGGATAAGAGCGTTAGCTAATTGCATAAATAGTAGCCTAAATAATGACTCTGCTAAATATTGCAATGGATCCTAATTCTGTATTTGCCAACAACAAAGTTTGGTATAGCTTGGGGTCCAATCAGAGTGTTATGTGTTATGTGGATATTTTCTACACTAATAGCAGTTATAAAATATTATGCTTCAGCAGCTGTGCAGTGAAGGGCAGAGTCATCCCTTAATGACTGTGAATGTCTGTGAAAGGCATTTATAACTGGAGCTCAAAAGTTCAACAGCAACCACTGAGGGAAACATTCTGTAGGTCGTTTTGATTCAGCTTTGGTGTTGTTAACTTGCTGCTGAGTGATCTGAGGTATTGTTTCATCTTTCTTATGTAGTTTTATGTGATCCATTCATTCAGCAGCTTTCTTCTCCAGGTTCTGTGTCCATGATGCATTTTGTCTTTGGTATTTCAAACAAAGTTCAACCAGTGGGAAATACCTTTTAAGCATGTTTTTAATCATTACCTAATTTTATTTATCAATATTCACATAGAATAATATGGATATTACATGCATGTCAATGTCAAAGCAGCAATGGTTCTGATGTCTCTAATGAAAACGTACACCTTCCGACCAGGAACTTTGCAGCAGAACTCTGTGGGATGCCTGCAGTGGACCGGTGGAGCGTATGTAGACATAAAACAAGCATTTTCATTAAATATTTATCAGAGCCAATTAAAGTTTCATCACAACACTGGATGATCTCCTTCTGCAAGCCGGTGGAGGAGAGAGTGGATAACCATCTGAACACTCCCTGGCGATAAACACTAGGGTGTGTGTATGGGTGTGCATTCATGTGTCTTTTTTTTTTAAGAAGGCCTCAAGTTGCTGCAGAAGTGGTCTCATGAATAATAATGTTATTTCTCAATTGAAGATTAAGTTACCTCAATTATTTATTCTTTATAAAAATATTAATGTGAACTTGAAGCCAACCTCTCTTGGCTCAAGGCCTGGCAACAGCAAATGCATCAAATATAGTTTATTTGAACTATTCCAGGTTTGGAGAAAGCGTTGTGCAAGAAGCCCTTTGAGACCATTCAAACTGTAGTTAGTTATCAGATGACTCCAGCTGTGATCAGACTAGATCAGCACCAAATCCAGTGGTGAACTTAGACCAGGACCATCTGCTGCATTGACATGAGAAAAGGCCAACAAAATGGTAATTATTGCTTGTACAAGTTACAGATAAATGGACATTTATCATTTGCGCATTAGCGTATATAAAATAGGCTACAGTGGAAGCAGGCAAGGGTAGCAGCATTAAAACTAGGTCATTTAAAATGCTGACATGTCATTAAAGACTGGTGCTCACTGAAGAAAGATGACGCTCGGGTTTAAAATTCATGAAAGTGGCAAGGTGGGTAAACCTCCACCGGTTGCATACAGAAGTGACGAGATTTAAGATTCACTCAAGTGAAGTTGTATCAGTTATGCAATAGGCCTTTTCTGCAGATAGCTGCCACTTGCAAAATTTTGGTAAGCTGACATCTTGATAAGTACAGACACATGGTTCCCCAGGCAAGTTTTCAGCTAAGACTGTTAAAGGGAAATATGTTAATCATTGCACATAACAGTTTTTTTTTCACCATTTTGAACTCATAATTGAATTCAGTGCACAGTTAAGCTCCATTTCACACCTAGGCGGCACATTTCTACCACGGACTGGCTATCAGTTTCTGGAAGCCCATAACACCTCCTGCACACCCACAAACAACCTGTGCAGTAAAACTGAAAGCAACACATTAAAAATGCATACCAATGAGATGTCAACAGGCAGTAAAAAAATGCAAAGTTGGATTACATTAGCATATTAATAAGTAAAGAGGGTAAAGCGATTGATTTTAAATTGATCAGGAGGCTTTGTTTCAGGGCAAGACTGTGTGCTGCATATTGTGGCAATGCTTCCCTTTTTTTGTTCCTTTCAATTCCTCTTGTGGTCCAACTGCATATTGCAAAATGCTATTTATAGTCACTGTGATTACTTCTCATCCGCACCTTTTTTCCTCCCTTTTTTGGTTGCATACTTATTTAAACAAAATTACGCTTTTTTTTCTAGTAGGTTTTTTGGGGAGAAATAAATGCACAAACACATCAATAAATGCATAGCCCTCTCAGATGCTTAAACCCAGAGAGATGAAAGTTTAAAGAGCACATTGATCTCTCCAACTCAAAATCAAAGGCTCTGAGCTACGCAAGACATTACACAGCCAAAACCATCATCCTGCATACCAGAAACAAGCTGTGCTGAAACCTACTCTGACAAAAGTGGTTACATCATTTCTGATGGAGCTTTATTCAGCCCACTCTCTAAGCCCTTTCATGTCTCTGTGCTCTGCTCACGTGATGGAGACACTCCAAAAGACACCCCCCCCCCATTCTCCTTACAAACAATGGAAACAGACAAGGTTGTAATTAAAAGCTGGCATGACTCAGAGATTGCAGCTCTTTGAGTGTTGGAATAATTATTCCCCTCGTGGGTACCACAGGCACACACACAGTCAAGCAAAGAAAAAAAAAGTCAGCTATGGGCCAGGCCCTACTCTGGTGTGAATACTGTCCAGACCTGCACCAGAGTCAGTTCAGATTCAGATGCCGTTCGACAATTCCTTTGCCAGCTCCAGCCACATTGTGCATCAAAACCACTCAGAGCTATGAATAGATCAAATAAAAAGTACATTCCCTGATGCCGGCTAAATGCTGCCAGGGAAACCAGGCTGGCAATGTAGGGCTGATTTCAATACAGGCTGCATTTTGTTTCAACAAATAGGTGTTTTTACCAAAACAAAACAAAATCCGTTCATGGCAAGTAAGGCAAGACAAAATTCTGATTGGCTGGTATGATATCAAGTACTTTTATTTGCTTTGATGGTTGACAATTCTGTCAGACGTGATGACACTTCAGACACACACAAACTCATCTGACATGGATACTGATACAGGACATGTGCAATGAATCGGGGTGGGCATACAGGGGAAGGAAAGGGAGAAGGGCTGAAGTATCCACAGGCAGCATGGCAGGGTACGGATTGGCTTAGCCTGGAGGCCAGCCCATCTGGCGGCCACCCATGACATGGATGTGGACGTGGTAGACGGACTGGCCTCCGTCCGGTCCCTCGTTCACCACCAGCCGGTAGCCTTTGGTCAGCCCCACCTGGTCGGCACACTTCTTGGCCACGATCATCATGTGGCCAAGCAGCTGAAATGGCCAAAAACATGACTGGTGAAAATATATTCAAATATTGTGTGTGCGTCTGTGTTATTATTATTCTAATTTGATGTATAGACAAGTCAAAGTTTGCAAGATCTTCATAATATAATATAACCTCACTCACTCCACTTATGACACATGGATTGCTTCATCTGAGGGCCTAAACATCAGTATATGTTAGTTCAGTTCAGTTAGTATCTTAGTTCACCAAAAATAACTCAATGACAACAGCACCACCTACTGTTTGGTTCTGTTTTTCACAGCTCTGAGTGGGTGTGTCACTGGCTCTGAAAACAATAATAATCTATACTCTTTTGATCCTGTGAGGGAAATTTTGTCTTTGAATTTAACCTAGTTTGTGAATTTGTGAAACACACACAGCACACAGTGAGTTGGCTGCCTGCTATGTTGGCCCCTGGTGGACAGTGAGAAGTTAGATGCCTTGCTCAAGGGCACTTCAGCCATGGTCCACTGGTCAGGGATCGAAACAGCAACCCTGTGGTTACAAGCCCCATAGGCCATGGCTGCCCCTAATGCCACCCCACCCCACCCCTTTTTCCAGAGTAGCCTATCCAAAAGTGCAAAAGTGAAAGCTCAAGACCATGGTCGATAGAAATACCATTGTACCAGTTTTGAGAGAACAGAAAACAAACACACTGGTTGGTTGTTACAGTGTTCACTTTCAGTAGGCAAATAGACAGCATGCATGGCCAGAAGCCAGCCATACTTACTGCAGCATCGGCTTCCTCTGCTTTAGAGATTTGGGCTATATGTTTCCTTGGGACCACCAGGAAGTGAGTGGGAGCCTGAGGGGCAACATCATGGAAGGCTATGCACTGCAATGACAACAGATAAACCATAACTCTCTTGCAATGCAGCTCTCAAATAGAAACAAGTCCAAGGTTCAAGGCGTAGCCAGAGCCCGTATGTAAAACATTATCGGGCGTAGCTTTAGGGGTTCCGTCTCACGTCTGTGCATGCCTGCATGACAGTACAGTGCCTTGACATAACATCAGTGTTCATATGAATACGATGCACCAATTTTCCCTTCACGATTAGCAGGACTCACCACAAGTTTGAATCAAAGGATACTTCAAACCGACTTATTTAAACATTCTTTTATTCCAGCTGTTGACACGCACATATCAGGAAATGTGGCCATGTCAAAGTCCTTCTATTAAATTATCTCTAATCAGACGACCTTACATGCCATAATTCCTCCATCTTACATTACACAGCAATGTACACTGGGTTACCAGCAATCGTTTCAATTCATTTTAATGTAAAGGTGGTTAATTTGATATTATGCAGTAAGTGCTACCTGGAGTAAAGCCATTTCAAATGGCAAGGCCACATTAGCAAGCTAATTTGGCAACGTTAGCTATAAAAAGAACGCTCCCACTGCAGCACTGGAGCATGGACTTGAGGTGGCTAGCTAGCAAGGTACTGTAACAAAAAATCTTAAAAGCAAGCATGAAACTAGTTCGCTACAAATGAAGAATCCACACCTGGTCATCTTCATACAGAATATTGGCAGGTATCTCTTTACGAATGATTTTCCCAAAGATAGTATCGCCGCCTGCTTTGGCTGTTTGCGCCTTCGCAATTTCATCAGCCATGGCGCCAGACTTTCTTCCTAAACCGGCGCTATCCGATATGAGGAGGCACGTCTGGGTTTATACTCCCCGCAAAAACAAATTCTATTGGCTAAAAAACAAAACCTTATCAGCAATTTGCTTGCTACTCTGCCAATCAAATTTCTTAGCTCAACAAATAATTTGTGCGCGTTGCATTACCGTAATATGTTTTAATAACCACACATTCGTGTCGAAAATGTAATTTTCCGTTTAAATACTTCAATTAAAAAACAAATTATGAATTTAGCAATGTTTCAGCGTCTCGGAGAAGAAGGGTCTTATGAAGTCTTTCCGCTTGACGTAGCGGAAAGACGTCACGAAATCAAAATGGAGTCACGTTTGAAGGTTAGTTACCAACTCTGAACATTTTGCGCTGTATTACATCACTTTATACACTGGCTTGGCGTACATTTGGGGCATACGTTAAATAGTTGTATATCTATGGTTCGTGACTTATAATTAGAGTTCAACATTTAGAGCAGACAAAGCCCCTAAGACGTACAACTACGTTCAAGATGGTATGATATGGTGCAACCACTTACACCTAGCAACTGTACAGCTATACTGTAATCCCTAATATGCAGTATTTTGGTAGTGTGATGAATTTGTACTGTATGTGTACTGTGTTGTTTGATCTAGGTTCTTCGACTCTTTAAAGCCCTTCATAGAACAAGAATGAGCGTCTTTCGAGATGATGATAGGGCATTGACAGGTGAGGGCAACTCAAAGTCTGGAAGGTAGCCTACTGCAAATCAGTGGTGCAGTGCATAAGTCACATGGCTTTTGTAACATGAGTCCATGGGATTCTCCCTCATTCTTGATAGATTGTTGTGTATTCAACATTACCTTTACCTGTTTTGTCTCATGAAAGCTGCAAGACAGAAGATAAATGCAGAGTTTAAGAAAAATATGCACGAAACATCTGGAGAAAATGTTCAAAAGGTATGATTTCAGTAAGTTACTCTCCACTAAAATATATGAATGTAAAATATTATGTTGTTGCTTCTGCACAGTGTGAGTGTCTGTAGTATAGATGCCAAAGGAATATGCAGTATGCTGATATATATTCCAGCCCGCTTCGATGGAGAGACATAGCTTCTGCAAACCCTGTTGCTAATATTTCCGTAGATGATCAAAATGGCTTCAGATGTTGATATGATTCTTCGCCAAAGTGTTGTACAAATGGAGCATGTTGGAGATAACCTCTGTAAGTAAACATACAGTAAATATATGGCATACATATTTCTGTTTTTCCCTTCAATGGTGTGTATACAATATTATGAAAAATGCTACATTTTACAATATAACTTCACATGTAATATTTTGTTCCACAGTACTACGACCCAGAGAGGAGCTACTTCTTGAAAATGTACCTTACTGTGATACACCAAGGAAGAAGTCATGATCTAAGTTTGGACTGTACCTTAATTTCTCAGAACCCACAGTTTATACAGGTGCCATCTATTTAATTCCCATATCTTACTGACAAGCATTTCTTCCATTTTGGATGTAAAGAAAGAGAAGAATTTGTTGCTGATTGTGAAGTTTTAGTGGGAAACTTTGCTTTGGTTGTCAAAATATCTACACACTGAATTATCAACACTGGCTAAACCCTAAGCTCATCAGTTGAACACAAAGTTTAGACTCTGCTCAGAAAGTTGTGGGACCCTTGTAAATATCTCTGTTTGTTTTCATGCTGAATAAATCTCTGAATGTATAATTGTTTACTTTCTTGTTTTATTCTTTGTTTTCCTCCCTAATTATGTGCTATATGAATACAAAAGTTCACTTATAGCTGTCTATACTGTAGATACTGCCTGTCAGTTGTTCTCCACACAAATTAACAGGCAGGCTAGGATATGTCTGCCCACAGGAGTTTTTCATTGCCCCTGTTTCTCTTCGGTGCTCCTTGGTAATGTGTGGGAGTATTGTAATTGCAGCCCACCCCCCCAAGCAAGCCACTTGGATCTTGCCCCTTGTCAAACCTATTCAATCACTTTTACATCATCCACCCCCCATCTTAATGCAGCCCTTAGCAATGCATTTTATGCACAATTTGCACTTTATCCTGCCCCTTCCTACACCCCCGCCCCGCATGCACAAAGAGGCTGAGAAACAGACAAAATTTCACTGCATTTTTTACACTCAGTAACCATATGCATGTGACAGTAAAAATCCCTTGTATATGTATTTTGAATAATGGTGCAATATCTGGCCCTGAATCAAGGCCAGTAGCTTGTTGTAGCTTCTGGCTTCAAACAGTGGCCCACAGTAAAGTCTTCCAACGGTCTGTTGACTTTCCCATTCAGCCTAAAGGGAAAATCAATTCATTTGGAAGGAACAATTTCTATCTAACTCTTTAATCTAAAACTTGATAAGTGATCAGTGTTATTCCTAATGGAAATTTCTAATTAGGTAATGGAAAGAATTTACTTGATATCATGCAAAGACAATACGCTTTCTGAGCTATTGCAAGCCTTGTCTTGTAAAATAGAAGTGATTTTGGTCTGGTGGTCTATAGCAGTTGGTAGCAAGCTTGAATTACTGAAGGTAGTACAGGATCTTAGTGACACATCACCACTGTGTTTTACTGCGTGTATACTGTAGAAAAATAATAAATGAATAATGGTGCAGTGTGTAAATCGTTTTTTCCAACATACTTAGATTTATAACTATGTAATTCTGAAAGGACGCCACGACTTACACAATCCAGCTTTGTTACAGGTTAGGCCTAGATGATTATAAAACATTGATTACGTTCACAACAAAACCTTGAATGAACCCACGTTGCAGATAGACATTAAGAAATATGTTAAGAAGGAATTGCCACATGATGGCGATAGTGTGTCAAAATAATGCACAAACCAGCAACCGTAGCTTCCCAATGATTTAGCTATCGGAACTCCGCCTAAACTAGGCCCATGTAAAATCAGTTTATTTCCACGCTTAGTGCATGCTCTGATATAGGCTGCGACAGGTTACCTGATAAGTAACGCCAATGCAAGGGTTATGTAACAGTCTTAGTCTGTTCCAAATCAGGACCCTTACAAGGTTTTATCTGCAGGATGTGCAGATGAGAACGCATGCAGGTAGTGCCCGGGCAACTGACGGAAGTAACAATAGATAACCTGCGAAGCTCCGTGGGCCTGGCTGGCTTGGACAAGATTCGTCGTGTTGAAGGACGTGGTGTGCTGTGATAAGATATTGGCCCTGCTGTTTACATCTAAGCAAGTCTGGTAGCCCACCATGCTGGTTCCATCAGGTTGTTTTGGGGCAGGTAAACACAAGAAAATTGCACGCAAGCCTACCCAAAAAAGAAATGGTAAACAATGCGACCATGACCTTAAAAACACATAATAGCAATTGCAGCAATGAAGTAGAGACAATGATGGCAGGAATTTTCGAAAGCCAAAACAGGTGTCTGACTTGAAGATGTATCTTTCGAATAGCTTGCGTCAGACGTCTGAGGGCAGCCATAACCACTGAAGGGATGTAGCATACATCAAGTAGACAACAACAACCTCCCAGGCATGGATGAGGCAGGGGATGCAGGACCATTGTTCACATTTGATTGTAGCTGTCGTTGAGTGGCGCTGTTTCCTTCAAATCCTCTCAAAGGCATTCTCTGTCTTGGTGGGAGTGTTCAGGAGGTCCTCCGTCTGATAGCAGCTGACTTTATTGAAAAGACAACAGCCACAGCGCTCGAATGAGTCCCTCAGTTCTTTGAAAGGCGTCTGCAGATCACTAGCATTGTTTTTTCCCTTAGCTGTTAGATTACCTGGTTGGTGCTGTCTTCAGAATTCAGGGAGAGAAATCACTACACGACCTCCAAGAGGCCGCCTAGTCGCACAGGTGAAAATACCATTTTCCGCATTTGACTGAGGGACTGCATCGGGATATTAGCGACAGGACGCGTAACCTAAATCGGTAAGGTTGTGTTGTAACCCTCTTGATATTTTCGTAGCTGAAGGATTTTTTTAAGCAAACCATTTCTTGTCTTGATTGAGATTGTCACATGGGGAGAAGCTTGTTACTAGCCTATCTAGTGCCCTGTTAAACCAAACACTTTCAGGGATCCCAGTGTTGTGTAGTCTAACCGATGCGGTGAGTAATTGCTTATGAAACAGGTTGGCTTTTAGTATGTAATTTTGTTACATATGAAGCTATAGTTCTTCTTTAGTCAGTGACTGGCTCCCAGTTTATGTTGCCTGCTAATTCTTGTGCCGACTGTTCAGTCAAAAGCGTTTGTTACGACTGTAGATAACTGACTATTTAACAAAGCAAAATAAAAAACATTGTCGTGCAGAGGTAGGCTATAGTATATGATGCTTGATGTTTGCAATGTCACGTGTAAAATGGATTCTCTCAAGCGTTAGAGTTAAAGGGGTAGATTGTTACCCTGTTGCATGATAAATTGATCTCGACTCCCAAGCCATCCTGTAACCTACCCCACCCTACATTGGGGACCTGTTTGTCTCCTTAAACACCGAAATAGTTGTAGCCTGTGCAAGTCAACCTGTACCAAGGACATAAGGAAACGGAACAGACAGGAATAATGCTGCAGTAGGAAATTATTTCATGTCAGAAAGAATACAGAGGGCTATTTCATCCAACTATCAGCAGGTCCTTACAAAAAATCATTCATACTCATTCATTACATAACAAAAGCCAGCCTCAGTCTTTCTCTCCTTGCTGGGCTGATCTTGTTTTCCTATGCATGCTTCTTCCCGTTATCTGTCCTCTACTGCTGATGGGGCTTGGTTCAGGCACCCCATATCAAATTCTGCACCATAGACGAACACAGTAGACAAGTGTAATTCACAGCATGGCCCATGGCATGGTGTCTTATCCGCTACAAGTAAGGACTGTTTATCAGTAAATGCCAATAGGTCTTGCTGATGTGTTTGAAGTTTGAGGCTGCCAAGGAGGACTTGAGGATGCCAGTGTGCCAACTGGTTTTTGAATGGTGGTACTAAACGCAGTGCGCCCTAAATCAGGTTGCATAGCAGGATTGTGACACACACATGCCCTTTCAACTGTAAGTGACTGTTTCTCGCAGTCTGGCCTCGCAGGTGCACCCAAAGAGCACTGTTGTTGTCTGTAATGCATGACAATGTGTGACAGTATTTGACCAGTTTTGTATTGATCTATCAGAAGGTCGAGGTTTACAGTGCTGTTTTACCTCTTATTCATTTGCACATTCGTTTTATCACTTTGTTAGTCTTATTGTTGTCCCGTTGTTATTTTCTCATTCTGGTTGTTAGGCCTGGTTCTTTAAATCTGACACACCTGCTCTTGGACCTTTAAAAATGAGCTGTGCAAATCCAGCTCTCAGCTGTTTGATGACTAACCAGTTCAGCTGCATGGGCCATTAGGTTTGAGTAAACTCAGGCCCCGTGGGCCTGAGCTTTTGCAGGAAGGTATCACTTTCCAGCATTTTGTCAAGAAGTTGAAAAAAAGAAAGAAAAACAGGAAAAAACGATTTGAATAAATCTTTGTTTAGTGACTTGATGTGAAAAGCTTTTTTCCCTCATAGCCAAATAGCTCTTCAGACTTACACCCACTTTCTTTCATGAGAATTAGCTCCAGGTGAAACAGAAACATGATGGAAGAAGTTTGCCTGATCTGGCCAAGTTGAAATATCACAAGAAAGGCAGGGAGTGGCCACTTTTGGATTATGGCATGAATGACTAGCTCGAGTTAGACAGCAGCTGGCAGAGGAAACTGGGGCAGTATAGCTCTGTTTTCATTAGACAAGTCTGCAGCACAGTGCAACATGGGGCAGGATTCTCAATGGGTCTGCTGTCCCCCTGCCCTCTGATCAAGCTATATTTAACGTAAAGGAAGTCGAGCTCTTTTCCTGTCCCGAAGAGGTCCATATGTTGCGCCTTTGAAGAGGAAGAGGAGGAGGAGGAAGAAGAAGAAAGCGTGAAAACCCCAATACCCATAGAGGTTTTAAGTCATGAAACTAGCGCTGTAGGTCTACAGTACTACCTTTATGACTGGCTGTCTTGCTGCTGATGGCTCAACTCAGCTGAGGAAAATTACTGAATGCTCCAACACAGGGCCCAACCCAGTGTGCGCTGACGACGTATGGGTTGTGTACTTAATATCAATAAAGCAAACAGTTGTCCACTTATCTCTGTAAATGGGCTGTTGCAAGTCTGAAAAGTGGCCTTGGAGGCAGTTTGCTGATGTAACTACATCAGAATGAATGTCCTTTAATTGAGTGAAGTTCTGTGTGGATGGGACACTGCGCACACCACTGCAGAGCCGAAGGGCACGGCTTAACAATGGTGATGCATGGAAGCCCAGCTGCCATTGGTGACTTAATGTCATTATGTCATTTCTGTGAGTGATATAACCCTTTTGTTAACAGTGCATTGTGGGTCCATAATTACACAAAAGACATTATAATTTAACCACAATTTAACACAGTGTATGTTGTTACACCCTTGAAGTGAGTTGATCATTTGATGAGCTACTGTTTCCAGAGTGTTATTTGTGCCCATATGTTCAAATAATCATGATGGGTTTGTGAAAAGGTGAAAGTACATGAATGATCACTTTGAGGAAGTCAAGAGTTACTTTCTTTTGAAGGGCTTGCCACAACATCTTGAGTTTGTTATTAGTCACACCCTGAATAATGTGAGAATTAACTAAGCTGTTACGTAAGTGTTCCCACGCCCTGTTTTAATTGTTATGGTTATGGGAGAATGGCTTTCAATTATCTCCGCATCAGTTTTTTCACAGATAAATCAGTCGATGACTAAATGAGTTGTCGTAATTGCGTATTGTGTTGTGAAAGATTTGTTGTCACTCTTGTTAGTCATTATCAGTAAACCCATGTCTGCCCCATGCTACACCTACTGCCTTTTGTTTGGGAAGCATAGTTTTCTCTTAAATCGTACCCATAAAAATTGTGTCCTAGAGTTTTCCTGTCTCGTCTGGTTTAAATCTTCTCACTTTGGTAGAAGCTTTTCTGCTACGGGATTCCACTGTTGGATCTATATTGACAGAAAACTTAGTGTTGTGTTTTGTTTTGTAATTGATAAATTAATGGAGTACATTTTACTTGACATGCAGCATCCAACTTGACCTTTTTCTCCTTGCAACAAGAAAGCCTTGGCAAGCTCGTAACCAGTTTTTCAGATCAGCATGAAATCCTTACACAATCCAGGCCGTGCCTGGAGTCGATCCCCTAAAACAGACCTGTCCAGTTTGAGAGGGTTTATTGGCTAATTGGCTTGCACGTCTAAAATCTGTTAAGTTTGACCCCTTAGTCAAGAGACCACCAGGAAAAAGCATGCTGTGTTCATCCTGGTTAGTTTTGGAGCCGTTCTTAATTGGTCTGGTTGTGAAGTCAGTGAAGCTCTGTGCAGTGTACTGCTTGCATCCAAATTGTTCAATATGTAATGTCTTCACTTAAACACAAAATATATACGCATATTTTTTTTTTATTCTGGCCAATTTGACCAGTATGCTCTGTTTTCTTCAACCTCAACATGCCATTTTCTAATTCACCATTTTTTTTTCCTCCCTCTGTGTGTGTGTGTGTGTGTTGTGTGTGTGTGTTTGCATACATGTGTCTGCGTCTTCCTGGAGAGTCATTCATTGAAACATTCTTCCAGCATTCCTACAGCTTCCCTAGTGACATTCCTCTCCCAGGAGACAAGCAGGAGATTAATTCTGTCCATAGCAAGAGATAATGACACAAGCCTCCATTTGACTGTATATATTCTTAGAGACACGTCAGCAGTTCACTGTAAAGCACTGTGTTTGGTGGCAATGCCGCAGGGCGCTCAGTAACTATCTAATCTAATCTTATACCCATATGTTTCTCTTTAGGAGACCCTCCCAGGTTTTAGAGCCTGTCTCCTTTTCAATGGAGCTAACAGTCAGGGATTCCTCTTGTAATTGCATCTTGGCGTTCAACAAGGCAAGTGGGCTGGGGTTCTTTTTAAGATTGCGACTCTAATTGGATATGCACTGCTCATGTGCTGAAGACTCACATAGACACACCTTTATGCATACCCAGCAACCTCAGCTCAAGACGAAACACACTGTTGGTCACATAAAAAATGTTACAGATCCTCTTGACTAAGAAAGGGATCTTTTCAACTGAAAGCTAGCGAGTTCTCCTTTCAGTATTTCACATGACAAAGTAGGGGAAGGTATGGAAATTCATCATGTTCACTCAGTTCACTTTGAACTCAAAACTAGCTCTCTGAATGAGGGAAAGACCAGGCCAACATAGTTACATTTTCAAAGCATTTTTTTTTTTTACAGTTCATTTTTTTTCTTTATGAATATCCATAGAGACGTGCAGGTCAGTCCATTTTTGTTAGCTGATCATATTTCCCCGACTCTTGGTGTGGCGTGCATCAAGTGCTGTGAGTTGGACTGAGGAGAGAGAACGAAAGAAACGCGAGGAAGCGGGCCAGAACTCTACAGAGGCACACAGCTGGCGGATCACACTCCTCATCACAGGCCTCGGCAAACACCCAGAACATTACGCATTCATGGCCTGTCAATCAAACGCTCCTAAAAACCCAGACCCTACACAAAGAACTTTCCGTGCCACTTTAGTGTGTTTGTAGTCAGATTTATGAAGGACTTTTCATTTATAACGCTGTTAAACTGGATGAGTTATTTCTGAGAGTTTTACAGTAAGTGTAATAATAATGATGTCGCCTGGATGGCTTTGGCAGAGTTGTAGCAGAAAAAAAAGGAGAAGCCCCTTACGTCACAGGTTAATTATGAGGTCAGGAAGGGCCTTGAACAAACATTATAAAGCCGTCAGTGTGTTAGGGAAGTACTCCCTACAGACCTTTGCATTTATAATATTTCCTGTGTAAGACCCTGTCTGCTCTCACTTCACCTCCTTTACCTCTCTCTATGTCTCCCTTTGCCTTTCTCTTTCTCATATTCATTCTCTGTCTGCACCCTCTCTATCTCTCTTTCTTTCTTTTTTTTATTCTTTCATTCTCTCCCTGCTCTTCTGAAATTAATGACCATGCACTAATGACTCAGCTCACAGCAGTCTGTGCACAACAAAGCAAGAGTTCTTTAGTGGCTGTTGCAGTCCAAGTAGGTATTTATCAAACAGTAGCACTATTTACTTCTTTGTTGATTTGTTTGTGCGCATAGACATTTGCTAGAGCTGTTTGTCGTCCAAAATTCCTCCACAACCTCTTTTAAATTTCTTTTCTTTAATGCTTCCTTCCTCCAGCAGTTTATATCCATCAGAGAGGAAATGGCATGGCTTCTAAAATGAAATCTTACAAAAAAAAATACTGTAGCAACTCTGTGATCTGGGTTAGGTGTTCTATATTGGGAAATAGCAGTACAGTGACATACATCAATAGGCCTATGTATTCTTTGAGAAGAATTGCAATTTGAGAAATGCAGTCTCTCTCACACTTGCACATTTATGTTGATATGGCATTGGGAGCAGCACAGAAATAGGACTTCTAAAGCCAGGGAAATGAAATCACACACTTCATTGATCTTTGCGCCAGTGCACATTCAATTCTGGATTGCAAGGCCTTATTACCAATAGGCAGGCAGACTGGCATAAAGCTGCTCATTTGTGACAACAGCCACCTCTATCTTCCGGTCCCCCCCCCCCCTAACTGGCCCAAGCAAGTGGCACACACCAATTACCTCCACTGTTATGGGTTGTCAGGGCGATGCATTCTTGGTGTAATGAAGGTATCAACCAGGAAGACAGATGGGCTGATTCTGCAGAAGGCCAGAAAGGGCCGCCTTTAATGAAAAAGGCCAAAAAGGAGTAATTCAGGGAGGTCCGCCTCTGGCAGCTTGTTTTCTTAAATCTCAAAGTCCACGACCTCCTTAAACCGCAGACCTCTACGATGGCTTCGATTTCAGTGTTCTAGGGAGGCTCTCTGTCGTGGAAGCAACGGACATGGCCTGGATTGGTCATGTACACAGGCAAAGCTTAGCTTAAAATAAAGATGGAGTGTAATGCATTATAGGAGAGCATGTCAAAATGAGACTAAGGTGTCAGTCTGAACTCTGCCTAGTACAGAACAATGAACTCATTAAACTCTTGAATCAGTATGTAATTAAGGTACACTTTATTTTCTATGGCTTGCAATACAGAACACTAACCGAACAACTGCTAAACTCATGTAGTTCAGACATGAGTTTTGCAGTTGGATATTTTCCACGCAAGATAATGAATTTTGTGGTGCATTTCTTTTATTTGGTGACTAGTGTTGTCAAGGACATAATATGTAGGTCAGCTGGTTTAGCAAGCTGAGTGGAATGTTTGACAGACTTTGTTGTTCTTGTTTGATTAACACACACACACACTTCATATGCATTCAAACACACTTGACCTTTCTGTTCTATGTGTGTATAGACCTGAAAACTGTGTCAGAGAACGTGGAGCTGAGCCACCAAGGTGCTACATTAGGAAACATTGAAAGAGTTGTTTGTCTGTTGCCTGCATTGGAGCTCCATGGAACAAAGCATTCCTTATGTGCAGGAGACATCAGATAAACTCAAAAATTTTGTTATAAGAATTTATTGGAATTTAATTTTCAGACTTTACTTACCAAGATAGAAACAACTATGTATTTTTGCATGTGTATGTTTGAGAGGGGGGGGGAGAGAGAGAGAGAGAAGCATGTGTGTGTGTGTGTGTGTCTGTGTCTGTGTGTGTGTGTGTGTGTGTGTGTGTGTGTGTTTCATGGTGTGCTTCAGCCCAGCTGATGCCACTCCCTTGGCACAGGTCAGTGAGTGCTGACCTGGGCATTCCTACCGTTTCCCCCCATGTCACAGACCCTCATGTCGGGTCAGGCCAGGCCAACAGGGCATGGTGACACTGTAGATGGGCCTCCAGAGCTGTGTGTGTGTGTGTGTTAGAGAGAAAGAGCGAGAGAGAGAGAGAGAAATCTGTGTGTATGAAGGAGAGAAAAAGACAGAGAGCGAGACAGTGTGTTTATGTGTCTGAAAGAGAATGTGTGTGTTTGCACCATTTACAGTAGGCCATGTTCACAGATTTCTTAGATGACCCTGTGCAAAAAAAATAAAATAGATGGTGTCCCTCATAGAGACACATGGAAGATCATCAGATTCTTCTTCCTGAAATAGCAGCTCAGCGTGAACAAGTAGGGTGTGTTCAGTTTTGTTTACTGATAATCTCCTGTAGCACTTTCTCCGTAAATATCTATGTCAGTGCACACATAGATGAATTGGGACTGTCTGTGACCTACAGTATGTGTTTAAGTAATGTAGATTAATAGAGCAAAATAAGGTCATGTATATTTAGCACTAAAAATGGTTTAAGAGCGAATCGCCTACCATGTGTTGGAAAAATCTGTAACATCACTGAGGATTGCAGTGAATGCACATTGGGTTATTTCCTCATGCCTTGTACATGCTTTTTGATGATTGAAGTTATCACACGTTGTGGGTCGAGCAGCCAAACACGTTTGCTGCAAAGTTTTTGTTTCGCCGTAGGAATGTTTTTTTAAATTTTAAGAATTTGATTTGATTTCAAAAATTGTGTTAGTTCACCAGCCAGCTATCAAAAGTGTTGCTGTCTCAATGATATTTGAGCCATTATCTATTTGAAACATAATCAGAAAGTCCTGGACTTTTTCTTGGAAACAAGATAAGAATGAATGTAATACTACAATTATAGGGAATCCCCAGAACATTCCCCTTTGTTAGTAATCATTTATAACCTTATAAAGGGCTTTTTTAGTCTGAAGGGCAGGGCCATTGTTAAAGGCCCTTATAAGCAGCTGAAGACAGAAGGGAAGTGCCTAGAAAATAATCTCGCAGGTAGGTACTTCTGGGAAACTATGACTTGCAAGTCTGAAATTGCACACTACAGGTTATGAGGGAGGAGGAGGAAGCCTGCTCAGTAAGGGATCCTCAGCTTAACCCTGTAGAGTCTTCAAAGTCTGATGGTGCCTGTACCACCTGAAGAGTGGCAATAATGTTGCCTTCTTGACAGGGAAAGGATATTCTGGGCCACCAGTAAGCTGTCAGGTATGAGGGCATTTAATAATGAATATCCATCATATTGTATGTTTTTTTTTTTGTTTCCCTGTTGATTTAGTTGGAAGGAATGATTGGGCATTTATCGGTGTATCTGGATACAATAGGGAGGACAGGGTGAGGGGTTATGGTGGTTGGGGAGGGGGGTTGGGGGGGGTGGGGGGGGGTGGGTTAGGGTGGTATGGTGGTTGGGGAGGGGGATTGGGGTGGGCTCTGGTGCATTTGATGCTTTGCGACTGCATCATCCATCTTGTGACTCGGCTCACATAAAAGACAGGCTTGTTTTCAGGGGTGGCTGGGAAAAAAAGCATGATGTCACTCCGGTTGCCTTGAGCAGCGCTCGAGAAGGAAAGGAATTTTAGGAAATGTGTCCGAGCTGTTTTCAAATCGGTCCTCCTTAGAGGATGTGAACTAGCATAGAAGAGGTAGAAATGGGTCTACACATTTGGTGAATTTGGTCAGATAACTTCCTGTGAGATCAATTAAATCCTAAGGATTTCGTTTGAATTTACATTTTATTGGTGTTGATATTATTATTATTTTAAGTTTTATGGTCACAAAACATCAAAACCCATTTCTCTTGCCATTTTACATGGACTCACAATATTATCATGCCTTTGGGCTGACTTGAAAGAAAATTGTGGTCATGCCAGGTTTAATTGTTTTCATGTAATTTAGGCAAAACCCATCAGTCTACACACCCACACACTCATATATTAGATGCCCAGGTTTTGAACTCGGTTAACTTGAATTGTGATGTTGCTGTGACTACTTCTGTGACTCAGTGACAGCCGTCTAAAATCACATTACAGGTTTTGTATGGGGGGGGGGGGGGGGGGGGGTTTGGGCGGGTTTGGAGCCATCAAATGTTAAACGTCTCCTTTCTCACCCGACTTTCATGGTAGCACTGACATCCCCATGACATGCCAAGACGTAGTCACTCATTTCACAGGCAATTGCACCCTCTCTTTCTTTTTGGGAAAGGGGACAGGGGTTCATGAGTCACAGGCCATGACGGAGAGCTAAACTGCTCGCAGTGGCCTCTGTAAACAACCTCTTGAGTGATACAGATATGATATCCCCCCCTCTCCCCATCAGTCATCCATTTCAATTGAAGGTCATTTGTTATGGCTCGTGCTGACTCCATGCATAGTTAATCACATATGTTTGTCAGGAGGCTTGGGATTTGCAAGTGTGTTGTGTTGTACACGGCAAATGACGCTGGCGGCAGCTTACGTAATGGCTTAGATGGGTAGGCATGGCGCGCAGCAGTCGCACATGTGCTGTGCAGCACACAGTGTTCTGCTGCAAATGGCACAAGAACAAAGGCAAACATCTCAGTTATTAGACAGCAGATGTGCATTAGTCAGTTTGGATGTTGGGTAGAGAAGACCTGATACATTTTTCCCTCCTGCTTTTAATCTGTAGGGGTTTACCCTGAAATCCAGCCCCTTCTAAAATCGCATTTGGGGGTCGTCATGTATACGTCAACAGCTTTCCGTCTGTGTGTGTGTGTGTGTGTGCGTGTATGTGTGTGTGTGTGTGTTTGTGTGCGTGTGTGTGTGGCCTCCCCCCTAAAGACACAATTAAATCTGGTCTGTTTCAAATCTGTTTGCGTTTTTGATGAGCTCGCAGCGGGCCCGGGTCTCCCCCTTGTAAGTGATCAGTGGATTAACGGGTGGATAGGGCGAGATTGATCTGCCGGTCAAGCAGAACAAAGAGGCATTACGGACCGGCTACTCAAGGTTAACCACAAACACCACAGAGAGTGAAGAGCAATGGATTAAGAAAACAAGCAAAGAACAGGGGGAAAGACTCAGCAGAAGGGTCACGGATAGTGTCACATCAAGAATTGGAAAAAGAGAGAAAGAAAGAGAGAGAGAGAGAGAGATGATGGGGGGTGGGGGGTTAAAAGGAAGTCAAATGGATTCTTTAATAAAGAAAATAGAGTGTGTGGAGAGGATGGATGAACAGAACAGGGGGTACGTTGGTCTTGGCAAGGCCCAGGCAAAGGGAAGTGCAAAAGGGGGCCATTCAGACCCTGCATGTGCAGATGGCCAGACTAGCCCTTTTTTCTGTGGGGGTATGGAGGGGGTCAGGGATGGAGGGTGAGCTCTGTATAATCAGTACTGTACCAGTCCATTGCTCCCCTCCACACAGCAGGGATCGGATCTATTCAGATGGCAGAGAGGCTGAGTTTCAGGCTGCACCACAAATGCATCGGTCTGTCAATGGGCATATAGAGAATGAATGGATTGTGCACGCAAGTCTTTTTATGTTAATGTTGATTTCAGAGTCTGTTCTCATCTTTCTGTCCTTAGTTGTATGGAACTGGTTACAAGTTCATTTGATTCATTCATGCTTTAAAACTTCTGCATCTTTAGCAAGTTCAGAATTTCTTCCAGCATAATTAGTTCCTGCATAAAATTCCTGCATAATTCGTTTCTCAAATTTTTCAAGCATGATCATTTTATTTGTAATAATCATTCTTCCTAATGCAACGAAGAACAGTGTCGACTTGACAGCTTCAGTAGTTATGTAAGAGTCACTTACAGTTCCTTTTTGCCATCTTGTGAAAGATTACTGAAGATTTAGAGCACCATATGGTTCACCTAAGCCCTGAACAGCAAATTTGTTCATCTGACCTGCAAAAGTGCTGCATTGGCAACTCTGTGTGCTCAGAAAACAGAGAACCTTTGTTGGAGTATCTATTGTGAAGTTGTTTTTCCAATGCATTTGTTTATGCAAATATCTTGCATGAATGAATTAGACCTCAGGCTCAATAATTGTTTGTTGGCAGTCTGTCCTGGATGAACTGTGTGTCCAAGCTCAATGCAATGATTGTGGTCTATTGTTTAGGTAATGCATTGTTTTTGTCTGTGAACTTGGTAAAGAGTAACACATTAGTTACTGCAAGGTGTTTACTGAATGGCTTGTTTGAATCAAGCGTCCTTGCTAAAAAACATTTCCACTCCGTGGACACTTGGCATTCCAGCAGCAGAAAATGTTGTTTACTGACCAGGCTAAAGCAGTGCTGCGTGAGACCCTTGAGGAATTGAAATCACATTTTCATAACAACAGTCGCTTCATCAAAATTGAGTTTACTGTAGGAATGTTGTTGTTCCACCAAGTCAGTCACATTTTAAGGGCAATTGCCCATCAGGGAGGTTGTCGGACTTGGCCGAGGCAGACCACACCAAGGTCACATTAGCAAGGCTGTCTTATGTTTCTTGTTACCTGTTACCTGTCAAGTTAGCATACTTATGTGTGGCCTTATCTGTACACACGCTCCACCTACAGTTCATCTTAGCCTACGCTTGCCAAAACATTAATTTTCTGCCCAATTAGTTCATGATAACATTAGGATCCAGTCTGGTGTTACATGATGGGATCATGCTTTAGCATTTTGGCTTGTCAAGAAGTTTCTTTAATCCTTATCTGATTTGGCCCACAAATGGTACGTTTATGTACAGAAATGATGGGGATCGGTTAAACAGACATTTGTAATAAAGAAGCAGGCCTTTCAGTGAGGGCAGATTTCTCTCATGTTATCTGTCTTGATGTACGCAGCTCGTTAGCACATTGGGAGATTCCCATCTGGACTGTCCAGGCAGCTTCAGGAGAGCTGGACTGGCTGCATTGTTGTGGCAGAGGGTTCCCCTGACTTTGCAAGTGCTCCCTCTGTGGTTGGATTCCCACTGTTTCAAAACACAGCTGCTACAATGCGGTGGGTTACCATTGGTATGGTAATAATGTCTTAGCTAAAATCTCATTCTGTGATTTTTTTTTTTTCCTTTTTCTCCCTGTGTGTGGGTGTGTGTGTGCTTGTTGGGACCCCACCAGTCAACCCCCCACTACATACACACAGTTCCATTGTGAGATGATTTCTCCCAGAAACCCGGTATCCTTTGTAACTGATTGGCTAGGCAGTGGCTGTCCTGGTAACAGTGCTTTGGAAAGAACCATGTTGAACAAGTGGCCATGTTGAGCTGTGGCCCTCTAAAGCACTTCAATAAATAGTTTTGGCAAAGCAACTCTTCAGTGGAACAAATGATTTGTCCCTTTTGCTCTGCCATAGTTTTAAGACCTTTTGCTGTAATGTGCTTCATCAGTAGTTTCGTAGTTTTTCCAAAACCCACTTCAGTAGTGGTCTATTTAAGTGCAAGGCATTCTACAAGAGGGTAAAGTAGTTTGGACACAGACCATAAAATCAAAGCTTAATGCTCTTATGTGATCCTGTATAGGATTAGAGGTTTTTTTATGTTTTTATGGAGTTGGATGACGCTTTCTTTGAATTTGGCCTATCAAAAGAATTTCATGAGCTTCTCTGCGTCTTGAAAACTTACGTAAGACGTGCTCGGATTTGAGTGCTTTGCTTACGTAAAGCCTTCATGTGACCTCACTAACATCTTGGGAGACAGAGTGAGTTATGGGGAGGGAGGTCTGTGTGTGCTGTGCTGTGGGGATGAGGTTGAGTGTGTGTGTGGAGAGGTGCAGTGGATGGGGAGGGGCGAGGGGGGAGTGGGCAGGCGGGCGGGTGGGTGGGTGGGGTTGGTGGATGGGCACCTTGGGAGACTGCACAAGCTCGGTGACACGGGGAGTGACTGAGTGAAATACCGTTTGCCCGCTGATCCGTGACTGAGTGGGGGACAAAGGCCTCCTGGAGCGAGGAGCACACACACACACACACACACACACACACACACACACGGCCCCCTTGCTCCTCGTACCCTTTCACACTGCCACAGTATCTGGAGCTTTGAAGACCTGCTCTCATTTTGCCGCGTTAGCAGACCAGTCAAGATGTGTGTTCAGCTCTGTTTTATGGTAATGTTGGTTTTCTATGTTCTTCTGTTCTTGAGGGCTTCAGGTGTTTATTTAGATACTGGTGTATGCACAGTAAAGTAGCATCTGATTTTAGGTTTCTTATCCAAAATGAAGTGAGAACAAACCAAGTGGTGTCTAGTAATGCCTGGGTTCTCTTCATGTGGGTAGCGTTGAGCGGTTCATTCGTGAGGCTGGTGTGCAGTGTTTTCTTGAGGGTTCGGGAGTGCACAGAAACAATGCTTGGAGCGTTACCCACATAAGATGTTCCACCTTGTCTTTTCCTCTTCTTTTCCCCAAAGGCTAGCACTACAATGTGAGCTAAGCTTAAGAGATGTGGGGCTTTGTGAGTGTCTGCCACTGGTCTTGGTCTCTCTCTCTCTCTCTCTCTCTCTCTCTCTCTCTCTCTCTCTCTCTCTCTCTCTCTCTCTCTCTCTCTCTCTCGCTCTCGGTGTGTGTGTGTGTGTGTGTGTGTGTGTGTGTGAAGCAGAACTCGTTTTCAGACTCTCTGGTCTGGAAAATCTTCCTTTCACCAGTCTGCTACTCTTTATGGTTCACCACTAATGCGGCTTCCTCGGTGGGAGGGAACCCAGCGCTGCATCCGTGATTGCGTGCCACCTTCGGAAATGGACTGTTCCCTTGCTCTCCCTAGATGGAAAATTGAAATGGCTTTTGTTGTTGTTGTGGTCATAGAGTGATGGGGAGTCATTCAAAGACAGAGGGATAAACTCTCTTTTGCCCCTTTTAGATCCCAAAGGGTTAATGAATGTGTTCTTGTGGAGCTTTTGTGTTGTGATGAAGTGAAGATCAATGTCCATCCAAGACGAATTCTAAAAGTAACGGGTCTTCTCTGTGTTCTTTAGTGATGGGTCAGACTGACAGATCTGTTGTGTTTGGTTATCTTTGGTCACAAAGAATATGAAATCTCAGTGGCAAATTCACCCCATAGGCACTGGTTTACATCAAGTCTAATGGTGTCACAAACTAGTTTTGCTTAGATTCTGTGCTGCTTTTGTTGGCTTTGGCTTCTCACACAACCAACTGTTGCTGGAGATGGCATGGGGTCTCCAGTAATAGACCTAGTAATAGAGCTCTGTTAGGGCCATACCAATACAGCCAACTTTCAGAAACTAAGGCAGCCTTGTGCTGAGCAGGTCCAGAAATAGATGAAAAAAGTGGCAGAGAAAGACTGCACAGAGCCCTGCGGATGGAGGAATCAAAAGAGCCGGAAACGCGCCATGCACTCTCCACTCTAATTTTAGCGGAAGAGCACGGAGCATAGGGAGCATCTCTGTTCAGACTGCAATCTCATCTCCATCCATGTTTGGGCCATGTGTGTGTGAGAGAGTGTGTGTGTGTGTGTGTGTGTGTGTGTGTGTGTGTGTGTGTGTGTGTGTGTGTGTGTGTGTGTGAGAGAGACACACAGACAGAGAGAAACCTGGCAGTTGGCTTCCCATTGCTGTCTGTTCTCAGCTAAGAATCCACAGTGGAAAGCCAGCACTGGTTCTTCTGGTACCCTGCAGAGATGAACGAATGATTTGTGTAGATGGTCACAAATGAGTCCCTGCTATTCACCGGCATCTTAATGTTTGGTTCATTTGGAGATAAAGCTTAGGAGATAAAGCTCAGATTGCTACTTTTATTACAAAATGTGAGTGTTTAGCAGTTCATTTAATTCACACAAGCTGTGTTCTTTTTAGATTCTGGCTGACCCTCATGATGTTGAAACAATTTCTACTGACTTTTCTCATTTACTTTCAGCAGTATCTTGTGATCAGAGATTATCAATTATGCCTTGTCTCTTCAACATGCATAAAAATCTCCATTAAGTGGCCACACCAGCGTCCTACAGTTTCTCTCTCACAACGAAATGACCCTCCACTCAAACCATGAGACAAGCAGCTGCATGTAGTGACCATTTTCAATTCAGCAGGTGCCTCTCGCACCTGCACCTCTTTTAATATCCTCTCAAGGAGTTTTTGGGATTTATGAATGGATGCCTATTAGGGAAACACAGTTCCTTTCCCAGTGCTGGCGTGAAGTGGAAAGGCCTCGCATGAAGTGGCTTTCTTGTGGCAGAAAAGTGCTTTTCAGAGTTTTAAGTAGCCCTTGGCTCGGCCTCTCTCCGCTAATGGTTCCCACAGATTTCCCACAGGCTTCCTAAGTGTTTGGGCTGTTTTGTCTTGAACGGGACAGATCCCGCACGAGGCTGCTCTTTTTTTTTTTTTTCGGCTCCCAGGTGTGGGTGTGTTCCCCGCTGCATCAAGAGGGTCAGTTGGGAGGGGTCAGCACTGTCTTCTCTTTAGGTCCCAGTATTCATTTTTAGCAGGTTGTAAAGAAACACTATATGTTGGATCGAATTGCTTCCTGTCTCGCTGTTTGTTTCTTTTTATGGGATGTGAAAGGACTGATTAGGAGAAAGACGAGAACAGACCATTGTGTATTAGGTGCCACGTGTGCATTTGATGTGGTTTTTCACTTCTCAGTTGTGGAACTGGCTGAAACGCCCAGTGTGTCCGAGTCTATTTGCGTAAGAGCAGATTTCTATTATTGTTATCCTAAGCCCCACAGCTCACCATGGCTAACTTATAAGTCACAAAAATGTGTTGGACTTAGACAAGTCAAACAACAAACCGGAAGATAAAAGGTGACTCAGGGTGATGCATATTTATGTAATGATATCCATTTATTCTTACCTGTTTGTCTTTGTTTGTTTAGTTTTGCCTCAATTAGGCCTTACCACTATTAGTTCTGCTACTGGAACAAGTGATGCTCCATGTCTTGTGGTTAAGTCAGTGTTGTTTTAGTATAAAAGTATGCTATGGGTTATTTTACAGCCCTTTAGTATATTATCTTCCTTATCAATGGGATTCTCTTTTCTGATTGGCTGCTAAGGTGGAAATTAACTTTGTATTACTGGCTACCTTTGAAGTAGATCCGAAAAATTTGATTCACCGTTCCTTATGAATGCGCTTATGAGTGGTAACCATAACAACCATAGTACAGTATTTCACGCTGTACCTTCGCTCCTTAATGGTAGCTGTAATAGGTTATTTTTTGTAGTTCATGATTCCTAGATATAAAGAAAGTTATAGATGAAATGATATGCTGAATAGGAGCATGAAACAGGAGATAAGTGGAATAACGGCCTTCGGCTGGAGCAACCTTCGCCTCCATTTTTTCCAATGAAGTGGTCACCTTGTCAACCTCATCGGTCCCTTACGAAGTATATCAAGTCCTTTGCTGGATACACTGTTCTTAGTCGTAAGTCACATTCTGCAGATATACAGACATACTTAACTGGGATACTATGTAATCTACAAAATAACGAATAAAATTGGTTCTTAATTAGATCGGCATGTAGGGCCCATGTATTTTTTTGGCAGGCTCCCCCAAAGGCTGCAAGGTTGGTGTTCCACAGACGGGAGCTATAAATTAGCTTTAATTGCGCAGTGAGGAAGACATCAATGCCCGCCTAATTAATTTCCCTCACAATGGGGAACTATAGCCACCCCCTCACTAATTAGCACCAGTTGTATTAAACGCTGGTAAACAGCAGTCGCTTGCAGGAGTGGAGCACTCCCAGGGTGCACCCCCTTTAGTCGACGGAGCATTGGCTAACTGTGATTTCAACTCTCCTCTGTCTTCCTTTACTTTCCACAACTGGTTCTGCTTTGAGAGACATGGCAATAAATGGCATTAATAAATGGCTGCCTTTAAACATGAAGATAGTTGTTAGGTGCAAGGATTAGGTGTAGCCTTAAGAGATTCTAAACAGTTCCGTTCCAGGTGTGAGAATATAGACTGTACCGGAATGTTGTTGGCAACACAGTCATGCTTGAAGTGGTTTTATATTATCGTGTTGGGCTTGTGGGAGTGTGTATTGTGTGAGTGTTAGAAGAATGATGTCCTGGCTATGAGTCATCAGGGGGTTTTGATGAGGTTTTCAAGATTTACAAGAACAACTGCTCAAGCTGGCCTGGACTTGTGATGTGTTTTTTTAATAATGAGCCTCTTTCAGAACATGTGTTTCTGTCTGTGTATCTGTCCATATCTAAGTGTGTACAGCTATGAACAAGTGAATTAAAGTAAAACCTGCAAAAAGCTTGACCTCATATTCCTCTCCTTCTTTTCCAGGTTTAACTGGCCTTAACCTGCCCTTTGGACTAGGTGGCAGTGCTGCACCCCTTGGATCTCTGCCCTCACTCCATTCCCTCTGCTCCCCTCCTCATCCTCCTCCTCCTCCTCCCCCCACCATCTTTGTCCGGGAGAACCGTCCAGCACATCCAGCGGTTCCAGTGCCCCCCGGCTGGACCCACGGAGGGGCCTTCCCACGGGAACTCAGAGAGGAGCACCCGGTGCTGCTGCCACCACCACCACCACAACCACTCAACTCTTCGATTCCTAAAAAACCCTCGGGGGATAAGCTTCTGCACAGGAACACTTTAAGGACTGTTAGTCATGAGTGAATTCTGGTTGTGCTTCAACTGCTGTATTGCAGAGCAGCCCCAGCCGGTAAGCAACCAGTCTTGTCACTGTTGTCTCTCCAGTCATACAGGGAAGGGGAGGGTTTTCAGGCATGAAGGCTGTTGCTGTTGTTTTTGCTACAGACTCATGTATTTGGAGACTATTTGGGGACTATTTGGAGTCTGTCAATGAGACAGTATATAGCAAGTGTGATTTTGGAAAAATGCATTTATTGGCATCCAGTACTTGTATCATCATGTTGTGAGGCCATGTGAAGGATAGGTAAACACATCTGTCAGCTTAACTAACCACTTAGACTTTGCACTATGGTCCTATGGTCTATGGTTCTATCCTTGGACCACTAACAAAAGCTTTCCTGGCACATCACAGTCTTGCCAAAAGACATGCTGGCATGCTAGCGTTCCTTTTATCAGTGGCAACTGTGTTGTTTCTGACCAATAATGTTTATGGCTGCTTTAACATATTGCATGCATAGATTTCCACACAAATGCAACATGGTGGTGTTTAGCATTTTTTGTACAGCAGAAAACCTTTTAGCCTTTCTTGATTACCAGTGAATTTTCATCCAGTTCTTCCATGAAAATCACAGAGGAGCCATGAGTCTTCTAGACTGGAGTTCTGAAAAACCCTGATGCTTAAATTGACTACGCTTTCCAACATCATCCCCACATTCTCCACACGATTAGACAAGAGGCCACACAAAGGCTATGTTTTATTAGAGACTGGACCGTTTTAATCAGGGCTATTTTTTTAGACAGCCTTTGTTTATTTGTGGGTCATTTTAGTCTATTATCTCTGTGTGTAGCTGTGTGCATATTTGTGGCCAGGCTCATGTAGTGTTTTTGTTATTCTTGGCACCTCGCTTGGCTCGGAGCGGCGCGAGTGCTACCCTCTGGTACGAGCTTTTTGAATCATGGCAGCTCCCAGGAGACTGTTGCTGTCACAACACATTGGGCCCCAATTTGTCTCCGCCTGTCTCTGTCGCCTCCACATAGATAACACACACCCAAAAAGAAAAGAAAATCCTATGGAGCCCCTGTGCCGCGACTGCAGACAAGGCCTGTCTGAAAATAGCCCAAAATGGGTGTGCTGATTAAATTCCGTCTCATGAGAAAGGCGGCTGCAGAATAGTTTGTCTTCAGGAGGTCGGGAGGTGGCCCCCAAGTTCAGACGATCAAATCGAGGTGATCTGTCAGAGTGTCTCTGGCGGTCTGCTCACCTGCCCCTACACACCCCCATCCATTCCAATCCCAGCCATTCCTGTGACAGGCCCATGCCATACAGAGTACCACTCGGTTGAAAGAGGTGAGCTTTGCTCTCTTCTTCAGCCTTATATGGCTAAAGCATGTGAAGAATCCACAGTGTTTGACAATTCCTGTCATGGTGAACCTGAGTGATCTTGCAAAAGTTGGCCGGACCACCCTAAAGACCCTCAGGGAACCAAAGGCTTTAGAGTTGGTATTCATTGGCTCTCGATGTTTTCCCATGATCATTTGATCAGATGCATCGTGGAAATGACTTTCCATTTATATCACATTTTTCACACGGCTGACCATTGTGGCCAGTTCACACAAACAGTGGAGTAATGATTAGGAGTAACTAAATTAACCAATTATGTGTTACAATGTGTCTCAGTTGATTTGCAGCTCACCAGTCTCTGTGTGGAGACTGTTATTATGTCTAGATTGACAGTCTTGCTAAAAAGCAAGCATGATATGCATACTTATGCTTATTGATTACTTATATAATCTAGTTTTACAGGTCTGTGGTGGGGTTTATCATTATTCTACACACATACAGTTATCTACCAAGAATTAATAAAACAATACAAAGAATAATAATATATGTGAAAAAATAAAATGTGCAGAGAATAAGAGGGCATTTAGATATTTATGAAAATCAGTATTTTAGTATTTGCACTGGCTGTTGTATATTCCCTTGCTAGGAACTGTAATTTAAGAAGATGGGCGGTCGGGAAATTAGGTCGGAGATACCCCTCGGGAGAAAACGTGAGGGCAGGCGTGTCCCAGTTTAGACCAAATTGCCAGGGCTGTCACCACACTTTTTTTGATTGGTGATGACGGAAAGCGCTTATGTGAATTATCATTGCAAGGTGCTCAAGTGACCTACTGGAAACAGTGTCACATGACTTTGTCTGTCTTTCTCTCCCTCTCACCCTCCTATCTCTCTTTTTATTGTTCTCAAGGCCTCGTCATCAATGTGATAGTACCTGCAGGTTAGCAGGTTTTGGTTCCTCTTCTTTTAAGGAAACAAGTAGATGTTGACAAAAAAAAACATGACATATTTCAGTAAGAGGTTCAGGTGTCTCTTCTCTCAGTGGGAAGGAAACCTTAAGGAAACCTGACATGCATGAAAAACAACTAAAAGGCCTTTAAAATTCAGGAGCTTGAATGAACTCATCTTCAGATATTCACCCAAGCGTGTTCTAAACTACTCTTTGTTGAAAGACTGGCAGCAAGTAGGTTGGTCAAGCTCAGTGCTTTCTGAGAACAGGCAGACAGATGTCCCTGCTGACATGATTCAGAGAGATGGCATCTCATTTGAGCTAATTCCGACCCGAGGCCAGCACTGGGTGCCCTATTTCTAACATCAGGAAAGACTTGGAAACCTTTCTGTGGTCTGCCCTTAAGAGTTGAGATGTGCCACAGTAGTCAGAGAAGCTCTTCTTTGACTGTTGTGATTCAAACTTTGTTATGTGTCTGGATATTTGTATGTTTTGTCTATTTTGTTGTGTAGGCCTATGTTCTCCCAATTATGCAAAGACACTAGAGTTTGTTATTGAGTTGGGATTGCAAAGGTGTTTTTTTTTTTTTTTTTTTTTCTTTTTTCTTGCGTTCTTGACTCAGGAGGTCACAGGGTGAACATCACTTTAATTGAGAACAATCTAGTCAGGAAGCTCGCCAGCTGTTATCTTAAGTGATGTCATTCTTCTTCCAGCTGGAGAATTTTGTTACTCTGTTTTTCACCGGTAATGAATCAGGCATGTCCTTTAAAACAGTCATGTTGTACATTCCCAGAACACTCTTGTTCGGAAAGTAAAATTCCTGCCATATTTTTACCCATACCATTTCACCCATGCTCTGAGCCAGATTCTATTTATTGCTTTGACTTTATAGATCACAATTCTTTGATCCTAGAGAATCCCCTCCTGCCTAAGGTATTGACTATTTCAGTGCAGTCTGGACATCCTTGAAGGTGGCTTGCACCAAAAGGTCCTGAATGTAATACTAGACTTTTGTCAGCATGTCCTCTGTGCAATGGAGAGAGAGAAAGAGAGATGGGGAGAAAGAAAGAGTGGAGGGGACAGAGAGAAAGAGAGAAAGGGTATGACCGCACCTCTCTCTCTCCCTTCACCAAACACAGCTTCAGTGTAACAACAATGTAACAACCTCTCACTGTCTGTTCAGAACTGTTAATAAAATCACGGGCCGACAAAGGGAGGAGAGCACAGGAGGGAGTGCAGTGTGGCGAAAAAATGATATCGCAATAATGAGCCACCGGAGTCTTGTTACTCTGATGCTCCCTGACAGATCAGGCAGGCCACATGAAGCTACGCTTAGACCTTAGCCGTACACAGCCGTGGTGGTGCACGCATTAGACTGCGTCTTCTCTGCCTGAGGGGCCATTGCAGAGCAAAGGACAGGCATGTCCAACCAGACTGCAGCCACCCGAACTTGCTTATCGGGCAGTTCTCTGAGGGGACGTTCTTCGAAGTGGAACCCAGCCAGTGAAATCTCAGTTCACTTTAAACCCGCCCGTAAGGGTTGGCTCAGCAAAACGATCCAACAGAGGAAAAGCACTCTCAGTCCAATCACTTACTGCAGTCTATTAGACATTTAAATGCTTCAAGCAGACTTGGACCTCTGCAAAACCTATTGGCAGACATAACTCACATACTAGAATATTGCTATTTTTTAATTTATAATGAAAAGGCCGTCATAAAAAATATTCATGGAGTACTTTGGGGACCTGTAGTCAGTGAGTATTTGAGCATATTCTGTCAGGGCTGCTGACCTTCAGTGACTTTCGCCCTTCGACCTGACCTCCTTCATAACACCTGCTATAAAATCGTTACAGCACTTTGTGTCAGTCAGTCGCCATGATGAAGACATAGTCCCCAGAGGGATTGTGGGTGAATTGGTTTCTCCCATAGACAGGCAATCTCAGAGCTGTTTAATCTCAGTGTTAACACTAGCTGCCCTATGCATTACATATGTGTGTGTGTGTGTGTGTGTGTGTGTGTGTGTGTGTGTGTGTGTGTGTGTGTGTGCGTGTGTGTGCGCAAGTGCATGTGTTTTTATGTGTGTGTGTGTGTGTGTGTGTGTGTGTGTGTGTGTTTCAACTACCATGCTCCCAGCCCTTTTCCATTACATGTGCGAGTGAGCCTCTGACTTCTTCAGATCAACTGGGACACTGAGGCCCTGGAATGGCAATAGCAAGGTCATTTTCATCTCCCAAGAAAGCAACAACTGCTCAAAATGCAGACATTCCTTTCAGGGGATTTACACAGATGTCAGTCAGCTGCATGGCTTAATACTGGCTACATCTAAATGCTTGGTATTAAATATAAAGTGGCCTTTGTATTTTTCCAGACATCTACTCATACGAGGGTAACCACTTGCACAGGGAGCTTTGGAGAGCCTAACTGATAGACCATTTGAACTGTTTTGTCAGAGGGACCTGCAAATGTCAGCAAGCTTATTAAATAATTCATTTCGAAGCCTGTCCACCAGATGCAAAGGTTAATGGGCTATGTTTGACATTGGGTCTGCAAGATGGAATTGCACTGTGCATTGAGCGACAGAGGAACTCTGCACACAGTAATGGTCACCCTTGTTACCTGTATTTTTACTTCAAAATCAGGATTTCAGGTTTTAAGTAAACTGATCCTTAAAAGATACATAAAATGTTTGTTGTTTTAAAATACTTGCAGGTTTGTGTTAAGGTCTGCTAGTGAGATATGTGTGTGACAGGTGGTCTAATCTTAATGAAGAAAGAGCTTCTTTCACGTATATATCTCCTTGATGCAAATCTGCTCTCGCAATTCAATTGATTTATTGTGGGAAGAACTGGTTGATGTTATTTATGAGAACCTTAACAGTAGGAACTTCTGTTTTTCTTGCTGCTTTTGCGAAACGAGTTTTATCATAATGAGGAACACCAGTATCTGGGGGAATCTTGGCCATTTTAAATGTCAGCTTCAAAAGTGGAAGTCTTGCTTGTGTGCCATATTCTGATATCAGATGAGTATTTAAAAAGCAAATTTTTCCTATTCCCTATAAGTAATCACAAACACATTCTCTTTCTAACACACACACACACACACACACACACACACATACTAGACACTACAGCGCTCGCACAACGCTATACTGGCACGCTCATCCTAAAGCCTTAAAGCCCCCTCAGATGTCTTTGGTGTCCCACTAATATCCAAGGGGCTGTTTGGCTTGGCAGGACACCCAGTCCTCCCTCTGCTCCTAACCAAACCACCGTGTGGATATGGCTGCAGGCACTTGTTTCCAGGCGCATGTACAGGCCCAGCTCCTGCGCCTTTATATTTGTGGCTCTTGCACTGTGGTTCTCATTGGCCATTGAGAGCCATGCCCTGGCCTTGACCTCACTCCAAACCCCCACTCTGTCACACACACGCATACACACACACACACACACACACACACACACACACGCACACATACACACACAGGCACAGATGTGCCCTGGTCCACAGTGAGGCACTGGCATGCGGTAGACACACCAGGACCCCACAGTTGCAGTACAACCAGGGGGGCTCAGCAGGCGTCCAGTACATGAAGTCCTCACATCCCTGACTGAAACAGGGATTTGGCAGTCTTTTTCAAATCCTCTTTTATAGGGGAAAGAGGGCAGGGGATGGAGGGGGGAGGTGGTGGCATTGTGGTCTGTGAGAAGCGCAGGGGGGATTGAAACAGGCATTGTGTGAACTAGAATGGGCCACTACTGTGCATTAATGGGACGCAGGAAGAATTTTTTTTGAACTCCCTTGTCTTTCCACGCATTCCACAGTTTGGGACCTTTTTTTTCCATACGTACTTTCTTTTTCCAGTGAGAGCAATGTGTCTCAAGCTCAAGCACCTCTTATCTCATCACAGTTGTCATAGCAACTGGCTGTATAGGCTCTGACAGACTTGTGGCGAATTACCTCAGCTCATGCAGAAACCCCTTACCCCTTTCCTTCGTCATCACTGGAGACATTTTTAGTACTGCAAGACAAACTTTGACCAATTCTTGGCTCATAGTTACATTCTTTCCAAGCGTGTGTGTGTGTGTGTGTGTGTGTGTGTGTGTGTGTGTGTGTGTGTGTGTGTGTGTGTGTGTGTGATTTTTTTATATATAATAAAATAAATACAGAGCAAAGTGGTATCACATTGCAAACTAACAGAAGCTTCCTGTTGCTCTTACTCAGTTTTGGGCTCATGTGTTAAATCCGTGTGGCAGCTCCTGGTTGTACAGAGCACAGTTCATTTGTCCTATAGCTGAAGTTGATTTATTTTTTTGGCCAGAAAGAAGAAAGGATTTGCTGACATTAAACAGAAGCAATGGGGGGCTTATTGTTGAGTGCTTGCACATCTCTTAATGGGGGCCGAGCTTTCATCCAGTCTCATTACGTTCCCACCCAAAAGCAATAAAACAACAACAAACAAACAACAATATCACTGTTGTGTACCGAAGTTGGGTACTGATCTTTTTTGTTTGTTTCTGTTGTGTTGTGCCTCAATCAATAATGCATTTGAAGACATTTAACGAAAAATGTAAGTCGCTTTGCATAAAACCGTCCGCTAAATGCATAAATGTAAATGTAAATGTAAACATTTATATGACGCTATGCTACATCATACAAGCTTATGGTTAGCCGACACTATAGTTATTTGTTACTAAATATATTTAAGGTTTCATTGAAGTGCTGTAAGATGCATATCGTATAAACGTTCATGTAAGGTCTTGATGGACATAGAGGCAAGGTACCAAGCAGCACAGTACATTAAATCTCAACACTAAATATTCAGCGGCAGAACCACTCAAGACATGTTTTTTGTGCAGCTTGCATCAGAGGTATTTTCAGGATTTGAAAACAACCTTTGCCCCCACCGCTGGTTTAAGCGAAGCCTTTTCTTTCTCTGCTTTGTGCAGAAGCGGCGGAGGCGTATTGACCGGAGTATGATCGGCGAGCCCACGAACTTCGTCCACACAGCCCACGTGGGATCGGGAGACCTCTTCAGTGGGATGAACTCGGTGAGACCACGAGGAGGCAGCGCTGTCAAAAACAGAGTGTCTGGCTTTGGTGATGTGTGTGTCTGTGTGTGTGTGTGTGTGTGTGTGTGTCTGTGTGTCTGTGTGTGTGTGTGTGTGTGTGTGTGTGTGTGTGTGTGTGTGTGTGCATGTGTGTGTCTGTGTTAGTGTATATGACTGGAGGGTTACCGGGCCTGCTAAGTGCCATTGCTGCCCTATGTGCTCAGAATGAATGCTCTGTCTCCAATGTTTGGGGTGGTTTCGTCTGTTGTGCTATCATGAGTCTGTCATGGTCTCACCATAAATCTCCAAGATTTCACTAATGAGGAACTTCAATCTGGTGCATTTGTCTCCCAAACAGCTGTAAATCTCTATGGTAACTACTTTGAAGCTGATGTAAGCAATACTTTTTGACTGCCCCAGCTTAGCTGTATTTACATTCCTTTCTAGGGGAATAAAAAAGGCATCTAAGACGCTAAGCAGTTGTGCAATCAGCAACTTAAGATTTCAACATAGCCACTGTGTACTAACCAATCAGAAATCTTGCACAATCCAGATTGCCGTTTTACGTTTCATTTCATGTTAATTTTAGAGATTCAAAGGAATGGATTCTTATTTTGGTCAAGTCTGCTCAAAGGAAATATATACACAAATATATGATCTGTATGTGTTGTTAGTATTATATTAGCATTAACAGATGATGCATCATATTTTTGCTTTATCCATCAGGTGAACTCAATTCAGAACCAAATGCAGTCAAAGGGTGGCTATGGAGGAGAGGCCATGCCAGTCAACGTGCAGATGCAGCTGGTCGATACTAAAGCGGGATAACATGTAGGCCCCCTGAGGTGAGAGCTAGGCCCCATTTACCATGAAAGATGCATTGTGTAAAATCCTACAGCTTTTTAATGAGATGTCCCGTTCCACAAAGAGTCATATTTCTCTGGCATATGACAGGAGAATTTGCCATAAAAGCAATTAAAAAGGTTTTGTCAATCTATCATGAAATGAGATGAGGGCATCATGCAAGAGACCATATGGGTCTAACAGATGTATTAGGGAAGATGCTTTATGGCTCTCTGAATCATATAAACTGCCTAGAGTAAATTTGTCACAACCAAAGATGTTAGCATGCTCAGTCCTCCTCCTTCAAAATGTATGTCTAGTCTGTCTATACTGCGCTTTATTCACCAGGGCAAGTCAGAAAGCGCATCATAACTGGAAGAGATGCAGATCTTGACTAGAACTCCCTGACATCTCAATAGGATAAGATAAAGGATAAAGGATAAAGGCAATAAAATGAAATGTAAAAAGATTATACATAAGAAGGATTTGGGTCACAGGGTTACACACTGATTCTGTGTCTTCTTGACTTGCTTTTGACTCCATTTCTCAAACGTTGAACTTGTATTGTATGTAAATTACACAATACATTTTCAAATTACACATTGATGTGCTCACAGAAAGAGATTCCAAGTGGTCAACAGAAATGTATGTTGAAGTGACCATTTTGTTTGTTTGTTTTGTCTCCAGGTTCAGTGTGTGTTTCCTCATCCTGGAGCCTTGCCTTGCCCTGCTCTCCTTCCTCCTCCTCTTCCACCACCTCATTACTTTGCCTTCAGTGACTGCTTAGCATCCCCATCACACAGCAAACACTCCCCTGGACAGTGGCGCACTAAAGGCACTTACCGGAATGAACGAGGCCATCCACACACATGTATGTGTGTGTATGGGTGGGTGATGTTTCCTGATTTTTTGGGTGGCGTACAGGAACCAACAGGAGTGGCATTCCTTTTGCTTTCTCTCGCTCTCTCTCTCTCTCTCTTTGGCGCATTCGCTCTCTTTCGGTGTGTGTCTCCTTTGGATGCTTGCATGTCATCTTGTCCCTGCCAGTGTTAAACGGTGTTAATGCTTCCTCTCTCTGTCTGTGATGTTGCCGTGAGCGGTTATTGTTCTCTCGACCTGTAATGTTTCAGAGGTCTGGAACCGACCAGTGCAAACATTTTTTGTTGTTGTTGTATGTTTCTTTTTCTTTTCGTCATGAACAGAATATTTTTTTTGTTTTATGTGGTGGGCCGCCAGTATCACACTATGAGATTGTTGGAATACATGAAAAGTGACTTGCTGCGGTTTTCTGGTGCCAAAATGGCTGTCGCTTTAAAATTATGCTTTTGTAAAAAAAAAAAAAAAAGAAAGAAAAGAAAAGAAAATACACGCAAATCGACTATAATAACTTTTACTTTTTAAAAGTACATTTTGACTCGGGCAAAAGTGAATGCTGTTCATAGGACCTTTGATTATTTCTTCTTTGTTTACATTTGTCTTACTGTCCATTCCTTTTCATTTTTTTTTTTTTAATCTCCTCATGGTGATCATAAATGATTGGAATATCAACTGATGTTGAAGTGCCTGGCTGGCACTTAACCAAAACTATCTGCTGTAAACATTGTTTTTTGTAAACTTGACTCAAAATCTCCAGAGCTGTAGTGTGTGCGCTGTACATTGACGTGTAAAAAAATATATATATATATTTAAGTATTAGTCCTCTGTACCAGTGTGGTTGTCACATCTGCATGGCCAATTAATTAACTAGCCATCAGACCCTAGGGTAATACCCTGTTTGCCACAACCATCAGTCACTGTGTCTTTAACATTGTACCACATTTTACAAGGAACCAGTAACAGACCATACGTAGCAAATGTCTGGTCTTCAACAACAGAGACCACTGGCAATACTTTGGCAAATTCACTGTTATTTCAGAGATAAATGCTGAGGCAATTGCCACAAGCCAACAGGGTGAATTTCTTACCAACTAGAATAGGTGACATTTTGCTCAGGTTTCAATGCTATATTCTTGAACAGTTTTGAACAGAGAACTCATATTATTTCATATTGCACTGTTTTGTAACATCAAAGTTAAAACATATCAAAAACACAGAGTACTATAACAGATGGACGTACTTCAACAGAAAAGTTGATCTTGAATGATGTAATTATAGAATATTTTTAAGAGGACCTTTTAACAAGATGTAAAGAAGTTGTACAATTTTACTCTTCCTGGTACTCTAAATGTGATCTTTCTAATTAAAGACAAATTTTTAAAAATGTATTTAAATAAATCAGTATATGTAACCAAATGTCAACATTTGGTGACATGATCTAATCTAACCTGGAGTGAGTAAACTTCATTTATTCAACTAGAGTCAAATGGTAAAAATTTTTGAAAAGGATTGGGAGATGATAACTAAAAATCTATGTCAGTGATGTTCCCCTGCTAATTCTGTCTTTTTTTGAAAGTGCTTTACGTTTGTATATAATGTTTTTCTTGTGTGCCACACCCTGAGGTATTTAATTTATTTTTCCCATTTTGTTATTGTTACTTCATCTTTTTGTACAGTTTATTTCACCTTGATTTTGATTTTTTTCTGACTGGTATGTATGTGTGTGTGTGTGTGTGTGTGTGTGTGTGTGTGTGTGTGTGTGTGTGTGTGTGTATGTATGTATGTATGCTTTTGAGTGAATGATTTAGCAATATTTATTTACTGATGCTAAATACTTACTGGACTAAAACGAAGCTTCTAGTGGAATAAAAAAATAGCGTCCACAAATCTTTGTACAAGAAGGAGACGGAAAAGCACAATCGGAAAATTTGGTTGAAAGTGGCAATATGATGAAGAATAACTGGCCAAAGTTCAACAAAAAAACAAGAAGAAGAAGAATGCTATCCTTTTATGTTCAATCGCTGCACGCCGTGAATGAATTTCAACTTCAGGGAATTCACTCAGCTCAGAAAAAGCTGTTCATCTTTTAGATTTCCATCAGTTTAATGTTCACTTCCATCCCATGTTAATGTGCACCCAGTGTCTGCTTATAGATTACAGAATGTCCTCTGTTGAAATAAATATTTTTTTCCATGTTTACCTGGTCTTTGTCAAATGTCTCAGAAAATGCACAGACATGCACACACACATACGGCACCTTGAAAACCTAATGGCGCTGTTAAAGTGCAATCAAATAGGCTTGTCAACCAGCTATTTCCTCTGAGGTATCAACAAACCTTTGAAATGACGGAAGGAAGCAAAAATAGCTCTACTGTGTGTGGTATATGCGTTTGACTTGCCTATCATATCTCAACTCTTGCCTGTACAGTGGCAGCTCCATCAAAAGTTCTATCTGTGTCTAATCTTCTTCCAGGGGTGTACATTTATATGGGTTTAATGCAGCTGACCCAGTGCACGAAGTAAGGGGCTTGTTACTGCATGCCAGTGAGAGTGAAAACAGTGTTTGTCAAGGTTCTGTGCCACGCCAATGAAGCAGTCATGTGCGTTCACTTATAACTGAAGGACCTTGTGTATCTGTTCAGTGTTCTTTTTTTCTTTTCCTCCCTATTCCTCCTCTGTTCTTTCTCTTTCAGTCTGTCCTTTTGCCTCTGTTTCTTTCTGTCATTCTCGCTCTTTTGCATGTGGTCTGAAGGTGGGTGGTCATAATCCACCATAGTCCACCTCTGAGAACATCTTACGGGCTGGGGTTAGATAATATACACGATACACTGACCTGGCAGTGGTCTCAGACTGCTTGCACACACACACAGATACACACCACGCCACACCCCATTCCCACAGTAACAGCATTACCCTCGAAGCAAATCAGCAAGCAGCAAGGTCAGTTGTTGCAGCGTGGGGAATAGATCTCCAGCAGCCTCGGTCACAGCCAGGCAGCGAGCTCCCACGCACAGTGCCACTGCCATTCAGCTGAGATTTCAATTCAAGACAATGCCTGGATGAGTCATCGCAGCAATCCTATGGGTGGTGGCCATACAGAACACACACACACAAACACATACACAGACACTACCTGTCAGGTAGACTCTATTCTGTCATCATGCCCTGACATATAATATGACTGACCAATGCTACATGTTTAAGTTTAGTGACCTACCACTGGGTTCATAAGTAGTGGCCTCATACACATCATAGGATCTGAATTAGTACAACCACTGAGATAAACAGGGTATAATTTAGTCATGTTATGTACTATTAGGTTTTAGGTCTGGGACCTAGTATGAAAAAAAATCAGTTTTGGTCATTACAAACTTCAGGCTAAAGGTTGCATACAATCTTTTTCTAAATGTATTTAATACAAGTGTTAGCATCAGTAAATGTGCATCCCTGAAATGAGAAACCCTGGCTCAAATTAGTACTGGTAGCATTTATTTGCAAACTGTTTTCCCAGTGCATTTTGAATGGAAGTGGCCCCCGGGAAGGACTTATCATTTACATTCTATGCACTATCCTACACAGTTCCTTGCTGTTGCTTGGCAACCCTGTGGCCTATGATGCAGGTGTTGCCGCCAGTGACGGCTCCCAGAATGACTGATGACCGCCCCCCATCTCTTCTCCCCTTGAGCAGAGAGCAAAGAGAAACTTATGTAATCCCCATCAATAAATAAATCCAGTAGTCTATACGCATCTCTTGTAAACCTTATGAAGCATAGAAACATAAAATACATGCTCTTACAACTGCAAACAAATTGCCACAGTGCATTTTGTGTGTGTGTGCATGTGTGTGTGTGTGGGGGGGAGAGAGAGAGAGAGAGAGAGAGAGAGAGAGAAGAGGATATGGAACGAGAAAAAAAAGCTAAGCTGAAACTGAACTAAAGCTGAACTGAAACTCCGGGCTTTGTGTAGTAAAACTGTCTCTGTGTGTCATGTACATGTGTGTGTCTTCATTCTTGAGTATTTCTGACAAGAGGCAGCTGCATGCTACAGTAGTATTTTGAGACACTGACAACAGGGATTCCAGTGAATCCTGATTTACTGTACTAGTCCTAGTCAGGAAGCCCCCATTCATGCCAATCAAGGAAGCTGGCCCCGCACATGGAAACTTGTCATCCACATTGTGTCAGCAGTGCAGTTTTCTGACTGGACCACTGGAAATTCAAAGTAATTTTCTGGCCCATTGCTGCATTTGTACTCAGTGCTCATTGTACTTTTAAAACACTTCCATTCCCAACTTGATCCCCCTCTGTGATTATACTGGATGTGGTTTGTGTCGATTTGGCCGCGTTGGTGAATAAAAAACAACCACATTCATTTTACTCAAATTGTTTCTTACTATGACACGTGGAAATAAACATCATTTCTCAATTATGGCTAAGTGTGAAACCTCATTCCCCATCTCACTGGATATGCAGAAATACAGGGGCTCTTTTGAGGCAATTGTTGACATTGGCACACGTGATTATGCATAATTAGTCATGACATGCCTGGACATGGGGTTTGCAGCTCGCAAGACTTTTCTGAGCTGCCTTGAGAGGAAAGAAGTAGGCTACCACACACCGAGATCATAAAATTGACGAGTAGGCTATGTTGTATTCACATTGTGTCAGAATAGAGAGGTCCGACAGTGTGGGTTTATATCAGTTTGCTTCCTGGAGGCACAAGATTGCTCATCTGTTGCATTGTAATACTTGGAAATGCATGAGAGTTTGACCAGAGGAGGTTCTGTGAGGACAAATGGCATGCAAAGCCCTGGTTATGGCTCATGCAAAACTAACGATTTGACCCTTGACTGGTCAAGGTACACAAGGTCTGGCAGGAGCCTTGGATCATGGAGCTGGCTTTGCGTGAATTTGAATTGGTTAGCATCTTTTTTGAGAGAGGAAATTCACTTTGAATACTCTCGTAAAAAAGAGCTTTATCATTGCAGTTCTGCCACTCTGCCTGCTATGCCCAATTATTGAGTACAGTACTTTTTTTCAAATGGCAAATGTCCTGTTCCATGTAACACAAAAGCAACGCAAAGCTCCTGTTGTAAGCTCTGTATGATATGAAAATGAATAATCAAATACTACCTTCACATTGCTGTTAGGAGGTTAAATATTGGCTACTACTTGCCACAGAGCAAATGAGATACCTCTAATACATTGAGACAAGGAGGGAGTGATGAAGCCATTAAGCACCCTGTTCTTCTGAGCACATGCACGTGCTTCCCTTTAGCCAGTTGGAACACTGGAATCACATGGACACCAGGGAGCAGCGACTGAGACACTGCCTCTTTCCTCTCCTGGGTTTTACTGTGATGTGTTTAGGTAAACCAAGGCATCTCTTTCTCTCTCTCTCTCCCTCTGCCTCATGTCAATTACCAAAATATTTGACTCTTTCTACTAGGGTTGTTAGATTGAGGGGAAATAAATCATGATTATTGAACATGATTATTCATTAGCTGTCAAAACTTTTTTCAAACCTTTTCTGTAACTCTAAAAAAACTTCTTTTAACTGAGAATTTAAACTGATTAATTAATTAATTTCACAGCCTTACTTTCTGCTCATTGTTTAGTTGTAGAGTGGAGGTGGAAGAAGATCTCCACCCCTGGCTGAATCTGCAGCTTGGGTGTGCTTTACATCAACGTAAAATAAACAGTCACAATATTTTAGGGGCAGTTTGAGGCAGAGGGTTCCTGGAACCTGGAGAAGCTGGCAGTGAAAGTCTGTGAAGATATCTGTGAAATGAGTGCCCCCTGGTGGTAAATATTAGAACATATTTGATGGAAATGAGCAATTGGAATGTTTTCCATTTCCATTCAATTGAAGGTAAGCACCAAAGGACAGGACCCAGAAATTATATTTCTCTAGAAGTCATGTTGATTGACAAGGTATTAAACTTGGTTCAATGAGGCTTTTTATGGCAGGAATGCCCACTTGTTAAATAGGCACTATTAACTAAGCCTACACGTTAAATAAGTCACTATTAACTAGGCCTGCATGTTAAATAAGTCACTATTAACTGGACCTACATGTTAAATAAGTCGCTATACTGTCACTAAGTCACTGATCGCAGGAATGCAATCATGTGTTAAGTCCCACTCACACTGGATTTGCTTACAGAGCCTTTATCTACAAGGCATGAGCAATATTCATGAACAACAGTTTCTGGATCATAATGATACTTTTTGCGGCTTGGTTCTTTGATTGGGTGTTAAGGACAGTGGATGATGAAACAGAACACTTTCACCTAAATATCTTAATGAACCACTGTGAAAATCCCAAAGTTCTAGTTGGTAGTAAGCTAAATGTTAAGTCAAGGGTAGGCAACTGTTGACACCTGAATTGCTGAAAGTTACTAGCTTGTTTTTTTGGTTGGGTGTTCAGGTCAGTGGATTCTGCTGCATTCCTGTGCATCATGTGGACGGATTATGGATATATTTTAAAACACGCTGTGACAAATTATGACACAAAATATCTCTGAAGGTAGCCTACCTTTCAGAATAAAATATAGCCTACTTGCCTGATAATAATAATAATAATAATAATGATAATAATAATAATAATAATAATAATAATAATAATAATAATAATAATAATAGGACCTGCCACCCAAGGCAGACAGTCTTGAGTGGGACAGCAAGGGGATTATTTCATTTGTTTTATTTAGTTTACTTATTTAGTTTTTTTCCCTCATTCATTTTATGTCATTGTATTTTCTATTATTCACTGTTCTTTGTAAACCAGATTAAACTACCTCTATGTGTATGAAATGTGCTATATAAATAAACTTGCCTTGCCATTATGCCTGGAGGATCTGAGATGGAGGGTAGGCTTTCAAGAGGTCACTGAGGTAAGATTGGGGCAAGTAGAGGCATGATTGTGGATGGCTTTGAAAGTGAGGATGGGGACTTTGTGAGAAGAACACTTAGTGGGTGAGGAGTCTGGTATCAGAGTTCTGGATATGTAGTCTTTGCAAGGATTTGGTAGGGAGGCTAATAAGAAGGGAGCTGCAGTAATCTAGGTGGGACATAATGAAGGAGAGGACCAGACCAAAGTTTGGGCATCTGGTGGATTTAAAGATAGCAGTCTTAGTAAGGGATTTAATAAGGGAATAAATACTAAGTGAGGGGTCAAGGGGTTTACTAAGGTTTCTGTCAACAGGTGAGGGGCTGTTGAGGCTAAAGCTGGAAGTTGTGGACAGTGAGGATTTGGGGCAGATAAGTAGAATTTATGTTTTATCTATGTCAAGTTTAAGAAAGTGTTCCAAGATTTGACATCTGATAGACAATCAGAGAAGAAGGTCAGAGGGGCAGGGGGTAGTGAAATATAGTTGAATGTCATCAGCTTAGCATTGGAAGTGAAGATGGATAATATGTCCAAGTGGGAGGATGTATTATGAGGAAGAGGAAGGGCCCAAAAGCAGAACCCTGGGGGACACCACAAGTGACAGGGGAGGTGAGACTTATGTGAATGAACTGCTGTCTGGTGAGGCAGGATGTGATTGTTATGACTGACAGTGTCAAAAGCAGCACTTAAGTCGAGGAGGATGATAACATTGAATGAACCAGTATCAGCACATGGGATCAGGTCATTGACTACCAGCAGTAGTTGAGAAGTGGAGTTGAGAGGCTACTCATTCCAACATTTTAGAAGGGGAGGTTGGAGATGCAACAAACATGGATCTGAATCTGGCTTCTTTAAGATGGGAGTAACTGCAGCGGTGTTAAGGACACAGAGAAATTCAGGAAATTTAGGAAGGGCCTGGTATTATTCAGCTGCCTAGTTATAGTCTGATGAGGCCAAAGTGATCCACAAATGTAGGCTGTTTGATTTGCTGTAGGCTACCTTAGAGGAGGAAAATAACTATTTTAGTCTGTTTCCAATTGTGAACAGCAAAGTATTTGATATTTCCCTTTAATTAGCATCTGTAAAAGATGTTTTTTGTTGTTGTTGTGTGCTTACCAAAAGAAGCCATTGCATCTTCCTGAAATGAAACACTTTCAACTAAATATCTTCATGAAACACTGGGAAAATCCAAAAGCGATGTTTTCAGCCTGTACCAGTAGAGGGTGCCCGCTCCTAGAAAGCCGATGACGTTTGGGACAGGTTACGTCACGTGATTCAGGAAACGAAAATGGCGTCGGGGCAACAGTGGGTACTAGTGGAGATGGTACAAGCTTTCTACGAGGTAAGTAGACTGAAATAGACGGACAGTGTTGATAAATAGTTATGTTATTAACCCATGACTATACTGAAACTGTAGATTCATCTGACAATATTGATCGATGTCAGAATGAATGAAGAGGCTTTTAAATATTCTGTTCGGAACTTGTGCTCTACTCCAGGAAGTGAAGCCAGCAAGCTAGCTTAAATAGCTTGTAGTATTGATTGAGGAGGGTGGGTACTGAAATGTGTTACTGTGAAGAGATTTCGTTGTCGGTGTGACTGATTTGTACATTCCTCCGTAACCTGTGATGTGGTCATATTCTGCAAAGATTTGAGGTTGAAGTTTGCCTCAAAGATGAGCAGTTAAAGAATTTTGAGATGAGGGAAGAAATGAAGTATCAACGCTGTATGTAGCAGTCAGGAATGTGAAAATACTTTCACATTAAGGTCTTTACCTCTTAACAAATGAATCTAAACAGTCAGGGTAGAGCAACATTGCCAACAGTGAAGCCAACCCTGACGACAAATCATGGCTGTCAATAGCCTGATAGTAATCACATCCTTATAGAGCTTGAAGCGACCTAAAATGGAAATGACACCTGTGATGTCCATCTGGCCATTTTCTTACCTGTTGATGTCCTAAACCTAATTCAGGCCTCCTGTATCTTTTTATCAGATGAAGCACTTGTATTAGGCCGAAATAGTTTGCAACTCCAGGTTAGAAAGTTGTCTGGTGTGTGAGTTTCTGAATGTAACACCCTTTGACAAATCCTTAGTTCTAGTTTGTAAGATCAAATATGGCAATTTGCTCTATTTGGAAGGGGATCCTTCCCCAACCATACAAACTGTTGTTACTATATAAAATCAATGGTTTTCAATGATAAATTTACCTAGGCGAGGGCTTGAAATTAAAACTCCAGAACACTGGCACTGCAGTCACTTTTTAGTGTTTGAGTGTGAGAGCAGGGTGATTTTACCATCTTCAAATAGCCTATTTTTTAAACAGTTGGCCCAAGGCTTTGGGGTACTGAACTAGGCTTTCCCAGTGTAGACAGGTCATTTCAGAATAACTTAGATAGATCTGTGCGTATCCAAAATAAGTAAATGTATGTAATGTTGAAATGGAAACAATTTGGTCTATGCTATTTGGTCTATGTTATATCAAATTTTCCTGTTCTTTTCCCTACTGACAGCACCTGCTGACCTCAAACAACAGGGCTATGGATTCATTCAGACCAGATTTCTCTTTTAAAGCAATTTTCTTTTCCGCCCTCCTTTTCTCTCTGTCTCCAGGCGCCTGCATATCACCTGATTCTGGAGGGGATCCTCATATTGTGGATTATCAGGCTCCTTTTCTCTAAAACATACAAACTACAGGAGCGTTCTGACCTCACAGAGAAGGTAAAGCATATCTCAGTAATGTATAGGCTGCTGTTTGCACAGGAATCACAAGACAAATATAACATGCTTATAGTAATGACAGCTCTTATAGGCTTATGGTAGAAACCTGTGCAGTAGCTGAATTCTCAGCAGAAATATCACAGATCTTGCTTGCACAGATCTCCAGTTAGAGAATCCTGTAACTAGAGATGCATCACTTAAAAAAGTCCTCCCATAGACATGTATTGCGACCGTTCGTAACGCAAACATGGTTGAGTTGAGAAACTGGAAGTCCTGCCCTGCAGTGAAGGTAACCGATCACATTGTTGGACACAGTATGGCTTACCGTTAACCTTTTGTTTACTTTCCCTGTCACCATAGTGGTGGTGGCCATGCTGTGAATGTTGGCGCAGGCGTAGCTGGCAAATTGCCTGCAAATTGTCTTTTTCAGGTTTATTTGAGCGATCTATGGGTAGATTTTGACATTGGTCAATTCGTACTTAAACAAGGACCCACACAATACACAAGTCAGTATGACCCACCGATCTGGAGTTTTGAATATCTCCCCACTCGTTTTGATAGGGGCTGGTCTTGTTAATGCCGGATAGCTGCCAGAAGGCGTGTTCAATATGGCTGCTGAGTGAAGGGACTTGCCTTGGAAGGACTTTGCTATAACATTCATAGAGTAGTTGGGTCCTTTCAAACTGTTTGTATGAAACTGACAAAGATGTCCCAGGTCGCTCATTCTGACCTTTTATGGCTAGTAAGTATTCTGTCTTAAGCACTGACATGTCCATTGTGAACATTACAGTTCATTCGAGTGATCAGATTTTCCTCAGGGGATGTGAATGTAAGGTCTGAAAAAGTCTTAAATGTAATGAAATATTGCTCTGTAGGTCTAAAATGCATTTAGTTTAGGTCTTAAATTGGTCTCAGTTGTGAATTATTACTGCAGATGGACCACCACTATGAATTTTGTGTGGACAATGCTACGAATGCGACAATGCGTGAAGTGTGTCTTCTATTTAAGGGGAAGTGCACATTTTGTTCCATGTGAAGTTAGTAGTTGTAGTCGACAGCATGATTTAAAAGTATGTCCTATTGACGTAGAGTCTATAAATTCCACTTGAAATCCTACAAACCTGTGCAAATATTTTGTCAAAAGGTCTTCAAAAGTCTTAAATGTAAGTTATGGAAACCTGCAGAAACCCTGGTGGTGATGCAAGGCATGGCAGCTGCTGACAATAAGGGTAAAGATTTGAACTGGGAGGGTGGGGTTGGGGTGAATTAACAGAATTAGTATATTAATGGAGACCAAATTTCATTCAAATAGATCCCTGACAATTGAAATCCCAATCTGTCCTAAAATGTGATCAGTTGGTAGTAGAACTTCTGTGTACTAGCATTAGGCCTATGGCACTAGTGGTCATTGGGTGAGCAACATACCCATGGCTGTAGTTGGGCCAGCCAAGTGCTGTAGATAGCCATGGATGTATCCTTTACCAGCCACCAACCTCACTTGTGCCATATTGCTGAGGTAGTTTGATGGATGGCTTAATGGTTGATGAGCTGTTATGTATGTTCACAGGAGAAGGAGGAGTTAATTGAAGAATGGCAGCCGGAGCCTCTCGTTCCCCCTGTACCGAAGGACCACCCGTCCCTCAATTACGACATAGTTACTGGGCAAGCACAGCTTCCTCTTACATAATCTCTGTGGCTTATTTATTTGAATCATGTAAAGATAAAGCATGGAGCACTTTTATATTGCTTGTCTTAGTTGCTTTACAATGCAGCCTGAGTGCTAGATTTCCCTGTGCGAGGTCATGGAATGTGTTCTGTTTTGCTCTCTTGCTAATAACAGTGTTTTACTTTTACAGGCCTCCAAGCCACAAAATCATTGTAAATGGGAAAGAGTGCATTAACTTTGCCTCATTTAACTTCTTGGGCTTACTCGACAATGAGCGCGTCAAGGTTGGTGCTATTTTCAGATTGGGAGGTCAGAGCAGGAGTTATTTTTCCATTCTTCTCCAGACTCCTGCTAGATTTCCCCATTTTCTGATTGCGCTTTGGAATACGTGACTGTTTTCCCTGACGCGGTTGTTTTATCTGCTGGCCCGAGCCAGTTTGGGATGTTTGTTGGTGAGATAGTGGGGAAACGCCCTCACAAAAGTAAATTGCTAGCAGCATTTCTTGACTGATACGGTCGCCAATCATTTCTCATGTGTTGCTTGCTGGAAGGGAGCCTCGTAGAGGCCACTGTGGTTTGGATGCGCCAGAGAAGTCAGAGATGAATGTGAGGCCACTGCACTCATCATATTTTGGTAGAACACCATAGCAGTGACATACATATATATACATATATATATATACTTTAGCCGTACTTGTATGTATTTGGCATACTCATGCATGCTGTCTGTATTTGCAATGATGAATATATATACATATATATATTGAAGGAGTCAGAGAACACACCCAGCAGACATTTTCCCATTACAAAAGACTACACTTAAGCGACTGGTCTTGAGTTCTTCTGCTTTCATTCTCTCCCTCATTCAAAATCTTTAAGCTATCACAAGTAATGTTCACCGTCATTATAGGATAAGACTGCAGTTTCACGTTCCTCGGTTGTGATTTTAGAACATTTGTTTTCAATATCTGCTCATGAAGCCCTGGTGGTAGGCTGGGCTAGATTATGTAGCATGGAAATTGGAAAATTGCAGATGTGTGTGCTGCCACAGATCATATGTTTTCTTAAGCAAATAAAAGCCTCAGCAGGTCACCTTGAACAGGCAGCCGTGGTTGGGTACAGCGTCTTACCTTGAGATGTCCAGTTGGATTTATAGCTTCACTGGTCCTCTGCTCAGAATGTTTTTGCTTATGATAATGTGTTCATGAAACTTCAGAGGTTATTTGGGATGTGACTTTGCATTTTCAGGACTCGGGTGTGCAACAAATTTTGGGCGCATGCATGCATCCAAAAATCTGTCCAGTGTATCTAAAAAATTTCACTGGTTCCTCTAGTGCACCCTAAAATTTTAACAGTGCCATGGCACACAAGACAAATGACACAAACATTGAGACTGAAATTTTTTCACCATCCACTTTCTCTGCATGGTCCATCTTAAACATGCCAGCGACTACATCAAGGATATCCACACGCCAATCTTTTTGAGGACCTGTCCATCTTCATGTTTGACTTCTGATCAGACCATATATTTCTGTTCATCTAAATGAATTGCTGGTGCATCTAATGTGAAAAAGCTCCAGTGCAACCAGTGTGAAGTCTTGAGCCCTGGTTTGAGTCATAACTTAGTGAAGATCCTGTGTTGTTCTTGCAGCAAAAGGCTCTGGCCTCCCTGAAAAAGTATGGAGTGGGAACGTGTGGCCCAAGAGGATTTTATGGAACCTTCGGTAAATCTCTTTAAGCCTTTAAATGAAGACATTTAATATCTGGCATTATGATTGTGTAATGCGATGACATATCTCTATGGGAATCCTTCCAAGTTCAGGTCCTCATAAGGTTAGAATCTGAAGTGTCTGTGTGTGTGTGTGTGTGTGTGTGTGTGTGTGTGTGTGTGTGTGTGTGTGTGTGTGTGTGTGTGTGTGTGTGTGTGTGTGTGTGTGTGTGTGTGTGTGTGTGTGTGTGTGTGTGTGTTTTGCTGCATGCCGCTGGTATGTGTATGCACATACATGACTGTGCACGTGTGTGTGTGTGTGTGTGTGTGTATCTGTATCAACACTTGCAGATGTCCACCTGGAGCTTGAGGAGCGTTTGGCCAAGTTCATGAAGACAGAGGAGGCCATTATCTACTCATACGGCTTCGCCACCATAGCCAGCGCCATCCCAGCCTACTCCAAGAGAGGTGACCTCGTCTTTGTGTAAGCTGCTCTCCTCTTCCCTAGACACCACCATAGTCCGCACACTCTAAGAATGATAAATAAGACAGATTCTGATGAAATCCTCTGTCTCCTGGAGAGTTAGTTTGCTAAGCCTACTCATTTCTCATCCTCCCCCCCCAACCCCCCACCCCTCCAAAACATGTACATACACACACACACACATCCTTTCTCTTAAACTCATTCACACACATATACACACAGGGATGAGGCGGCGTGTTTCGCCATCCAGAAGGGACTCCAGGCCTCCCGCAGTTTCATCAAGTATTTCAAACATAACGACATGGAAGATCTGGAACGCCTCCTGAAAGAACAGGAAATGGAAGATCAGAGGGTGAGTGAGTGTGTGCTTGAGTGTGAGTGAATGATTGAGAGAGAGAGTGTGTGTGTGTGTGTGTGTGAGGTGTGTTGTGTGTGTGTGTGTGTGTGTGAGTGAGATGTGTGAGTGAGAATGAGAGGCCTGGGCTATGTTGACATGGCGTGCAGAGAGCGGATTCACAGGTCATGACTGACCCATATCCTCCAAAGCCCTCTGCTGACCCTGTGATTATTTGGGCTTTGCAGTGCGGTAGCCAGTGAGAAGGAAGGACAAAAGCAAGAGTCCTGCCTTTATGTTGCTAGCCTGTGTGTGTGTGTATATAGGTGGGTCAGGGCTCTTGCATGGGCCAATGTGAGCGATCTCATGGGTTGTTTTTTCATGTGTGTGTGTGTGTGTGTGTGTGTGTTTGTGATCCAGAATCCCCGCAAGGCCCGAGTTACCAGGAGGTTCATCGTGGTGGAAGGCCTGTACATGAACACAGCTGACTTGTGTCCCCTTCCAGAGCTGGTAAGAAACAGAGACAGAGTGCAACACACTATCCAGCTCTCACTGGCATCCCTCTGCCCTGCACGCCTGCTGCGCTTCAAGATAAAAAAGAAGCGTGTCTAAACAGGATAAAAACCCACACTTAACTGGCTCATGTTTATTGTGCATGCACTACAGATGTGGCCATAGAGGACATAGTTACAAGGGGAAGCACGACCCATTTCCCTGTGACCTGTATGTATACATTCGAGGACATGAAGGATGTCGGCGTGATGTTTGTTAGGGAAGCGCGGCTGCTCGCTTTGCTCCGATCTCTGATGTGTAAATAATCCATGGTGGTCAGTCATAATGCTGTGCTGTAGTTGATTGTCTGTGTACAGCTGTAAGTTTAGCAGCCTTGTAGAGAAGCACTCTGTGTGTTCCTGAAGTGCAGCCATTACTCACATAATTAATTTGTACTGGCCACGGGAATCGCTGCATGTGCCTAACAGATAACAGTGCAATGTGAAACACAATGCAAATAGCGCTTCCTCTTGCTCTGTGTATTTGGTCCTGGGCAGTTGCATGCAAAGATCATTATTTGTCACACCCATAAAGTTGCCAGTGTGCCAAAATGGCATGTATGTTTATGATATAAGTGATAATATTAAATTTGAGGATTTGTCTTTATAAAAGGATAAAGTCCAGGCTAAATCAACATATAGCTGTCGGTAGGAAGAAGAAAGAGATTTATTGTGAAGTATTAACTCAGACCGAATAGCAAAACAGCAGCTAAGGCTAACTGATGAGGGCAAGGAAAATTGCATTCCAGTTTTATTTTCTGTTGTTCCTTTCAGTTGGTGTTAGCTGTCAGTTCACAAATTCAGTCTATGATGTACCAAATTTTCTTGTTTTACTTCCTACTGGACAGCACCTTGAACAATAGGGCTATGAGTTGCTTTACCCCAGACTTAAATTGTGAAGGTTGCATAAAAAATGATACGTAGTATAATTATTGAAAGTATAAATGATAGTGTGATTTCTCATGTTGTGAGACATTTGAAATGGCAAATACAAACGCATCCATAACAATGTAAGTGCTCTCCTGTCACTCTGCAGGTGAAGCTCAAGTACAAGTATAAGGTGCGCATCTTCCTGGAGGAGAGCATGTCCTTTGGTGTCCTGGGAGAACACGGACGAGGGGTTACGGAGCACTTTGGGGTGAATGTGAGTAATGCGCTCTCCCACCTAAATGAGATAAAGTAATGTCCAAAGCGACATTGACTTGCAATGTGGGGATCGGGAAGAAAAGAGCATAGATTATTATTATTATTATAGATTACTTTTAGGTTTTGCATATTACTTTTTTGATTGGTGTGGTGGATTATAGGGGTAGAAAGTTGTGGGGACTTACAGGTTTTTTTTTTTTTTTTTTAATCTTTTGTCTCATTGCAGATTGATGACATTGATCTCATTAGTGCCAACATGGAGAACGCTGTCGCATCTATCGGCGGTTTCTGCTGTGGGAGATCCTTCGTTATAGACCACCAGGTACTGCCAGGAGTTGAGATCTGTTTTATTCTTCACACTTCTATACTTTCTTTCTCTCTCTATTTCTCTCCCTGTCCCTCTCCGTCTCCATCTCTGTCTCCCTCTCTCTCTCTCTCTCTCTCTCTCTCTTCTAGCTGTCTCCCCCTTTCCTTCCCACCTTGTTTCAATACACTTTCAATAAAACCTGTGTAGGATGAATGAAAAACACTACTACGTTCAAGGCGCACTGGGTGTGTATTTTCAGATGTGTCCTGCCACTCCTCAGATATCAACACATGTCCTCTTTTGCAGGGACACACAGCTGTAGGTCATTTGCTGTGGCTGGGGTGCATGCGATGGTTGCGGACAATTATTTTAAACGCTTTTGTGAGAATGGTGCACATTGTTTGAAGCCTCACGACATGGAGTGATATTCGGGGTAATGTTAGACACATGGGCTTTTGAAATTCAGGCTAAAATGCTCAATTGTACTGAGGGAACAGTTTAAGAGAGCATGATGAACAGAAATGCGTAACAGCAGTGCACAAAGCATGTACACAAGTTGTAAACACACACACACACACACAAACACAAGTCCCTGACAGAAGCTGATAGTTGGGACCGTCCGATCGGAGCCAGCCTCTCTCTGGAGTATGTCTACCACCGTGTCGAAATTTTAAACCAAATTTTTCACTTCTAGCAAAGCCATATAAAGCACTCAGTGTCTGCCACAATTGTCTCCTCGGCAGAAATTTCTTTGTAAACACACTCGCTCTCAGAGGCTGTTTGTGCTTAGCATCTGGCGCAGCTCAGCTTTAGAAATGATGTGGAGGAAAAGAAATGCTTTTCTGACTCCGCACACGCACACGCACCACACACACACACACACACACACACACACACTCACTCACATGCATAAGTCCAGACACACAGACAGAGATGCTTGCAGTGTACGCCAGAACAGTATACTAACCGCTGTTTTGAATGTAAACAGGTTATGCATCATATTTTTGACATATTTGCCCAGCTCCCATATATGTCATCAGTGAGCCCCACTGTACAGATTGGCTCAGTAAACACAGCTCTCATGTGCTTTTTGTTTCTCCTCAGCGGTTGTCTGGACAGGGCTACTGTTTCTCTGCCTCCCTGCCCCCCATGCTGGCTGCTGCTGCCATTGAGGCCCTCAACATCATGGAGGAAGATCCAGGTAAGATATCTAAGAAGTGGAGCAGTTTAACACTACATTCATATGCGTAGATTTCTGTTCTGGAGATCACATAGGCTAACCGGGCTTTTGGAAGTTACTAGTTCAGTTTCAGCGGTCACATGTGGATATATTGTGTCACAGGTATTAAGTTTTATGCTCCGTTTGTTTTTCTCTTCAAATGATCCTCATCAGATAGACAGATATCTGCATCTCGCTGCATTATGCATGCTTAGACATCCAGTAATCTTGGAGCTGCACAAGCTGCTTTGCAATATCTGCTTGGGTTGTGAAGTGACGTGTCTGTGCATGAGAGCGAAAGGGATGTAATTAGCCGTCCTTTTTTTTTCCTCTCTAACCAAATGACCCAAAGCGTGCTTTTTGGGGGCGCTTTTTTAATGAAATTGGCCCGCCTTCAGTAGTGAGGCCAAGGGATGGGGTTTGTGATTCAGACCATATGCTGTGAAGCCCGTATGGAGGCCAGACGGCCGGCGCTTTCCCGTCTGACCTTGTGCTGGAAGGTCTGATGCACAGGAGTCATACCAGACAGCCAGACAGCGGCGGGACAGTTGTGGCGCTATGCGTTCTGTGTTTTTGTATGGAGTATGGAAATTAAATGGGTTATGTGGTGTACTATGTATGTATATATGTCTGTATTGTGTATGTATTGTGTGTGTGTGTGTGTGTGTATATAAATATACACATATATACACATATAAATATACACACACACAATCATATATATTATTTCAATTTTAGAGCCATAGCACGTCTAAATATATTTAGATGAGGTCTTAAATCATCAAGTTTTTGGAATACATATCAGGATATGTTTTTTTTTTTTTTTTTTGTGGAACAGTTTAAACAGTTCATCAACACAGAAACTAAAGTAAACTTAAGTACAGCACAGCTGTATGTCTGTGTCTAACACACATCCAAACCTCACACACCTCTTAGCGATGGAAATGTTTTGAAATTCCTGACATTGTATCATATATCTGTACATGAACAGAGAAAAATAATTTGTCTGTGATAACAAAGAACACTCCTCTGAGCTTATGAGCCATCTGGCTGTTTAACTTGAATGGGTCAAACTCCTGTTAAACAACCCACACTTATACAAGTACAAAGTTGTGTGAAATTTCTTACCTAAATTTCTAATCCACAGATTCCTGATTCGAAACGGAATGCGTTCATTCGTATCGAAAAGGCCCTGCGGCTCACAGACGATAAATATTTTCTCACAGACCATTTTTTCCAGAGATCAAAAAGATGTCGAACAGCATATACTTCTGCACTTACGTCATGTCAAAGTTATAGAGCACGGGGGGTGAGGGGGTCTGAGTCAGTGTTGAGGGTTTATGGCAGGTCTCACGGTGAGAGATGAGTCGCGGTCGACCGCCCCGCTCCGCCTCCCAGCAGCCCCTGCTGAGGGGGGGCGCCAGGCTCCCGCTGGCCAAGGTAAACTAATTACCCTCCGCCAGCCGGGACTGTGCTCCCCGAGCGGAGCGCCCTCTCCACAATGTATACTAACTGCTCCGGATGGACACTAAGGTGGAGAGGAGGTGGTGAAGGGTGTCAAGGGAAGGGGGGAGTTGAGTATCCTTCTGTTCCTCTCCTTGCACTGCACAGGGACTGAGGGAAGGGAATGTCGGCAGAGGGGAAGTCGAATATCCTTCTGTGTGTACCTATGTTTTATTTGTTTTTTTTTTCCCCCTCTTTGCTGTGTGTGTGTGTGTGTGTGTGTGTGTGTCTCTGTGTCTCCTCTCTGTTGAAGACATTTTCGTCATCCTGGGGGACAAATGTAAGCACGTCCACAAGGCACTGCAAGGGTGAGTTGGAGTCTTCCGAGCTGCTTCCCATGAAAGAAACCAGCAGTCTGGCACAAAACACAGAGAAAAGGCTCTTGAAGTCAAAACATTTCCTGCAACGTTATTTAATGGAAGGAGTTTTGCACCACATAATTTAAGACAACAGAATGTTGCATTCTGGCCATATAGCATTGGATCTGAGTTTTTTATGTTGTTGGCAATGCAAATTTACATTGTTGGCTACAGAAAAGAGTGAGATACAAAAAAAAAAGGAAAAGGAAAGAAAGTCAAAACTCTCTTGGCCTCTCCCTTGCTGCTGCAGAGGAATCCAACACATTGATGCTATGCTTGTGTTTTAGCAGGTATAGGACAGCAATCACAACTGAGTCCAGGCTGATTTATGAATTTGCACTCCCCTCTGTTTTTGGGTCATGGAAAATTCAACAGCCCCCGGCGAGTTTCGCACCTCCATCTCCTCTCCTCGTCAGGATATTTACACTCCTGACACAAGGGCTTTTCCTGTTCCTTTTGCATACATATATCACGCTCCGAGACTCCCCTCGTCTCTTGGCCGCGCGGTTAGCTGTATGAGCGATGATGCTGTTGATAGAATCCCTCAGTCCTGCTCTTAGGAATCTCCGTCTTCCCATGTTTTGTGTCTCTCCTGATCTTGCATGTTTTGAACTGATCTGGTACCTTATTCTCTGATGGTAAGATAGCTGCCGTACTTAGCACTTTCTTAATAGCACCTAGCTTGTGATTAGCCAGATGGGGTATCAAGGTGTTCAGTTGTATGCAACTGGACTTCTTTTTGGAGCTTGAAGACGTTTCACTTTTCATCCAAAAGATTTCTTTAGTTCTCGCTTGGTGATGGGAAGACCAGGAGATTTAACTCTGGACTTTGGGTGTAACTTTTAGCTGTAGACCACACCTCTCATCATGTGACAATGGGTCACATGAGTCACCCATTGACATCATTACCATAAGTCAATGTGTGAATTGGATGGGGTGTTTGATAGACAGACAGTGAGGAGGGGTCTCAATGTGGATGTGATGGAATATCAGATGCTCAGGCCAAGGCGTGAGCCCCTGTGTTTTGCTTTGTGTTGAAGTGTCTGTTAAGTAGCAGTTTCTTTACCTCAAAGAGATGAGGCAGTTTCAGTGAGACGAGACAGGTTCGGCAGGATGAGGCTTGGGACCTTGGAAACGGTCAGTGTGGGAACTCCTATCGCTTCCAGTCAGTGAGGGAAGTATTTTTGCACACTTTAAGCTTAGGAGCCCCACCGCGCACAAGCACTTGGTTAGCGTGTTAGGTTAGGCGTTCAACCCTCAGCATTTTCTGGTGCTTTCCCAGAGGGGATGGCTTTGTATATTGTGGTCTGATTGTGGCCCAGGGAAGGAGGGAAAAACACACATTTTTGAGGAAGAGGTTTGAAGCACTTGTCTGCTGGATGCTGCTTGACTATGTGTTTGTGGAGGGGGTTGTATGTTTTGAGTCTATGCAACATGTGAGGTACAAGTGCTATTCTTTAAGTTAAGTCTTTAATATACAATTACAGATTTATGTCCTTGGGTTTTCCAGCTGTAGTGCAAGATTATGGTTTTAATTACTAGGTGTAGACACTAATAAAATGTACACATCACTACACTGCATGGATGGGGGCAATGGCTGAAAGACTGCATATGAGTGTGACATGTCTGTGTGTGTGTGTGTGTGTGTGTGTGTGTGTGTGTGTGTGTGTGTGTGTGTGTGTGTGTATATGTGTGTGTGGCTGCTTTAGGACTCCGGGTCTGAAGGTTGTTGGGGAGTCCTTTGCTCCCGCTCTCCATCTGCAGCTGGAGAAGAGCACGGGGTCCAGAGAAAGCGACGTCAAAACACTCCGCAGCATCGTAGATTACGTAAGTGAGGTTGAGTCATTCACACACACTTCTTAAATATGTTATTAGTGAAATCCAGAGATGTGATATATGACTGTTATTATTTGTAATGTAAATTGTTACATTTTTCACAATTAAGAAAACGATTCTGAGTAATGAAGGTTGAATGTGACATGCAGTGTTTTGTGTTACTATGCACACATTTGACATTCTCTACTTGTATGTGCAGTTGTATTTATAAATCTCAAATGTTCTCAGTTTTATGCCTTTACATCTGTGCAATCTTCTGTTGTGCAGTGTATGGACAGAGGAATAGCTCTTACTCAAGCAAGATATCTGGACAAAGAAGAGAAGTTTCTTCCTGCACCAAGGTAAAATATAGATTTTTTTTCCCCTCTCTGTAATGCTAACAGAGTAACATGTGCTTGTCTCAGCTTTGCTGTTAGCCATCCACAGCACCACAAAGTGAGCCCTCCTCTGAAACAAACATCTGATTTTCCCACTGACCCTACAGTATCCGGGTGGTCGTGACCGTGGAGCAGTCCAAAGAGGAGATTGAGAAAGCGGCCAGTTGCATACGCGAGGCCGCGTCAGCCATACTGAAATAATTCCAGCAGCACAATCAATCCCCAAAACGTGCTTGGCAGGCTTGTCAGAGGAGGCCTTTGCTGGTTGACCTCTTTGGCAGGGAGGACCACAAGCGAGAAGCTGTCCAAGGATTAATGCTTGATATAGCAGGTGGCTTCAGCATAACTGTAGTAGCCAGAACATTACCATAATCCCATCATTCTTTTTCTCCCACTCAACAGTAACTTTTTTTTTTTTTTAATTATGACACTGTGTAGAAGTGTTTTGGTTGCTCATTTCATATGGAATTGAATGTGATATATGCTGTTCACTGGTCTACAATGTGTGCACCACCAAAAGCTATTTATTTTCTCATGAATGCCTTGAAATATGGTCGCAAGTCTTAACTAATCCATAATAAATACTTAAAGAATAAAAGTTTTATATGTAGTCAATTTTATATGGACTTTGTTTAGAATTTTTCACCTCACTGTGACAGAAACTTTGCTTGTGTCGTATACTGTCCTGATTGTCACATTTGACCAAAGGGTTGTTGGTTCTGGAAAAAAAATCTTTGAATGCAGTTTTGCACTGTTTTTATGTGTGCGTTTTTGGTATTATTTACTGTATAATTGTTTTTTTCTTTTTTTTTTTTTTGTTTTGAGGGAACATTTTTGAAACATCTGTTAATTGTTTCCTTTTACTTTGTTTTTTAATAGCTTACAGGTGTCAATTTATTTTTAAACAATGAGAGCAGTTTTATGTGGAAACTACTTTTAACATCACTAAGAAAACAGAGTAAAAACATTATTTTCCTTATATGACAAATTTGCATTGCCATATACCTCGGTTCTAGATAGAATATGATGAGTATGATGAGCTTTGGCAAAATATCATTTTTTAGCCGACTGAGTTTGTCTGGGGAAATTTTTTATCACTATGCAACAAATGTGATTGTAGGTCACAAAAAAAATATACATGTATTTCCACCACTTAATGCTTATGTGTGTCATGTTGAACATCAGCTTGTAAATGCACATGTTTTTTTCTGTATTGTTTGATTGTTCAATAGAATAACACTGTTGGAAATGCATTTTATAATGTGCCTTTATATGCTGCTAATGTTGATTTGAATGACAGTTAATCAAATAAAAAGCAAGTGGTTATTGGTTCTCTATGCTCTCTTAAGATCAAAGCCTATAGCAGGGGTCTCCAACCAATTTTCCCCTGAGAGCTACTTTGACAGATGACCAAGTGCTGCTCTATTTATATTGTATTATAGGCCTGGAGATAAATGTTACATCCTTTACCATCTTACACACTTAAACCGCAGTGTAAAGACGCATCTGAAGCGTCCAATAAATTTGTGTACCAGAAAATGCAGGGTGTTTGAATTTGATTTCATTGAGATTCTAACAGGTTTAATACCTTTTGTAACTATGCTATGAGAATTATTTAAATTTCTTTTGACCCTTCCTTTTGAGAGCTACTCTTAAAAAGGTGGCGAGCTACCTGTTGGAGACTCCTGGCTTCTAGCTGATATAAAACAATACCTCTTTAAACTATCTTGAGGCAAGAAGCACGGTATCCAACCCCATACAGTTGTCTAAAACACTTCTAATAACAAGCAGGCCAAGTCAACGGGTTGAACATTTTGTTAATATAAAGGCATCTTAAAGGAAGTATCCTGAGCGGAATAACACTTCTGGAACGTTGTCACCCGTAGATGGCGCATGCCGCCAACTCTCTTAACAGTTTTCCAACATATTCTCCCACCCCTGGGAGCGATCCATGCTACGTCACGAACGGACCGAGAGAGGCTCACCGTTCACTTTGTTCAACTGGGAGAGTTCAAAAACACTGGGGGCAACCAGTGCTGCTCGACGTCTTTCCACTGACTGTGCGGGATGAACTGCGCCGTTATTTTAAAAGGAAGCTACCGTTCACTGGAGTTTATCGTATCCCACACCTGACTTTTGAAAAAAAAATTCTGTACACTTTTACCTGTACATTGAATGTCTTTGCAGAAAGCTTTGCAAACTCTGTACATAAGAGGCATTTACTGAATTGAAATACCTGCGCTCCTGCATGTCGGATGCGAATCTCCCCGTTTGGTACATCTGAGCGAGCGCACTGTGTGGAAAGATGCGTGTGACACGGATAAAATCTAATTTACTGGTACATTTCTCAAAAATTATACTTCTTTTGGCAGCTGTGATGGTCCAAACTGTGACATGTGCCGGTGAGTATAACTTATTTCCAAACTTTTCAATTCCATTTGTTAAGGTAGCAGAGGATAGAAGACGATGTTTTAAGGGCTTGCCTGTAGTCAGAAATGTTTCTTGAAATCTGAGCGTGCGTAATGTTATCCTATCTTGTCATAGGTCGTATGCCATAAAACTTTTAAATGATTTTCAATACTTAGGTGAATTGTAAAGTGGCCATTTTAAGAAAGCAAGGCACACATTGATCCAATCATACCCCGCAGACATCTGATTTCCTGTGGGATTGCCTACTGACAGACTTCTAAAAAGGTCTTTTGTTTTTAGAGAAACATTAAAATGTGGTTCAACAGACAATACAATGGGTTTCAGTCTTGCATAAAGAAGGGTTGTTAACATATGACCGTTGGTCGTTTTTAATTAGGCAGAGGGGGTGTGTTAAGAGTTCACTGTTAAATGTTATTGCCCAGATTAAGATTTTAGTATTGAATGCTTCTCTGCATGTACCCCACAAATGTCATGGTTATTTTGTGGGACTGTTCTTTGGTGGAAGGACTGAAAACCGGTCTGATGGGACATGAGTTGTCCAGACCTCAAAACCATGTCTCACTTTGGCTGGTGAAGTTTAACTCAGAATATTATTTCATGGTACTCAGACCATTGTTCTTTAACGTTCCGTTGTATCACACTCATGAATCCCATAAAGTTCTGGGTCGTTAGGGCAGCCACAAAGTAAAGTGGTGGGCGTTATCAGATGCATATTTGAAAGTGATCCAGGGCTTTTGTCGGACTTTCTAATTCATTTACCTCTCCACGGGAGGTGACAGATGTCGATATATCCTGTTGTGAACTAGCGCCCCTGGCCTTTGCCATTTGGTATCGAGGCAAGGGGGGCGGCGATCAAAATCGCTTTACCTCTTCATTTGCATCACCTTGCTCTTCGCTTATGAGCCTTTTGACCTACTTTGGTGGTGTACAGTAGACAGCCTAACAGAGGTCTTTATTTAAACCGTTGAATGGTGGCGTTTTGCAAAATTCGCACCAGAACCATTTTGCGCGTTCATGCCACCAGTTTACGCCTTGGAATTCCATATTGAAAGACCTCTGCCTGTTTATCAAGAGATTGAGTGCTCCGTAGGGGTGCCCCTTTGTAGATAGCCACGGGAGGTTAACTTCTTTTGCTCGCACTCACACCCCATCAAAAGGTGTTGGGGATATTCAACAAAGGCATTGACATGCTAATAGTTTCTGTCACTAATAACAGCACTTGGGCCCTCTGGCAGTCGTCTTGCAGCCAAACAATGCAACAAAGAAGACATCTCTGTTGTTGTACTTTTCCCCCCTTTTGTACCTGACCTGAAATTCCATTGAATTGCATACTGAATACTAAGAAGTCCTGAGACAATTTTTTAATCCAAATATAATGGTATTCAGTATTCTCCAAAAACCCTCCAAGCAATGTCTGTGTTAATGATTGTAATGATAAATGAGTGGTATGCGTTTACTTAATGATGGTCCGATTTCCAAAGTGCTAATCCAGCAAGAACATTTAAACAATAACATCAAGTCAAGATGATTGATGTTTGGCTAGTTGCTGTGCAGATTATGAAAAACTATGGTTGCAATGGTATTGTTCCACAGCACTGTAATGAGTAATTGTGTGTTTGTGTGTGTGTGTGGTTATATGTTTTAGTTTTTGTGTGAGTATGTGCACGGCCTGTAGGGGTGTATGTGTGTGTGTGTATCCAACTTAATGTGCACACACCCCACCACAGGTTTTAGAGGACTGGGATTGTTTTTAAACACACTGCATCGTGAGGTCCTGATTTATAGTGGAATGTTACTTGTTGCAGAGGTTGTAAAGAGGTGAACAAAAGGAAAGAGCGCTGGCAGGTTGGCCCTGTCTTAAATTGGTCTCCCCTCCACTCCCCCCTCTCTGGATTGTTTGTGAGCCGAGGCATACGTTAGCTGAACTGGACATGGCGGTAGAGTTAGCCAGAGTTCAAGCTGCTAATCCAGCCTTAACCTGGGCAAGGGCGGAAATCTTCAAAGCAGCTCTTGCCCCAGGCAAGAAGTTGGGCTTCCCACTGTAAGCAAAGGACTGTTGATCCTGTAAGTCCTCTGTGAAATCAGTTTGGCCTTGCAAACGATGTAGTGTGGGATGTATATGTGTGTGTGTGTGTGTGTATGATTGCTCGCCAGCGCATTTTTTGGCACTGAATTATTGTTGTTCTTGGTGTGTGTGTGTGTGTGTTGCTTTCTGGGTACAAAGAGATATCTTGAGGTGGCATTGTAGGATGCTACAGGCCATTCCCTGTAGTTAACTGGAGTGGAGCTGCGGTTTTCAGTGGATTGAAGGGGAAGTATTAAAAGTGCCTTTGTTCTCTGTTTAAACAAAATTACCAGCTGGTGACAAACATGGCAAGCACACTGGAATAGATGTGAAGAAGCTTGCCTTGGTCATGATTCATACCTCATGCCTGTGTGCTTTTGTGTGTGTGCTTGGGGGGTGGGGCTTCTGAGCAAGATAGAGAGTATTTGTGTGTGTGTGTGAAAGAGAGAAAGAAGACCATATTTGTCAGAGACATTGTGATAGAGAAAGAGAGTAAAAATCTTGCTGTCTGTGTGTGTGTGTGTGGGGGGGGCATCTGAGCAAGATGGAGATTGTGTGTGTGTGTGTGTGTCTGTCTGTCTGTGTGTGACAAATATGATCTTTCTTGTACAAAGAGCGTGTGAAAGAACGAGTGAGTACAGAAAGAAAGAGTGAAACTGTGTATGTTTGGTGTGTATGTTTCTGTGAAAACATTAGAGGCTGTGTGTGTGTCTGTCTGTGTGTCTATATCGCTGTATGGGGGAATTCTGAGCAAAATAGAGAATATTTGTGTGTGTGTGTGTCTGTCTGTTGGTCTGTGTGTGTGTGAAAGAGAGAGAGAAAGAGTAAAACTTTGTGTATGTTTGGTGTTTATGTTTTTGTAAGCATCTTAGAGGCTCTGTGTGTGTGTGTGTGTGTGTGTGTGCGCGCGCGTGTGTGTGTGTGTTAATAAGAGAGAGATAGAAGACTGAAACATGAAACAAGACCTGGTTTGTATGTGATCAGCAGTCAGCCCCCCCCCCCCTTAATAAACCACCTCACACTGTCCTTGGACAGAGCTGTCAGCATATTGAAAGGCCATTGCCAGAGCCATGCGGACAACTCCAGCTAAGGAGCCTGTGGTCAGCGGTTGCCTCTTTGGCGGAAATATGCTTTTACTAAGCACATTAAGACTGCTGTTCCCCCGGATGTCCAATCCAAACAGCCCTCTGCTGGGAGTGGTCAAGCTCTGAGCAGTCAGAAACTTGGATCACTTTTTTTTTTTTAGATAAATTGTTCGCTATGTACTGAAAGCCCCGGTCATGTGATACAGCCTGTGCCATTGGAGGTGATGAATGGTCCAGATGATGAGGATGATGATTATAAGTCTCAGTGTGCTGCCGATGGGCCATGTGGCGTACGTGGGGAGTGCTGAAACCTAGCGAGATTAAGATCGATGCAAGCAGTGAAGGCACTGATACAAGCACTGGGATTGTGTATATGGAACAAAAAAAGTCCTTCTCAGCTCAGTTCAGCTGCTGGTGTGATGGTGTGAGTCTGAGTGTGTGTTAGTGTCTGCCAGTAAACAGTTGAGCAATGGTGGCTAACTTGTGCCAAAGCAATACGTGGCTCCATGACATTAGACATTATTTTTTTTCTGTCTATCTAAATCAAGGTCTGTACTCTTGCACTGTGCAGTGTGATTGCCAGATAAGAAAATCAAATAGTGAAACATTTTTTAAACATGTGCAGTGTAGTGTGTTCTCTCGTTTTTTTTTTTGCCATAAAACATTCCTCACCTTCCATTAGGGAGGGCAACAGCCTTTGGAAGGGAGTACTAAAACCATACATTTGTGTCCATCATTGCTGTTTTTTAACACATAACATTTTACATGGGCTATACTTACAGACAGCCTGTCCACTTTGTGCCAAGCATGTTCTGGCATCAAGAAACTTCTTTTTTTTTCTGCTCCGGTTCTGTTTTTAGATGACTAAAGTTTTGTGGATTTTTTGCGCTGACTCTCCCATATTCACATTTCCTCTGACAGTTTTGAGGGGGGCCCTAATTCATCCACACTCGGCTTTAAAGCCACACTGTGACATTTTCCACGGGGCCACCCAAAGCCCGCTCAGGAATAGGCTTCTGCTAAGCCTGGAGGAGGAGAAGTGGAGCCAGAAGGGGCCTACACACATCAACAGCACTCAACCCTTCTCCTTTTAAAACACTCCTCAAAGAGTCGTCTTAAAGCCATTAGCTGGAGACAGTCTATACCTCAGTATTTTTTTTTTTGGTTTCTGTTCTAGGAGAAATACCCTTGTTTACCTTGTATTAGTGCTGGGATTTGCCATTGAGACAGTGATTTGACAAGGTTTTTGGCAATTATTGCCTTATTGTAGATTGTTGTCCACCAGTGTTGTCAAGGCTTTATTGCTATGTCTGAATCAAGTTAATTCTAAATCAGTATTGAATTACAGGTTCTCATAGTTTTACTAGCCACAGGAGGCTAGAACTGACTAGATTGATGGAGAATTCTTTCAGAGGGACCAGTCGGAAATCCCTCTTCCCATCAGTTCAGATGTGAAAGACATTGATGGTTGAATCCCAGAAATGTGAATGTCCACAACCAGTGCCAGCTTGGCCTCATCCATCCATTTGGTGCAGCTTATCACAGAAGCTTCTACCTAAGGGGATGACATGGAACAGTGAGGATCAGATTTGGAGGCGAGGAAGGCCCGGGATGGGTGATTTAGTGGGAAAACTTGAGGTAAGCCGGCCTGCCAAGGCATGAGGGGGAAGCTGAGCTGACACAGTAGTTTTGGACACGCCAGAGGGTCAGAGTCCATCAAAACCCAAGTGTACGCTCTTTTTTTCCTCCTCCCCTCTCTGTAAGAGAGAAATAATAATGCGGTTGCCTTCTGTTTGGAAAATTGGATCCCCGCTCTGTCCCTGGTGCCGCACTAATGCGAAGGTAATTCAAGTGTTTTTCTGAGTGATTTTCCAATCTTTTATTTGGAGCGCTGCATGAGCCATAGAAACACAAACAAATGCAAAGAGAAAGTCTGTACGACGGCTCTGGTCTTCGTCACAAGCTGGGGGCATCTGCCAGGGTGTATTGTCTTACAGAGCTCCACGCTTACTGTTGTGTCGCTTCCACGTTTGTGTCGAGCCTAATCTCAGCGAGTAAGGATGAGTCTGTTTTCAGTTGCACATTAATTTCAGCCCTGTACATAAGTATCCGTAATTCGTATTTGACTCCACTCCAGCAGAAAAGCCAGACCGATTTATGAGAATAACTTTTACTGAGAGTGCATCATTATTTGGCCAAGGTCTCTTAGAAGAGGCAGCCAAAATGTGAAGATGTAAAAAAAAAAAAAGTGAACCCAGTCTTCAAATATAATAGCTTTAGCCCCTAAACTGCTGTGACTGGGTTTTTCTGGCAGGCTTCGATCATCGTTGATTCAGTGGAATTATCTTGATTACAGCGTCGTACCAAAGGCTGCATATTCAGCCACAATATGAGCCCATCAGCCTAATTGCTCTTAAGTAAGTGTGTTAGAGGCCTACGCCTGCTGAGACCAAGTGATAGAAAATGAGCAGCAAAGCCCCATAAACAGAACCGGGGGTTTTGGGATCGGTGAGCCCAAAATGAGTAGGTGGATGGTCTTCAATGGATTAAGTGAGTGGAGTTATTTTATGCCCTTGAAGGTTGCACATAAAATTCTGATCAGAGAGCAGCAGTAAGGATGGGTTTGGCTCTGAAAACTCTGTGTGTATGTGTGTGTTTTACATGGAATCGCTATGGCATTGCAGATGATTCAAAGGGAATCGGCAGGGAACAGATAGTGTGGGTGTTGACTTTCAGATGGAGTTGGAGGAGATGTCCATAATGCCTGTAGAAAAATAAAATTTTAACGACATTTGACAAGGGAGCCATACCCTCATAACATAACCATTAGCCACATGAAAAGAGAAAAACAGACAGACAGGCAGACAAATCTTCAGAGGACTTCTTTGCCTTTATGGGAGAGCCTCTGGAAGTGGCGATAGCTGGTTAAAAATTGATACCCTGCAGAAACCAGGTGTGATGGCCTGGCTGTTTGAAACATGTCTTGCGTGTTTTTTGGAAACATGCTCTCAGTTTTTGTGATGTTGTTCGTACAAAATGCTTATTTTATTATTATTATTTTAAATAAACACCTTTTTTTATTTCAACAAAGTTTGACAGAGGGATTTTTCCAGGCGTCTTGAGATCATTTTGCAGTTCTTAACTCTGAGCTCAGATGAAAGGCCCCTAGTATTTAGGTCATAGGAAAGTACATGGGGTTCCTCCCTGCTCCTCGCCTCGCAGAGATCTGGCTGATACAGAATGCATTGCGAGCTCTGTAAGTCACTGTCTGTAAAATGTGGAATCAACCAGAGGTGGCACATCCATTGTAGCACACCCTCTTCTCTGTTCTGAGAGGCAGCCACATTGCAATGGCATTGCAATCCCCAGGGCTTAAGGGTGAAGTCAAAGCAAGTAAAACCTGCTTTGGTTAGCATTAGCGCTGTTGTATACTTTTACTTTCAGGGGCTCAGAAATGATGCTGTGCACATTACAGTGGTTTGCAAACAAAAAGAGACATGAAGTCATCTTTGACAGGTACAGTCGTTCTCATGAAATGAGCCAAGCAACTGCAATCATACAAACCATAGTACTTTGTCTGCATGTCTCTCACATATGCAAGTTGCCTACATTTACATTCTTTGCTTCAAATAAATGGGCCTTAGTCGTGTGAAGGGGCCATATTTATACTCGCTCTGTCTGCGGTGTCTGGATAGGATCACAACGAGAATGCTGGGCCTGGATCTACCTCTGAGGGCTATTTCATTAGTGTCCATCACATATCTGTCTGCACTGCGCCCAGGCCGCATTCACTCATGGTCTACCAGGTGTCCCTGTCAGCTTTCCGGAATTTTCATCAGGTGCAACAGATGGGTGTGCAGAGTCTAAGCTGAAAGGAATTCCAGTGGAACCATTAGAGGTGGATTACAGTGGAGGAAAACAGTATGGAGAGATTGAGAGAGATGAAAGATATTCTTTGCGTCTCTGTCTGATAAATCAGAAATGTTCTCTCTGTAATTTTGTTTTTTATTATATAAGTATTTGAAACATTTGTTGAAAGTAAATTATGTATATTAGGAGTAAATACAGGATATCACTTTTTTTATTTAATATCATTTACATGCTATTTTTGGACTTCTCCATTTGATTGAAAAAAGTGGTCTGTTATTGACTGGATTTGTTGTGCATGGCTTGCAGGTTTTGGTAAATCGCTTGTGCACTTTTGTTCAAAGTTTTGAAGACTCTCTGGTCTTTAATGACAAAAGTGTTTTCTTCAAAAGTTATTTGTTTACTATAAATACATTTCAGAGTCATGCTGTGTATCCGATGAGGCACATCTTGTAAGGCCACATGCTTACATGAAATTTTCCATATCGTCTAAACCTTAAGCTCATTTTCTAGTCGTTGCTTGGAGAGCTTGTGGTATAATGATTGTGGGTTTATTATGGATAGCTGTTTTTATCAATTATGTTGTCAACATGTGCCTGGGCACTGTTTGAAATTTCCCCCAACATTTGGTCCCCTAACGAGCCATTAGGCCTAATTCTTCAATCTGTTTTTCATTTGCCACGTAAACAAATCACAGGACATTGTCTCATGCTTGATAGTGCATACTTCCATGACTGTGTAACCAAGTGTTTTTTTTCTCCCTCTTCTTTAAAACACCAACTGCTTTTTTTGTTGCTATGTATATTTTCCTCACAAGCCCGAAGGCACTTTTTTCACTTCCTCCTTGACTTAATTAAAACAAATGGGCCTGTTTCCAAACACGTGTACTTGTGCTGCTCTCCCTTTTGATGTCAACAGCCTTTTTTTGTAATGAGAGGCTAAAAAAACTTCTGTAGAAAAGTGCCCTTTCCTGCAACTCTGGCTCAGAAGCTTGCTTTCAAAAAAAAGTTTGCAGATGCTAAATACCTGCATGCTTGCTGTGCTGGAGCAGAATGTGGATATTTTTCCCCGGTCGTGTCAGGCAACAACACACAGTGGACTTGTACCATCTGTAAAGAGCCTGTCTTGTTCAGCTCTCCTTCTCCCTCTCCCTCCCTCTCTCTAGTTCTCTCTCTCTTTCTCTCTTCTCTCTCTCTTCACAGGGGAGTCATAACTGAGGGTTGTGAAAGTGCGGAAATGACACGTGAGAGGCCAGGGTTTAACAAGCTCTTAGATAAAGTCTGTGCCTCCTAGCACAGATGCTATGGTAATCATAGTTTGGTGACGAAGGCTGGAGGGAGGTCGAACAAGAAAAGAATGTGATATACCTTCAAGGAACCCTTTTCAGGCATTTTACGAAAATCCTTCCAGGGGCAGTATTCTGCAGTGCACTTCAAATGGAGCAGGGCAAAGCCTGGAGAATATTTGCACACAGCATCGTAAAGGCTTGTAGGGATCCTTTGAGAATATCTAAACAGTTTGATTCTAAACAGTATTTACATACCGGAATGTTATGCCCTTGGATGGAAGGACGGAACTCTGCTAAGAGCAGATCCTGGTGCTCTGTTGGCAAGTTTGAGTCATGTTGCAAACAGTCTAACATGAAACTTTGCTCTGTTCTCTTGCTCCCTCTCTCTTTTTCTTTCTCTCAGAATTTCTTTCTTTCTCTCTCTCTATTTCTCAAGCTCTCTTTCTGTTCCCTTCTTCTTTCTAATTGTCTGTATACAGTATCTCTATTTTTCTCTCTTTTTCAGTCTATCTCTGTGTTCTTTCTGTTTATCTCTTTTTTCTTTCTTTCTCCCTTTCTTTGCCTCTCCATACTGCTTGTCTCATTCCTCACCTCATTAGAAAGTGTTGTCCCTCAGCTTCCAAATGGCACAAACTTCAAGGCGAAAGGCCCCCATTTACGAGATGGGCACTGTTGGTTTAACCCAGCCACTGGGATGAAATTACTATCCCTAAGCCTCCCCTCACAATGAGGGTGATCTCTGTTCATGGTGAACAGATAGCATCTTGAATTTGCCAAGGGTGGGGGTGTGTGTGGGTAGAGAATGCCATTTGTATGCAAAAGGGATGAGATAAGATCTTGGTGCAAATGAAAAACTTCAGTGCCCCAGCCAAGAATTGTTTGAAATGCCGATCCTGAACTGTGTACGGCCAGTGGACTCAAAGACGATTTTAGATTCTTGACTCCTAAGCCACTACAGAGACTTTTCATGCCAGAAATTAGCCAATTGATTGAGTCTTTCAAGTCTTGCGAGGGTAACTATTAATTTTTGTCTGGCTCAGCTTAAGATTCTGATTCTCTGTGGTGTGGTGCTGCAAATCCATTAATATTAGGGGCAGTTAATGATGGATGACAATATTTAAAAAAATGTCTGTATGTCTATGTTGAGTTTCATCAACTAAGAGAAAAAACGTTACATTTGCATTCAGTAACCTTTAGTCAACTACAAGAGCAGGGCAAAGGAACATTGCTTGTAGTGAGCATGATGCAAGTAATGTATGGTGTTCCCCTATCTGGATGAAAGGGGGTGAAAATGAGTGAAAAAAATGTGGCTTGGTGGCATCTGCTTCTAATCATGTGGCCCTGGCAATCATTCCTGGCTTATGTTATGAGATGGAGGAGGGGTGTGTTGGGGAGAGGGAGAGGAAGAGGGTCAGGGAGAGAGAGAGAGAGAAAGAGAGAGAGAGAAAGTGAGGGAAGGAGAAAACCAAAAGAGAGAGAAATAAAGAGATAGGAAAAGAAGAAGGGAAGGAACTGACAGAGAGAGAAATGGAAGAACTGAAGAGGCCTTTGAGAAAAAGAGAGAGAGAGGGCGGGCAAGACAGAGAGGCACTCACTCCTTGGTGAGTGAGTGAGTTAGAGAATTTGAAAGAGAAATAAAGAGGCCATCAAGAAGGAAAGAAAAAAGTGACATTTGGAGTAATTTATGTGTGTGACTGATTGTGCCTCATGTCATGAACATTCACTGTTTGTACCAGAGCATTTGTAATCAGGGTGCAGTCAACACAATGCTCGCTCCCGGACTCACTTTTCCCGGAGTCTCTCCTTAAGCTCCCTCCAGCCAGTTTCCTGCCGTGGAGTTCCATCATTCAGCCTTGCATGTTTAGGTTGCCTTCCTGGGTGCTTAGCCTGCTCCCAGGCTCTGTGTTGTGTTTTCCAGTCCCTGTCTGTCAAATGAGGCTCTGACTGTCCCAAACCAAATACATTGAATCCTCCACTCTCTCCATATTAATTAGGCACAGATGTTGTAGAACAGTGAGATTTATGGAAGTGGAAATTTTTGTTGAATTTTTGACATTACGCCTGGCCAATCTGAAATAAGATACTGTTTATGTAATTGAAAATTTTTGACATGCTTTAATCATCCATAGTGGTTTGTGGTTGTATCATTAGCGTGAAATGTAGAAAGAATTATTAGTGACCTTGAAATGTATATTTGAATGTAATTTAGAAAATGTAATTTGCATCACATACATTCCATATTGGCATAATTTTCATATTCATATTGTTAACATGTGCTTTCTGCAAATGTATTGTATTTTCCAAAAGGGGCCCGTGCAAATGTGGGGGTTCTGCGTTCTGTTTGTTTCTCATTTGATTTGGTAGATACACACAAAACCTGACCTGCAGGGCCCACGAAAACAATCACAGTATTGACGCAATTTCTGTGTTTATTTAGATCTCATCACCGGGGGTTTAGGGACTTTCAATTTTTGGCATCCAAGCAAAGAAACTGGTCCACTGGAAAAGCTCACTTGCAGGCAAAATCTAAATACGATTACAAGTATTTCAGTGCCATTTGTGCAAGGTAGCAAACATTGAGTGCATGTGACTGATTACCAGTATTTCTGCTATATATTGGAAAAAAAATCTCCTAGTGCCGTTTCCAATCACTTTGTAAATATGTGTGGTCGCAATATGCTTGCAAAAATCAAAGCACGGCTACAGGCACACACACACACACACAAACAGTAGTGACTTCCAAAAGAGGGATTTAGCACATGACTCTGTAGTCTGCTTTGTGGGAGCTGTTTGAGTGGATTACAGGGGTTTGTTTATATACTACATTAGTGTGGTGTTGCTTGTCATTGTGGCAAGCGTGAGCAGGCCTGCCTGATCCGAGCATGCAGAGACACTTAAATATAAGAAGCCCAGTGCCATTTTGTTCAATTTGAGTCCGTTTTAATCACACAGGTGTGTGTGTGTGTGTGAGAGAGAGAGAGAGAGTGTGTGTGTGTGTGTGTCTATATACTCTATAAATCTCTTCATCTTGGGAGAAACCCTTGTTTGGTGTCTTGGCAAAAAATAAAAAGGAATTGCCCACTGGAGTGTCCTCATTCCACTGTTAATTTGCAACAAGCGCTGTCCAGTTATGGTGTCCGCTGACATTTTGATTGATATGCTGTTTCTTGATCTTGATAAGCAAGCTTGTTAGTGGCTAGCTAGTAGCACAAGGCTGAACACTAGATTTCACCAGAACTTTCGTATTCTTGGGGAATTTCCCCAAGTGTCCCATATTCTGTCTCTCCCTCTCTCTCCCACTTTGTGTGACAGGGGTGTTGACAAGTTGAGGTCACCTGACTCTGCTGTTGCAGCTTTTCCCCCCAGCTCCACATGTCCACTCAGCTGTGACACCACCGGCTCCATTTGCTCATCATCACAGGGGCCGTTGATTGCACACATCAAAAGGCCTGGCTCGGCTTTGAACAGGCCTGCAGCCAAGCATGAATCCTGGGGCGGTGTGTATAGCAAGGGATTTGTGTCTGTGTAGGACGAAGAAGAAGAAGAGCAAGAAGAAGAAGAGACAATGGCACAGTTGGCAAATTACAGGGCCCTCCAAGCTGCCGAAGATTCCCAGACACATTAGAGCGTCTATTCTGTTCCTCGTGAGCGAAAACGATTAGCGTTGAGCAGACCGAATGAACGCGAGTAGTTTGGTCCATTACCCCGTCTTTCAGACCTTGGGGCCTTATTCCAGCTTGGATTGGCACCTACATTCACCCAAGCCTGTATGTGTTCTCCACCTGTGCAAACCCTGTTGATGCCAAAATGCCTCTGTCGTGTTAGGTGATTTCCATTTTTTTCCAGGAGCCAGAGGAAAAATAGCAACACCTCGAAGGCAGTTTCATCTAACAACGTCAGCGCAAAGACACAAAAAATTCAAGAGGCCCTATTTAAATTTCTGTTTGTCTAGGGGAGCAGATATTGGGTCCGAGGGCTCGAAATTGGAACACATTCATAGGCCCACAGGAACTTGCTTTATGGCATTTTAAAAAACGACCTATAAATGTCGGAACGAGCTGATCCGCGGCCTAAATGTGTCTGACTTTTTGTGCGTGGCCACGGAAAAGATGGTCGCAGCGTGAGTTATGCCTTTCCTCGGAAAAGGGGATGGGGTGAGAGGATTGCGGATTGAGTGTTTTTCCAGACACTACTGTTTTTGCTTTGCTTTTTTTTTTATTCAACGCTAAATGAAACTTCTCTTCTGGCCACTCCTCTCGTCCCGTGGCGCGGTGTTAACGTGGAGCAGCACTTCACACGCGGTAAACAGAGCTACTTTTTCAGGGTCCGGGGCCTGTCGGGAGACTTTCTCTTGGGGCCTCAGCTCTGGGATATTGCTTTCTCTGTCCCTCCCTCCCTCCCCCCCCTCTCTCTCTCTTTTGCTCACTCACTTACTCCATTCATTCATGTAGCACACAGAACCTTCTAGTAATCTCATCCTCCCAACACTGGCGTTACAGCCAACTCTAAGGAAATGTCATTCGGTGACATCGGCCTCATTTCCTGAGACGCTGGGAATGATTTGTAATCTCTGCCCTTTGCCCTCAGCTGCCTGACTATTTTGGCTATCCTATGGGTGTAAATGACTTTACCAAAACACAAGGCTTTGATGTGATTTGTGTTAAGTGACAAAGCAGACCTTTCCTAGCCTCCTTGAGGGGTTGGGTAGAGGGGGCTACCAAAATAAATGACTTCTGTACAGGTTTTCCAATATAACTTAGGTGACTGTCTGACGTATCTCAATGGAAACCATAATACCACCCAATTACATTTTTACATTAAACAAATATTTAGGATTCATAGGGAAACATTGAAGTAATTCAGTTAGAAGAGTGTCAAGGAAAGCCAAGCCTATTTTAACTCGAAACCAAACAGTTTATTTTAAACGCTTTAGCTAAACCACAACAGCCATACATTTCCATTCACACCTACAGAATATTAATCCACTACGTCGTATTCTCTACGTCTGTGGACTGAAGGAGTTTTTATATACAGTGAACACAGTAGAGCACACAATGGTGCTCCGGTTAAAGGCGATCGGTTTACAGGCCTCTCTCTTTGAACATGTTTGCGGGCCAAGTGTCTGTATTCAGACTGCTAAACTGGCACTTGACCCACTCAGGGGACCGCAGTGCAGCACACAGTCAGTCCTAGTCTGCCTCTACTTAGAGATGTCAGGATGCTCAAAGGAGTCCCTTTGTGCAGCAATCTCTGTGACGAGGAGATGGGGTTGAGGGGGGGCAGTCTCATTGCTGAGGGAGGACCATTATCCGAGAGCCTGTGTAAGCCTCCTTGTCAGACTCACTCTTGCTTTCGCTCTCTCTCTTTCTCTCTCTCTCTCCCTTGCTGTCTTTCTTCCTCTCTCTTCTGTAGTTTCCTCAGCCCCCCTCTCTCATTCCCACCTCTTTCTCTGTCTTTGTCTCTCTCTCTTTTTCTCTTTAGCTGTCTTCCTTCTCTCTCTTTCTTCCCTCCTCCTCTCTCTCTCTCTTTTTCTCAGCTCTCCATCTCTCCCTCTCCAATTCTCTCTACCTCCCTCCATCTCAGACACCTAATCTGCTCCCTTTTTTTCCTTGCCCAAGTGGCTCCTCTCTGTTTCCGTGGGGACCTGGGCCAGCTCTCAGACTTTTTTTCTCCCCCTGGTGAGGGATTCGGTGCTGTCTCATTCAATTACTCCGATAAAGAAGTCTGATAAAGCGCGGTGGAGAGCTCTGCCAGCCCGGTGTTGTGCTGGCCCCTTATCATGGCCATGTTTTGTTAACAGTGTGGCCAGTCTTTGGTACTCTTTAGGTGTTTGCTCAAAGCAGCTACATTAGCAAAGGCCACTGTTTGGGGTGTTTACAGACACAAATGAGCGTCTGTGAAAGGAAGGGATTATATCCATTAGTAGATGTTGGCACAAACATGGAATAGGTCTGTTTACAGCTACCTTGGCTAATCGCACTGATGTTATTCACACACCATCATTTTCATATTTCCTATTATCTACAATGAAAAGTAATGTGCAGCAATTTTTCCATTTCTCCCATTTTGACTTAATACAGAAATGCATGTCTAAGCATTCTGTTTCTGATTTTATACTCCCAAGCTGATTGCACAGTAAATTGCACATTTTAGTATACCGATCATTTAAGCATCAAAAGTATCCCTCTCAACCCCTTTATAAAGCCATAACAGCATCTTTTTTTAAGTTAAACTAATATGTCAATGGCATATTCAGTATCGCTTTCTGGTTTGATACAATAAAATGTCAACATAGCAGATGAATGAGAACCAAAGACAGCTGTTGAAGGCTGTTCCTGTGGGCTTGGAAGAGATTTTCTTGGCTAGAAATGGGTCCAGTAAATCCCAATGCTCATTTTGTATGTGTTTCTAATTCTTTTTTTTATTTTGGAATATTCTGTAAGGCGCAAGTGGTTTTGTTGTTGCCTTTGGCATTTCTGACCACAATATGTTTGCCAGCCGGACGGGCATTGGGCACGGTAAATACCAATGCCATGTGGTGTGGGGAGGAGGGGGGTGAGGAGGTTGTGAGGTGTAGGGGCTGAAGACCAGATCACAGATGTTTACCATCCAAAAACATCTGCCTCTGTTAATGTTTTCTCACGATTCTCTACAGTGGATTTATCCCTTATTTCTCAGGCGACGTATTGTCCTCCCGAGTCTCCCCTTATAAAGCCCCCCAGCCCTCACCCCTCACCCTCCAACCATGTTCATCATTGTGTGTTTGTAAGAAGCCCCCAGCATGCATTGTATGCATTGTGTTTTCCCCCCCAGAAAACTTTATTTAGAGCAGGGGATCTTAGGCTTATGGGGGGAGAGAGACCGAACGAGAGAAGAAAGAAATAAAGAGAGCATATTGTTGGAATGGGCTGTGCACAGGGTGACCCCTGGAAGTTAACCATGCTCCATTGTTTCCAGCGTGCTGACATTGATTTGGTGGGCCTGTTATACTACAGTGCCTGGAGTGCTTCCCCCAAGGGGGGGATCCTGTCGGCATGAGTGACGGGGGAGACTGACCAGGTGCACCCCATTTTAAAAACAAAGACAGACAAGAGAGAGAAACGGCGAAGAAAGTTTTCTCTGAAACAGACCATGCCACGCTCCCAGCTGACTTCACTGCAGGACACATTGTAGTTCAGTGTCAGTAGAGTCCGCTTTTGAATTAGATCTACCTTGTCTTTGAGTATTGGCCTACATGCAGCAATCTGTTTTCAGCGCATGTAGGGCTTTGCAGTGACAACATCGCTCTCTGGTCAGCCCTCTGTTTGTGATTATGGCTTAGGTAATCTTAAAGTCATTACCAGTCTTCCTTGAAATGCCTGCAACCTGATTTGAATTGCAATCTGTTTTGTCTTTTTCATGGACTTTTTACAAGTCCAGGCGTACGCCAACAAATTGTCCCAAGAGGGAGGCTTGGGTAGTGCATCAGCATAGATGTAACACTGTGTATATAAATCAGTGCATGGCCTTGTGTAGGTCAGTAGACTAAATAATTAAACCTTATAGGTGAATGTAATGTTTTATGTTCTGCTGTTGTGTGGACATGCTTTTCTCATTAAATCCCTTGAACAATACCAGAGCCGACCTTACAGTTCTGTTGTTCGTCCAAGTCGAGTAGTCCCAGGATGTTAATGTTGGAATGGAATCAGCACTGGCTGTACACCATAGCCTCACATAAATCTATAGAAATTATTAAAACACTCCATCCCATCAAATGGAGATAAAGGAGAATGGGGGGGGGGGGCAGGTTCTTTGTGTTCGCCTTCTGGTGTTTGGTTCGCCTCTTTTTGTCAATGCTCCATGCTGCATTTAAATATCTTTGTTAAATGCTTCTCCAGTAAGCATGCAGATAAACCGATTTAGTGGTCCCTGGACTGACGTTGAATTATGTGGAAAAAAGCCAGCTAACTTGCGTGTCGGCATGCTGGGATGCCATATATTAACGTGATCATTCATTCTGATGGATGACCTGTTCTAATGTTTGTTTACCAAATTCTGATTGATGTAGCTACAAGTGGATTCACCCACAGCAAATCCTAAGATTTATAATTTAACGCAAAGATTTTTGATCGTTCTCATACAGTATATTCTGTTTTGTTTGTATACTGGTATCTCCCTCACATTTGCTGCTTGAGATCCTTGCGCAAGTGAGGAACAGTGTATTCCGTCTCGGCAATCTGTTTTCCATTCATCTGTTGAAGAGCGTGCTGACATGCTGTCGCCCGTGGACATATTCAATCACAGGGCTCAGCCTGTTGGACCTAGCAATTAACAAATAGCTCCAGAAGAGACAGGGTTTACAATGCATGCACGCGTCTCTCTGCAGGCCCGAGTGATTTATGGCGACTCTAAGGGGACTTCAAAAAGGAGCCTGTGATTGCAGATCCATTTCCTCATTTGCATCACATGTCCAAATTCCATCCCCAAATTCCGCCTCTCTCCCTTATCCTTTTCAGTTGGCTTTATTTTTTTTTAAAACAAGTTTCGCACGAAGCTTGGAGGATTGTGCGCTTTTTGTTTTAATGATTTTTGTAAATTTCCTTTCTGTGCCGACCGCAAAATGGCCTTGTGGTTTGCTCCTTGTCCGCGGAGCGTGCCGGCACCAGGAGAGAGTGGTGGAACAGTTGGGATTTTTTCGGGACGGTCCATGTAACTTCCAGTATTCCAGTCAGTGGTGCACTAGAAACCCATATGAGTGGAGTTCGTGTTTAAGATTCAGCCCTATTTTTTGATTGATGAAAAAGGTTGTCTTACGAGCTTGAATAGAATGAGCCAAATTTTTTTTCGATTATTTCTGGGATGAGCTCTGTGACTAGCAGCGTCTAAGCCAATCCAAATCACATCACTGGGACTTAAAAGTGTCAGGGAGGAGAAGAAAAGGCAGAAATTACAAATTAATCATACACACACAATTTATTCAGATTGATGTTAGTGTCTTGACACAAGACAGATTTCCACTGGTTCCCAACCTAATGCACTATTTTAGCTCAGCGGCCTAGTATTGTGCTTTCACGATTTCAGTCTGTTGCATCAGGTTTTACAGCCATGGCCAAATTGCCCTTGTACCACTGTTGTCTACATGCCATTGGATTATGTTATAACATGTCATCGAGACAACATTGAAATCCCTGGCCAGCGAGTGCACGCTCTCACAGAGGTAATACGATGGCCAAGCATAGCATAAACAATTTTAAGAATTCCTGGAGACATAGACCATACTCTGCATGAGGTGTTAAATCATTAGTCCGTATTTGCTGTGATTTCCCCCTGCCACAATGCTGAATGCTGGGCCTTGTGTGCCATGGCCTCAAGCCACTGAAAAAGGGATGTGTCTATCTCTCTCTCTCTCTCTCTTTCCCTCTTTCTCTCTCTCTTTTTCACTCAGTCTCTCTCTCTCTGTCTCTCTCTCTCTCTTTCTCTGCCAGGGCCCTCTGCTGCTGGTGCCTCAGCTTACCTGAGCAGACAGCTTGCTAACAGATGGGCAGATAGGGGCCAGCGATAAATCGGAGTTCAGAAACCAGCCCGACCGTGGAGGCTCATTCCAGAGGCATTCAGCAGACGGTGCCAATAAGGCCTCACTCAGCCATCTCCTCCTCCTCCCATGGGTCACTCTCTCTGGAGAGATGGCAGCAGGAGAGAGAGAGAGAGAGAAAGGGAGAGAGACAGACCCATCAGCAAAGCCGTGTGATAGCTTCCCTCAGTGGAGAGATTAGACAAAGCAGGCGTAATTACCTGCCTCCAGGTTATATGGTACACCTGTGTGGCCCTGTCAGTTTTAATGAATGTTAACACTGTGTTCAGGAGAAGTTGTACATTTGAACAGAAGTTGAACATTTCACTGAATATTAACACAATGTTCAGGGGCAGTTATGTATTGAATCACTTCAGTGTGTATTGACAGCATATTCAGGTTAAATTGTATGTCAAATTGTTTTGGGGTGCTTTTAACTAACTGACTGGGGTGAGATTTACTAACTGGGGCGAGTTTAACTAACTGGGGCGAGTTTAACTAACAGGGGTGAGATTAACTAACTAATTAACTAAGTAACAGGAAACTGGAAACTGAAGGATGAGAAAGAGAAGAATGAAACTGAGAAACTCTCTCATTGCACATTAGCATCATGCGAAACCAGGGTTTGTACACCATGGCTGTGCATTGCCATCCGTTTTAATTAAAGGGCGTTTGGTCAAAAAGGGAAAGGCACACTCACTGCCTACCACTACTGTGCAACAAACCAGAGCTAAAATGAGAGTGTCCTAGTTGAGCTGAGCTGGAAGAAGTGCTTACTCAAGGCTCTTTACTTAGTTTATGCTTTAGAAATTTTCTCCAAAGCACATGAGCTTGTAGAGTATTTTTGAGTGTGTGACTTCTCGATTTAGGTGCCACAAAGCACATCCAGCTGTCCATGTTGGACTGCGAGGTCTCATAGATTGGCCCAGAGACCAGTTTTTGTCATGACAGAGCTTTCAGTCCAGGCCTTGGCATAGCGCGTCAGCATTTTCAGTGTGGACTCCTCCCCGCTCAGCCTGCCTCACAATTCCGTAGTTGTACACGGTGCTACTCCATGTCCTCCGACATATTCTCTCCTTTTTTAATTTACAGTGTCTGCAAAAGCACTTTGGGCGGTTTCACCATGGTCTATTTATTTTACAGGTATTTATTAAGGGCGACTGGAGGGCTGAGCAGGGGAAGCCTTGCAGCTGTAAACACTGCCAGTGGCCCTCGCAGGACCCCCCCCCCCCCACACACACACACACATACGCACACACACACACACACACCATCCCCCATTGCCCCACACTAAATCTGGGGCTGCTACACCACACCTGCTTTAAGGTCTCCATGGTAATTTAGTCCGGGCGCACTGGCACTGTAAAGGGAAGCTTCTTTTTTTCTTGAGTTTTGTTTCCGGACTCTTCTTTGAGTCCAGCCGGGAGCTCCTGAGGTGCGCACTATGGGGTGAAGGCTTGGAGGGGGGAGCTACTCTGAACTCCAAACGCTGCTGGAGACACTGAAGACAATCCCTCTCTGTGTGTGTGTGTGTGTGTGTGTGTGTGTGTGTGTGTGTGTGTCGACTAAAGGCTGGTTTGGGTCTGTGAGCAGTGACCTCTGCGTGTAATGCGACCAGCACAGAGGGATAGCGGGATCACGCTCTTGAGCTGCTTTCTTAAGTTTATTGGGAAGGAGTCGGTTGAGACCCCTGGGAAAAAAAGGGCCATCACACCGCCATATTGCTAACGCTTTTTGTGGGAAAATTCCTCGCAAGCGGCCTCAAATACTGGGCCAAGCGATCAAGGGATTATCATTGCGCTCAAACATGAAAAAAAGTGTTTGTGGGGAAAAGATAACATTTTAACTAGGTGAATAATTAGCTTGCCAAATGGCGCCAATTTAAGACGCCAACAATGAGGATATTTTAACCTCTCTCTCCTCCTGAATCAACTTAATTGCATAATAAGCAATGATCCGGGATTAGAACCCTTTTTTCTTCACCGCGTTTGGACAATTCAGCACTGTTATGGCAAGTGGCTATCAAATAAACACCTAGTTTATGAGATGACCTCTAGAACAGGATTTTGGACATCTGATTAATGTCGCAATTAAAAAGCAGTTGGGCCAGGGTAAAAATGGCAACCAGATGTCCCACTGAGAAGCAGCAAGCAGGGCAGGCCCTGAGATTCCAAGCTGGGTCTTCCGAGTCTATTGTAACGCTTTCCTATTCTTGGAATGGCGAGGGTGGGTACAGAATTTTCCTCATACTGCAGTGTTTTTGAAGTCTGTTCAATTCGGTTTTGCTCATTTAGCAACTCCTTTAGCTCATTAACGACTGACACTGTCTCATGGTGTTTCATAGTAACCCAATCCGTGAACCCTCTAGTGCAAGCATGTTGATAGCAAGGAATCACTTTAACACAGTCAGATATCTTTTTTCCTCTTATTTTAAAATGGTCAGCTGAATTATTTTTATCTGATAGACCTAGAAATACCCATAAGATGTGAACGGTCCTTGTCAACCAGGCCTTCACCGTCATGAGGGACATGTGAGTTCTTACGTCCTCAGCTGTGATGGATGCAGTCTTTAAACGGCGCCTCAACCCAAGATACTGCAAGGAGACTGTTTTTCTAAACAAGTCTCTCTCCCTCTCTCTCTCTCTCTCTCTCTCTTTCCCTCCCTTTCTGTTTCTTTAAGAATCGTGATCCTGTGCCAGAGACAATGTGTCCCAGATCTCCATAATCAGTCTATCTTTGCATGACTGTGCTTGAGGGGGGTTGGGGCCGTTGTTAAACCAGATTCTTGGTGTTATCTGTTACGATGCGGTTTGGCATGTTTAAAGCACAAAGACTGATCAAAGCACACATACGATTTTCAGCACCTCGCGTGCCACTCACGCCTGTAACCCCTACCACCACCCCACCCCCGTCCCCTCAGCCACCAGACTCTCATTCCCTGTGTCAGTTTTAACGCTCTTGATAGGCTCTTGTCTTTTTGTTTGAATACTATCCCGTCCATGATTGGCCTTACAGCTGTCCTGGTGTTAATTCCTCTTGCAGTATACTATCACTGATTGGGGCAAGGCTGGAAAAAACAGCAGGTTGGTGGTGGGTTGCTGGCTGCATGTTTGTGTGGAGGTGGGTGCAGGTAGGGCATCCACAGATGTAGTAGCCTAACCCCCCCACCCACGCATCATCCCCCTCCCTTCATCCCCAAACCTCCACCATACTGACCCAGTTGTAGCGTGTTTATGCAAAAAGCAAGTCTCCCAGAGAGAAGTGTGTAGACGGTGTGTGTGTGTGTGTGTATGTGTGTGTGTGGAGGGTGACTGTAAGCTTTGCGTGAGGTGCAGTGGGGATACACAAGCGAAGGCCCTTAAGCCGAGAGAGGCATGCACTATGAAAACAACGGAGCGCACCAAATCCAAGTACAGGCTTGGGTCTGGGTCTGGGCAGCCGCTGCTGCCGTGGGGGCCCCCCTCTGTGTATATGGAAACTGAAATGATTATGATATTGCACGTCCAGAAGTGCACGGGTTAGGAGGCTGTTTACCACAGATCTGGGTATTATCAGGAGGGGCCCTAGCCTGGCAGTCAGACACACACACGCACACAGTATGTGCACACAAAGTCAGACACAGACATACACACAAATACACACACACGCACAGGAAGAATCCTCAGCATGATGAATTTAACACTTTGGTGTGTGGTCCAACTCGGGGCATGAGAACATGATATCAGGCGTTCTTATGTTTGACTGTATGTGTGTAGGGAAGACAACCCCCCCCCCCCACACACACACACACACACACACACCATCCCCCAAAACAAGACCGCAAAGTTCATGTGAGTTGCTTGTGTTTAGATCATTGCCGTGGCTAATTCCCTCATTAAGTGAGGGTCTCTCATCTGCAAGTTAATATCCTGATGACAAGATTTACGCAACATCCAGACTGATTCAGTGAAGCCAAAACATATTAATGTCAAGGCTTGAGGCTCAGCGTTTGGCTACTGAAAACAAGGACAAAGAAATAAAGCAGTGGAGAGAGAGAGAGAGAGAGAATACACACCTCGGGAAGAGAGATTGACTGAATCCCAGTCCCCCCTAAACCTCGAACCCTCAGACACTTAATGGGCATGAATCAGCCAGTCATCAAGTTGCTTCAGTTAAAGGTAGGGTAGAAGATGTTTTCCTGGAGCACTTTTTACTGTATTGCTATTAATCCCCTTCACACTCCAATTGCAACCAATTAGATGTACTAACGCAAAAATACAAAAAATGTTAGTCACCTGTGGAGCCCATTGAAATGATTGAACAGTGATGTCTATCAAACATCAACTGCCATTTGTCCCTCCCCCCTCCCCAGTCTGTGCTTGTTCCTGTACTCTGGAGGTGTAGCTTCGGGGGGAAGTCTGAAGAGAGGGGTTTGAACTTTTAAATTGTGTGTTTTCAAAATGTAGCTTTTTTTGAACCGCTTTTCCAGGATCTCCTACCCTACCCAAAAGTCTTTGAGGGATCAGGGCTTTATGTTTTTTTTTTGGGGGGGGGGGCACTGGGATTCAGTCATTGAGCAACAGAGAGAGGAGAGAAGCGGAAAGGAGGTTGAGGTTTACCAGACAGCCCCAGTAGATGGGGCAGTGTGGCCCTCCTAATTCTCAAAGGGCCCTTTCATTGAAGAGCAAGAACCAGGACTGCAGGCTTCACAAGAATGCTTAAGGGACCGGTCCACTCCTCCTCTCCCATCCGCTCGGCTGGACCAAGGTTGAATGCCGTTTTAAAACGCACCAGACCTACAATTTACACATAAGCTGTTTTTTGTCTGCCACAGTGCAGACACTCTCAAATTGAAACACTGAGGCACAAGCCTGGCTGACAGACTGCTTCGAAATAGATCCCTTTGTGCTGCCTTCGAGTTTTTTTTTTTTGTAAGTGTTAATTGAACTTTTATGCTTTGTTTTACTTTTGCATTTTATTGTGCGATGAGCGAGATAAGTTCAATGGCCCTATTTGGTCAGTCATTTTAAGGGAGAGGCAGACTGTTGTTAAGGACGATGGGTCCTTTTAAGTTTAACTGCTGTTGTTCACAGACAGTAAAGATTTCCTCTGGTGACCTCGAAACCGTAAATGCTTCTTAGCAACTCGTGCTTGTGTGATTTTTGTTTTTCACTGGTAAATCCACATGTTCAATTTAACAAAACAATGTTATATACCATCAGCTTTAAATTGGATTAGAATGAGAGGAAACCAGTTATACAGTTATATCTAATCTGGTTAATATCTAATCTAAAATGGTAAGAGAGACAGAGAGAGTAAATGAGTTTGAATTAGACTTTTTACATTTTTAACACATGCTTGTGTACATTGTTAACTATCCTAAATTACAGAGTCTCAATTAAATTGTTGGCTTGCAGCTGCAGTGGTCAAGTCCTATGCAGAGCTGTTTATGAGGAAGTCGTAAAAGTCGGAGATGCCTTAAAAAAAGACAGAGTGTGTAGTGAACTGCACACAGTGTTTCTGTTTCAGTCATACCTGCTGTGCATCAAGACACTGATAACACATGCATACAGCCACAAAAATGCGAACACACAAATACACACACACACACACACACACACACATAGTCTCTCTCTGTCTCTCTCTCTCTCTCTCTCTCTCACACACACACACACACACACACACTCTTGCACGCACAAATAGACTGTTTCTGGAGCAGACCTACAGATCTGTTGCAGCTGAGTGTACAATAAGCCTTGTTGGGCAAGGGAAGTCCTCAATCACCAAATATGACGGATTGGTAGTGCACCACATTAGGTCAGGCACAGACTCCAGATTCATAGGACCATGCCAAAATCAAATGAAGTCTTTCTCATTGCACCGAACCCCACTCCCTCCAGCTATTTGGAGGAAAAAAAGTTGCATGGACAAAGAGTGTAAGGTGTCAGGCAATCCATCCCAGAAAGAACATTTTAGGATGGATTTTTTTTTTTTTGGTCCATCTGTCTGCTTATTTGGGACTTTTGCCTACATTCATAAGAGTCTGTTTGTTTAAGGTTACTACTCCTCAGAAGCACTCATAGCCCTGTTTACATACAGTCAACACAGCATTAAAGACGACCCGCTAATGTCAATGGAGTGAGTGTAGATGTGCACCACACTGTTGTGACAAAATGAGCCTCAAGATTATTCTCTGTGAAATTGATGTAGATGTTTCTGGCACGAGTTGGCAACAAGTCAACGGTTCCCTTTAAAAACTGAGAAGTGCACTTTTCAAAAAAAAATCTAAAACCTCTAAAATAGTTTTTATGGATTCTAAATTGCCATCAGTGTTTTTATTAACGATCTCACAAACAAAGAAAGCCTGAGGTCACAGTCAGGATATTGTCAGGCCAAACCACAACAGAGAGTGAGAGAGAGAGAGGAGAGAGAAGGGAATACGGAGTTGATGTACAAAAAGAATGTAAAGTCATCCCCCCCACACACACACTCAGACATACCACCACCACATCCCACCCCAAACATCTGCTAAGCACATGGTCATGGTGGCACAGAAGGGGTGCGAGTGTGTGCATGTGTGTGTGCGTGTGTGAGTGTGTCTTTGGTTTTGTGTGCATATTCGGATGTATGTGTGTGTGTGTCTGTGTGCTGTGTGTGTGTGGTTGGTAGTCTCACTCCTCTAGGTACCACAGTCACACTGCAGTGCTGTTCCTCATTAGGACCAAAGGAACCCAAGATAAAAATCAGTCATACAACACGCTGGATCCTTGAAGTGTGCCTAGCCCTCTCTAAACATTACCAAGTTTGGTTCTAGATGGGGACCCACTGTATCGTGACTTGTTTAGCTTTTCCTCCCTTTAATATCATCCTTGTGATCTTTGTGTGGTTTTGTTGTGAGCTATAGAAGTAACACAGAAGGTGTTAACATGTAGCTCTGGTTGAAAATTATTCTCCCACCCCTTGAAAATTGTTATGAAAAAACACATGCCATACATTATTGTTTTCCACATTCATGACTTAACTTCAAGGGAGGTGAACCACATTTCACTTGCACATGCTTTAGCTGGGATTCATCTGACAGAATCCTTGGCCAACACAACCCTCATCTTATGCATGGAGCTTTAGAGCGGGGGTAGGGGAGTTGAGGGATCTTTAGCTGGCAGTATGCGCTGTCTTAAAATGTGCTGTTACACTACTAGAGCCTCCAGTCTTGTTAGTGACTGGACTGGCAAACTTCTGCTAATGTTAGCCTTAGCGCATCTCTGGTTTAGATTAGCTCTGCCTCTACTGATTCAGCCAACCCCAAACAGGCAGTTCCACACGCTGGAGCCCCAAGCACACCACACACTTTGATCAAGACCTCCTACTCCTTCTTGTCCTTGTGTTTTTTCTTGTCTTTTTTTCCTCCTTATTTGGTGTCGCATTTCATCTTGAAGACAGCTCTTTTTGTTAGCATGAGCTGTTCGTTTGGGCTTTATTTTAGAGGTAGAAATGCTGGTCAGTCTCAGAGGGTCAGGCATGTTGTAATCACAGCACAGTGCACGGCTGGTTTGAAAAGGAAGTAGCAAGGGAATCATGGCTGTTTTCACAAAGTCTGGTTAGACTGACTTGATGCAACATCAATGTTATTGTTGTAATGAAAGGCAAGGAGCCTAATGACTGTAATCACATAGGGTATCTGTGCATTGAAAAGCCTGCATCTCCACACCACCACCGCAGTATTCAGGGGTCATATGGAAAAATGTTGACATTAATTTTAGCTTGTCAGATTTCATTCTTTGGTGATATGGTACCAAATGACCTCCCGGTGGAAAGTCATGATGTCATACATGGCCCAGGGGCAAGAGGAGATATCTCAGTAGTACAGTTGGTTTCCTGTGTGGAATGTGTATACCATGAAGGTTTTTATTTGTAGGCTACTGGTACACATGTTTTACCCATGAATGCTCAAGTGGTCGCGCAATGTAAAACAGCACACTGCTGCCAAGTTGAGATTTCTGGGTTACACTGTCATATTCTGTACAGCAATGCATTGCTGAGAGTAGAGCGAGACACAGTTTAGACTGTTAGACACTGTTGATTTTGGATGGCTGCCATGTTGAATCTTCACTTAGTGCCATGTGTTCTATTCATTTTTTTGACACCAATAGTTATTATTTGTCAAAGATCCTCACCCATGTAGTGCCCGCTGCATTGGTTGTTACTTTTGGCCTATATAGAAGGTTTTGCGAGGCATGGATGTTAGCCAATGTCTCCTTGCTTTCCTCCTTCTTGTGTAATGGTCTTTAGGCGCATGAAGTTTGAGGCAGACCTCTGCATTACACATTAAGAGTCATTGTTTAGGTTGGTAACATTCCCCAAACACTTGTAAGGTGGGTGGTTAAAATGAAGCGCTGATGTAACACACAGACCCTGCACCGTGTATGTGTGTTGTCCCTTTTCCTTCAGCATGGGGCCTAAAAATGTTGCTCATTTGTTGACATTTATGGGAGATGCACAGCAGGGGCCCATGAGCCAGTGTGCAGCAACAGAGAGGCAGACTCCCCACAGGCTGAGAACTGGTCTTAGTGGAGGCAACCGAGAAGAACCAAGCCTTAGACCGTTGAGTTTGTGTGTGTGCGACATACGTGTGTGTGTGTTATTTTTACAATTTCCATCGAGGCCTCCAGCTGTCCTCTCTGGTTACTGTTGATGGTAGACTTGTCTGTCTCGGCTGCTTTGCTGACCTGTGGTCCCAGGGATTGCGTTTTGCTGTCTTCCTGTTTGCGCGAATGTTGTGGTACTTGAGGTCTGTTTACAGATGGTTTTACCCATGTTGATTTTGGTTTACACCACCTCAAACTGTTATTTTGGCATTTTCTAGGGCTCTACTATATGTGGATAACCACTACATGCTAAGAACAGCCAGTGTCTATACATCTTGAAGTATGTAGGTCTATAATGTTGCTCTTGAGGTAAACTAGGGTGTATTGCATTTTGGGTCTGCTATGCTGAAGCTGTATCACATTTCGAGTCAGTTTATTGTGCAATGTGAGCTGGATTTGTTTTATTGAAAACTTGTATATAGTTATTTGCAAACCTTATGTTTAGGACCATGGTGAATTATCATGGTCCCCCCATCGTCTTTTCAGTTGTATTGCTTAATAAGGACTGTTTAAATTCCAGCCACTCAGACAACGTCCTTGGTCCAGCCATAGTTATTGCTCCATTAAGGGGTCATTTGGGAGAGGTTCCTAAGCATTAGGGCTAATAATGGGCCCTAAACAGTTACCACATCATTGGATGCAGAGAACTGCATCTCAGCAGATGTAAATAAGCTGTGATTTTTGGAAGAGTAGCCCTGGGATTCTCCTAAACCCCCAGCAAAACACATACCGTCCGTGTGCAAATGCACACTGATCCAAAGGACGTGTTGTGGAACAATTTGGCAGAGAGAGCCACATTGGGTAAGGCTCAGAGAGGGTGAACCGCGTGCAAAAGTATGTATTTTTTATTTTTAAAGAAACTGTATTTTTGTTATTTCCATGCCGATCTGCCAAAGTCCTAAGCGCTATAAAAGAAATACCTCCAGACAAGGAAAATGAGAAGGGCCACGCAAACATGACCCATGCTTGCCCCCCTGGCTCCAAGCTCTAGAAATCTGGCTAGGCACTCGAGCTGTGGAAAGCCCTGTGCTGTTGCTTGGTTGGTGGTTTATGGAAGCTACAAGTCTCTCTCTCTCCGTCCCCTCCCATCCCCTTCCCCCATACCCCCCTCTGGAAACATATACAACTCAGGCCTACCCCTCATTTCCTAACTGCAGAGAGAAGTCAGCTCCCTCAGGTCTGCAGATATATATGAAGTGCAGGACCTGGACTCTGTTGGGAAAAGGGTTTGTTTAGTCCCAATTCATTTCCCAGTGACCTGTAGTGCACAGAGTTTGCATGTAATGGACGACCTGGACAGTGTGAGGTCCTTATATCAACAGTTGGGTTCTGTTTAGCTTGCCAAATGTGCGAGAGTCTGTTTTTACATCAGTCATTGCACAGGCCTGTGTCTAATATTAGTGTGACGGCTGTGTTATAAATGTCCGTTGTTTTTGGTTTTCTTGGACTCCTTATCTTTTAATTCAGGGATTCCAAGACATAAGGACTGACGTCTGGTAAAAAGCCTTCATCTGTTTGATTGCTTTTGCTAATTTTATCTTGTAACCAAAAGGCATGGCATGAAAAGCTGGAACTGGATTTGAGAGCAGCATTGGTCCCCGTATTGCTGGGTTTTCATGTTTGGATTAACCGCCAAGTTATTTGTGCTATTTTCTTTTAATTGTTGCCAGAATATATTTCTTATCCATCTATTGGCATTTTTAGCATTGTCCCAGGAGATGTTTATAATGACTTAAGAACTTGCATTACACAAAACAGAGAATCTCTTTGATTCAATGATTTGTTATAATGGCTTTCTGAAATGTTTAGACTTCTTAGACAAATTTAAAAGTCAGTAGACATCCCCTGCAAAGCGTATTCACAAACTACAGTATATCAAGGAATAGAATGTTAAATTAAAATGTGTGACGTGGGCCTTGATGGTTCTTACTTCTATAAACACACTCATACACACACACTCACGCGCACAATATGCCCTCTTACACTAGGATGCCTCAAACTCATCTGACAATGAGGAGCTGCTGCTGCTGCTGGTGGTGGTGGTGGTGGTGCTGGTGGTATAGCTTGGCTAACAGGTTTAAGGAAAATGGTGACAGAAGAATGGCCTTTTTGTCCACTTGGATACCAGCTCAGGCCCTCTCTCTCTCTCTCCTGCGCCATCCAATGGTGTCGCTCGCAGCTGTACAGTGGGGCTGTTGTCATTCCAAGGCCCTAAAAGCCTGCTGCCGCTACGCCCCCCCTAAGGGTCCTGCTAACACTGTCTAAGGCAAATTACTCTGCTGCTTCCTGGCTATGACACCACACTCCCATTAGCTTTTAGTGCTTGTGCAAACCCCCCACTGCCCTTCCAAGAAGACTACAAGAGGAAAGTGCCTCAAAGAAAAGAGTAAGGGGGGAGAAAGAAGAGAAAAGAAGGGAAAAAAAAGATGAAGGAAAAAAAACGACATGTTACGCAAGTCATCTTTAACACTCAGAGCTATGAGAAGGGGAAAAAAACTGCTTTAGAATAAGCACCACCACTATTGTGGACTCGATGTGCAGTCCCCGTCCGTCTTGCTTAATTGAATACAAATTGCCTGAAACATTTGGTTTTACCGTTTTCCCCACACAGGGAGTGTTTTTGTGCTGTTTTTGCTCTGTAACAACTATCACAAGAGATGGACCAGAGGAGCATGATTGCAAGTCCTCTGGTATCTTGGCCCTGCAATAGACAATTTAAGGTTGTGATGTTTTTCTCTTAAACCTTTGGATAAATCCCCCTTTTCATTGGAAAGAGAGATGTCTTTCTTTTGGGGCCATGAACAGAAAAAAAAGACCTCTTCAAAGATAACAGGGCATTAGTCTATGTCTCCTGAAGGCACATTCCTCATCATTCTACATCTACCCTGTTGTCTTGCCTTGAAAATTCCATTTGTCTGATTGCTGTCAGTTGTCAACTTAAATGAGAAAAGTGAATTTGCTAATAGAATGTGGTTGATATGTGTGGGTGCTCTTGACGCAAACAAGCTTAAATGTGAGTTACTGGCGCTCTGTAGAGAATTAAACCTTCATAGGTCATCCAAACTTAGGCTGTCCTGGCTGCATCATGCTTTCACTACATTTAGGGTTTTCAGCAATTCACCAAATTGTCTGACCATCATGAAGTAATGGGCCTTTTTCACAGGAGCAATTTTTCCAAGAAGTCACAGGTTAAGCACAGGTGTTATTAACGACATCCAATAAGGATCTGATTCTACTATACTGAATCTGAATCTTACTGGCTGTCATTAGTAACACCTGTGCTTATCCTGAGACTTAGTAAGATGGCTGCTATGAAATGGGCCCAGTGCAATTAAAACAACACAGGAACGCAAGTGTACACACACACACATACACACACACACACACACACACACACACACACACACATTTTCGTCATTTGTGTCCTCCACTCCCCCCTCTCCCCTCCAGCCGCACGGCTTCGGGGTGTCTGTCTGGTGATTTACGAAGCGTCCTATTGGTCGGGAGCAGATGGAAGGGGGGAGATCCCTGGAGAGGGAAGTGCACAGTCCATAAAGGAAACATGAAAGAGTTATGGTCTCTCACTCAGCAGCAGAGTCAGCAGGTCTAACTCCAATGTGTTCAGATGGGAGGATGGGGCTTTTTTACTGTTCTGGTTTCAGAGGCATAATCATGGAGATTGAGAGACTTGGATGATAATGCAGCTGTCAGTGCGAAATGGTTTAAAATTTGTCTAGTGTGATTGGTTTGTTGTTGAAGTGTGTGTGTTGGTTATTCTTGGGAGCGTTTGGTAGAGAGTCTTTGTTTCAGTGTAACAAGCTTGCTGTACTTTGTATATCTAGTGACGAACAGACATGAGTCACTAAGTTCTGTCTCTATCAGAATCATTAGCCTGTACCATTAAATGTTGTTGTAGAATTGTTGATGTCTTTGTTAATCAGTAAAGGACCATTTGTCATTAACTTGGGTCCATCTGGGCAAATGTTCTTGTTTGAGTGAAAGCATAGTGGAAGATCAGCTCATTCTCTAAAGCTTGTATTTAATTAGCTATATTTTTTTTTTCTTGGATGAATATTTTGGGATCTGACAAATATGACCCATATGTCTGGCAGGTGTAGTAGTACCTGTCTGTCTTTTCATTTCATTCAGTCAAACATTCTTCCTTTAGAGTTTTTGTAGCTTAAGGGCGATACTCTACCTTCACAACCAATAGGTGATGAAAAACTGTAATCTGTTCTGAGGTTGGCTACTTACAGGGCCAGACTTGTTTGAGCAGGCCTCTCCATGCTGGGAGAATCATTACAGCCTTTCTATTTGTCCAGAAAACTATCAAGTAGGTGAAGTATTTTTTTTTTTTTTTTACTATACTATTAAATACCAATGTCTCCTGGAAAAAGAGTAAATCTGTTTCATTTTCCACCATTTTACTTTTCTGCTGACAGCCTGTATTTGTTCTTTATGGCAACCTTGGTAATGGGAACTATAAGCACATAGGCCTATATATGAGGCATATGGTCAAAAAAATAAGACCACCAAATCATTTTCCGTAATGGGGTCAATATCTGAAGCAAAATGGTCGCTCTGGATTAATATATCTGCGGCTGACAAATACATACTTAAAACATGTGGCCTGGATCGTCTCACAGTTGAATACCTTTTAAGACGGCCTTTGCCAGCCGCGCTGCTGAAGCAGTCGCCTGCAGGCCTGTTTCAAGCGCTATTGCAAACATCATATCACTCAAGGAGACACAGTGTGGCCATAGACTGCCGTGCCATGCCTGTTCTCTCGGGTGGAAAGTTTAGGTTATGCTAGTGTCAACGGCCGTAAATTACCAGGTTCCTTGCCGCTCGATGCAGAGCCCAGTCAGAAGAGCCTCGTAGCATGCTGACATTTTGGTTAATGTGTGTTTTGTCAGCCTTCCAGCAGGAGCATTAAAAAACGCGGAGGAAGCGAGGTCCAGAAAGTCTGCACCCTTTGAGACTAGTCTGTAGTAGCTTGCAGCCTCAGTGACGAACAAGACAATGTTCACATTTCCACTCCATTTCCACATTTCTGCTCCATCTACCCCTCCACCCGATAACACCCCCCCCCCACACACACAAACCCCACCTCCATCCTGGCTGATCAGATTTGTCATTCTTGCCTAGCTCCATGAAAGCTGAGGAGCAGGATAACAGTTGCTTTGGACGCTTTCCGAGGCAGAGCATCCAAGAGCAATTTAGCTGTCAATGTCATCTGTGGGTGAATCAGTAGTTTTTAAAGATCAGGGGAAATTCATCTAAAAAGGACAATTCTTCTGTTGCACTTTAGAATGTCACGTTAAATGTTGCCACATGTTTGTCTGCAGAGACTTCAAGTCACCAGTTGGATGTCGTCTCTTAACCCTGTCACTGCAGCCTTTACAGATGCACAGCAGGCTTAGTTCTGACTCACTGATATGACCATTACGTCCTGCTTCCAGACTTTTCACCTTTAGATGAGGGACTCCATGAAGCCAGCTTTATAGGAGAATCTAATATCAGCCGACAACCATGAATTTAGAGTTAAGGGCTACTTTAGGGCCTCCTGGAGACAAGCCAGAGACACACGCAGAGGCCTCTGCCCCTTCCTGCCAACAGAAGAACACTTGCTGGTCTTAACTGACTTCAGTGAAAGTCCCTCTCTGCAGCTGTGAGGCTTCCTGCCTCTCCAAGACAAGTAGCTGATTCAGGTTATGAACGGGGGGAGAAAAAAAACAAAAAACTACACTCAGCTGGTCGCTCAGACTCTGAATCCCAGAATCCCCTTGGGCACAGAAGTGCAGCCTCGCTTCGCCTAAGACCCAACAGCTGACCCAAGAGTCACCAGTGTGAAGCTGCAAGGGATTTAGAGAAATAGCGTCAAGTGTGCGTTAAAGGCTTTGGGGTTATGTCTGTGGAGAAAACATCTAGACAAACAGAGAGCCTCTGGAGTCTTTAACATCACAACCAAATAATAATGTTTTGACCTGGACCTGAACTTACATGATCCCTAGTTTGGCTTGAAAGCTGCAGAACTTCTGCTGTGCTTTTTAAGATGCTTACCATGCAGCCTTTTCTGGCAAGAGAAAACACAAGCATCTTTAATAATAAATGGTTCTTACTAATAATGTGTGGTAATTATGCTATGATTCGAAACTATTAGGTCATTTGGCTTTTTGGGTAACATGACCAGCTGCTTGTAACTGAGACCGAAATGCAGGTCCAGCCACAAAACGATTAAGTGAAATTCTGTCTGCTCTCTGCTCTAGAAAGCAAAAGCAGAGTTGTTTTCTCAAACAACCTGTGAAAACATGTTGGCTGAATGTCCTGTAGTACTGAAGCCCAGAGTCATCAGAGCTCTTCAGTTGCTCGCTGTCTGCTGTTTGTCTGCCCGCATCCTCGTGTAAGACTCCTGTCAGCATGCTCTTAGGGGACAAAGAGTGGGAAAGTAGTTGACACAAGAGGAGTTTTTGCATGAACGCATCTGGAATCAGTGGGGCAGAAGGGAAGAGGAGAGAGGGGTGTTCTTTTAATGCTTCTCTGCAAACTTTAGCTGTTCAAATGTTTTCAAACGCTTCTTCTCCTCAGTCATCTTTATTTAGAAGAGGTAGTCACTCTTTTCATCATGAAAAGGCTTTCTTGTTGACAAAGCAAAATGAAAAATGAATCGACATGGCACTGGGGGATTTTGGTGGTCGAGGAGCTTTTCAGAAGACAAATTCTTTCCTTCCTGCTGAGGTTAGCAACTGCCGTTGTGGGTTTCCGGGTAGCCACAGAAGTTGGCCCCACCTTCGGTCCTGATCTGGCTCAGATCTGGACCAGGATAGCATGCTGTTATCTGGGATAAATCAAAGGGATGAACCACATTGGAAATGATTTTTCCCCTTAAACCTAACATGGTAGAAAGATACACTATGTTGACTCTCCTCTGCTTCAGCAATATTCTCAGTGGTGTGTCGTAACTCAGCAACTACTTGAAGGCCCAGGGCCTGTTGCTTGGCTCCTCAAATCTGAAATAGGAGACGGTCCATGGCTGAATATTGTAACTGACCCTTTGAAACCAAATATTTCTTAAATTACACAGATTTACAACATCAAAGGAGCGGAAGACTTCAGAAAAGGCAGCATTTCAGCGTAGGATCTGCAAAGCAGACAAATTGTTTCATGTACACACACAGAAAGAGTCTTTCGTTCTCCCATTCTCTCTCTCTCTCTCTCTCTCTCTGTGTCTTTCCCTCTCTCTCACGCATACACATACAGGAATCATTCCTATGGTTCTCTTTCCAGTTCGTGTTTATTTATCCTGAATGTTCCGAAGGGGAAAGTTAACATGGAGGGCTGTGGGGGGTGGGGGAAGGATGGGGGCTCTTGTTGCCTTATTTCCTGAGAAGAGGTTGTGGTTTGCAAACCATCCCCTTCTGCTGTCTGCCTTAATAACATTAACCCTTTCCAATTCCTCAAAGGCCACTTAAATCCCCAACAATCCCAAAGTCTATTCAACAAGAAACACTTTAGACTAAAACATCACTTCCTGTATACTGTATAGTCTATCCTACCACCTTGCAGCTGCAAGTCTAGTTTATGTTCCCTTTTCAGTACATAAGTGGATACATCTGGTTCATCTGTTGATCCATTTCTTTTGTAACCGTAAGCTTAGAAAAAGTGATCAGACGGAGCAATGAATGAAATTGTTGAAAAGAATGGACAGAAGCATCATTCATAGCCATAGATGTTTTTAACATTGAACTTAAGAGTTAGATTGTGGGTGCAATGGCTCACATTGCGTGGCAAACAAGGCCCCATCACACACATCTGGTTGCCCCAAGCGGGCAGCTTGTGGTCTTGTAAGGATGATGGAAGCAGACCAAGCCCACACAGCCGGTCCCTCCGTTCAGCGCCCTAAGGGGGAAAGTGTTAAAGCTCGCTGAGCATTAGGAGCTTAGCACCTCTGCAACCGTAGACTTTGTTGCTAAGGCAACTGCAAATAAAAGGAGGGGTAACGGAACAACACCGACGGATGTAGGTCCGAGTGCATGTCGGGCCACTCCCGGCAGAGGCTGCAGCTGTTGGTGCCACTGCCGCTGCTGCTACTGCTACCGCTACTGCTGTTGTTGCTGGTGGTAGCACTGCTGTGGTGGCACTCAGGGATGGCTGGAGCAAAATAAGGTTGGAGAGTTCCTTCTGGTTTTGTTTCATGGCTGCCAGGGTGACCTTATATGGGCTGCCAAACAGAACTGCGCCTGGCCACATGAAAGTACTATATATACCTCATGGCACTCCTAGTTCACGTGGATGTGTAAAGCACTGGATGTGAACATGAAATGAAAGATTGTCTGCACAGGGCTATGGATATGCCAGTGCAGAGGATGGGCAGGCCTACTTTCAGTGGTCAGTCGCAGTTGACATTGAGCATTCCATAGAAGAGCTTTTTATTGTCCTCTCATGCTCTTAATTCATTTTTTGTATCTTTGTATTTTTATTGCCGTGGAAGCCATAGATGTGTTTTCCTAGAGTACCAAATGAGTCAGAACAACCACTGGAAAGAAGGCCGATACTCAAGATAACTCGAGATAAACTGTCTGTCTTTCCGTATGAATTCGAGTGGAGAATGCTCCTCATGACTGCTGCTGTTCCACTGCCTGTGATAACCATGGATGATTTGAAAACCCATTGACCCCATTGCCTGGTAAAGAGTTCTTGGGTGGATGGAGCCACTATCCGCTGAGTGAGTGAGTAAGTGAGTGTGTGTGCATGCCTGCAGAACTTGTTTGAGTGTGTGTGTGTACTTAGACAACACCCCAACCTAAGTTGCCCACGGGGAGTATAGCTTGGGGAGTCACAGGGCAGAGCTGCCCCCTTTGATCTACTCCCAGTCTGCGAGATAACTCATGCCTTAATGTTTTTACTGGCTCTGGTCAGCTGCCTTCTCTGCCACTCCCCTCCGAGAAGTCAGGGGGGATGAAATGATGGTGACTTATGAATTGTTCTTGACTGAATTGTTTGTTGGAGCAGGAAATATAATGTTCAGACTTGCAGCTGGTGAAAAAATAACGCGTGGGCTCTAATGTTGCATAATGGCACCTTAAACTGTTTGCCCACAGCGTTAATCTTGATTTGTTCACCTTGTTCTCTGACAGACTGCGTGAGGTTAAAATAAATCAGGGTGTTTGATTTGTCATAATAATTTTATCTTCACAAATCGGAGTAAAGGTTGTATATATCCAGAACATAAAAAACAAGCAATGACTGTGTTTAATGTTGCTTCCTTTCATTTTTTTTGTCAGTTAAAAGCGCAGTCATTTTTTTGGTTTGTTCATGTGTGTGTTACATTAGATATGGACAAATGAAACATTTCTCAACATTTCCCATACATGCTTTGGAGGTTACGTACACCAACCAAGGAGGCCTGACGTTTTCTAGTAATGAAAAGAAAATCCCATTTGACTGTAAATCCACTCTACAGAACCCACCAAGATTGAATTTCTCCACCTATGTAGCAGTTTATGGAGATGTTACTGCTGTGTAATGGGCCCATTGATGTCCCCCTTTGATTCGGGCCTTTGAAAAACATGCTGCCCGTGTGATGCTAACTGTGTGAACTTGAGCTCCCCTCCAGGCTCTGGCTGGCCTGTCTGGGCCCTGGGTAAGAAGGAGGAAATGGCTGGGACATCTTCCAGCTGAGCTTGGGGAACGGTGTCCAAGGCAAGCTCAGCAGCGCTACCGCTATGGCTCTGGAGCTGCCACAGACGAAAGAGAAAGAGAGAGAGGGTCTGGTCACAGTCAGAGTCTACCCAGATGGTGGCCATGTTGGGTCTGGATAGAGGGGCAGACATGGGGCAGGTTTGGGCCAAGGCCTTATCTGGATGAAAGTGTCAGGATTCCCACGGTCATGGAAATCTTGGAAAAGTCATGGAGTAGTCTTGAAAATGATTAAATTCAGTGATGGTGTTGAAAACATTGTGAACTTTGAGTTTGTTGTCATGTAGTTCTAATGACAGTATGTAGTATTGTAACAGTATATTTCATTGTGCTGCTCTCTGCAGTGTGATGTAGTCTGAATTTGACATAACCCAACTAGCTTATACAAAAAGGAATGGGAAAGGCCATTTATTTTTCATTCAGTAATTAGGCTGAATCTGCAAAGTATTGGACACATTTCTGCAAAGTTTTGAATTGGGAAAGGACATGAAAATGTCTTTAAGTAGAAAAGTTTTAAGTATAAACGTTTTGAAATGCTGTCAGGGGACGTGAGTGGGAACCTTGAGGTCTGCTTGTACATGATATAATGTGTGTGTGGGGGGGTCTTCCCCCCACCCTAACCCTCTCTTTTCCTCCTAGTGACTTGATGCTTTATGAATAGATGTGTGCTGGGCTGCACGTCAAATATGCCTGCCCCAAGGCCCTTACAAATTAGCATTTCCTGCTGCAACAGGGCCGCGGTTTCTCCCTTCTATGAGAACTTTCAGGTGCTTGTATAGTAAGGAACTAATTAACTAACCAGATGACTTATGAGCCCTGAAATCAATCAGATTTTCGTGAAAAAAAATCCGGTAGCCACCAGACAGGAGTCCTGTATTAAGGTATTTTTAAATGAAGTTTTCTGGATTAGCGCTCATGGTAAAATGTCAAATTAAGAGCTTGTAATTGTGTTGTGCGTTGAACACTAGCCGGGTCATTTTTTTTACTCATGCTGCACATGGTTATGCAAAAGGACACCATTATTTACAGCAAAATCATGTAAATTGATTTAATTACTCGGCCCGGCTTAAAGTCTGCCTTTATTTCTCGGGCCCTTTATCTCGCTGACTGTTCCATTTCGAGTTGTGTAACTCGAGCTCTTTTCGGGGATGTTTTCTTTGGTGATCGGCTGAAGCATTTTCAGTCACATTGCGTTCTGCACCTCAGCCTTCTCCCTGAGTCCTAAAACCCCAAATAACCAGGTTGGGGTGGGGATTATTTGCCCATGTTTTGCCTTTGGTTCTCTCTGGCAGATACCCGATCTGATTTATTACACCAGTCCTGCAGTGCGAGGCTGAATCCATACGACCAGCTGTCACAGCACGCTACTGCCCTAATAGCACGGGTTTGGTTGAGGTGGGGGTGTATGTCGCTCGACACCCAACAATGGAGATTAGGGTGAAGCTAATCCCCCCACCCTCCTATTACATGTTCTCTCTGTTTGCCTAATGACCTGTTGCACTTTTATATTTAGCGACCTTGTTATGACTACCAGAATTCCTGACGATAAACACGGAACCGTTGTGAGTTCGTCGGAGTGGAGTTTATGTCTGTGGAGAAAGCTGTTATTATCCCATAATTTGTGTGGAAGATCTGAGGATGGCGAGCTCACTCACTCCCATGTAATTACTCTTGGCGCACAGATACACAACGAAACGACGGGCATTCAAGCATCGGCCCGCTGTATTTTTAGCCAGGGCATGTTACATGTGGAGGACTTCCATTCATGCATGACACAGGCAAAGCTAAAAGATGGCTTGGGCCCGTGCACATCCCTCTTTGTTTTTCCCCTTGACATCACTTCCAGGTGTTCTTCAACATAGAAGCGGTAATGAGATGTCGGAAGAACCACTGTAGGCGAACAGTGTTTACAGACAGGCTTAATATATAGAGGAAGTGGTTTGGCTTTAAGATGACATCATCTGACTCCAGTCTGCTCTGTGTGTATCTTCCATTGTCATACTTTAATTGAATGACTTTTTTTTATTACAGTCAAGTTACTCTTTGTGTACATGCCTGATTTGTTATCAATACAAGCCATAAAACATGGCAGAGGTTGTAATGTGGAGCAGACTTGTATAGACAACAATGAGGAAGACTGAGGAAGTGCTGGTTTGTCAGGAGTCTCCTCAGTTGCTTGGTCATGCATCTTCTTTGGCGAGAATATTGGACCACCGCAAAGCTGGAATCCAGTAATGCTTTGACAGTTCTTCTCACACAACCTCCCTTGATCCCATTTTGCACACACACTTTTAAGTCCAGGCCACATTTTCTTGCCAAGGAGATGGTCCCAGCCGTAATTGGTGTTTCTTTGTATTTTGTGTCTTGTTCCAAAGTCTGGGGTGGAACCAACACTGTTTGGTTAAATTGGTTTGACTTTGCTGTCACCCCTTGTGAATTTTAACAAGAAAATGCTCAAGAACGTATTTATATAATTTAATTCGTCATTAATCATATTGTATCATTATGTATGCACAAAGGGCGTTGACTTTTGCCCCAGTAACTATTTTCCCACCACAATTTGATTTGCCTAAGCTATTCCAAATTACCACACTGTGCAATGCATAATTTAAAGCAATTGCTGTATGACGAATTTGAATCCAATTCAAGCGCATGGACTATTACATCTAGGTATTTTGCGATTTAGCAAACATTGTTGTTTGAGATTGCAGCTGTGCTTGCCAGGTGACTCATAGTTCAGTCCACAGCTATGCTCTTTACTAGGAAACTGATTTGCCATTTTGAATTTTAAAGACTAGTCGGTACATTGGCTGTTTAAAGGTTGCTATATTTTTCTGTTACAATACACATGATATTGTCAAAGAAATTAGTCATGGAAATTTGTTACAGAATCCAGCAATACTAAAACTAACAAGTTACCCCACAGTAAATACTGACTAAACAATACATGCTTTTACAATGTAGGGATATCACAAATCGACATTCCATGATTTAGCTTAGAATACATTGGAATAAGTCGCTCATTACCAGTTTGACTTTTGTATTAAGATATATAGTCTCATTCAGTCTATGTCAATATCTTGAAATTAATACCTAAGCATGCACAGATATCTTACCATCCTCAGCAGGCATCAGGAAATTACTTCTCTTCTGTAGTTTTATGACTCCTTCATGAGAAATGTAGTGAGTAATTCAAACACAAACAGCCACATGGTGTGGTACACTGTCACTGGAACAGGCATATGTATGAGCAGAGAGCCTTGTGATTTTTTTTTAGTGGCACAGACACATGAACACCATCCAAGTGTTGGTGGGACTTGAATGGTTCTCACCCTTCAAATGCAGTGGAAGTGCCACCAAATTTCAAGTTTTGTGTTTGCCCACAAATACCCCTAGAGGGGTTAGGTTATGGTAGGCTTGGCATCTGCAGCCTTTGTCTTTAGTCCCTCTGCTTGAGTGGAGAGAGGGGTAAAGAGGGGCATTCTTTTTTTTTTTCTGTATCGCTACAGTTCCCAAGACTTTTCTTCCCAGGCTATCCAGGTCACCACCAGAGCCTGGCTGCCTTCAGGCACCGCCAGGCACTTCTCTTCATGGCTGTCACCTCGTTTTAAGCATATCTGCAGATACCCTGGAGGTCCTAAGTGTTTTTACAGTTTTTGTCTTCTTTTTTATGCTGTTGAGGTTCCTTTTTTGTTGGCCGCTTAGCGTGCAGAAGCACATTCTGAATTCTGAATCAGGCTCAGAACTCTCAGTGCCCCACTATGAGCTCATTCCGTGGCCATGATGCGACGAAACAGTCTGCCATTGGCGTCCAAAACCTAACAAACTAACTTTACGCTCTAATGCTGGAGTTAAAGGCATAAAACAGCCACCGTTAAATATATATTCGTGTGCCTGAGAGGGAGGCTCCGGGGAGCTCCTGCTGTTCGTATATTTTTCAGCTGCCCACTGGTCCACACCGTGCCGAGAAACTGAAGCCGTTTTATTTCATGGCGTTTTCTTTTATGGCTCTGGCAAGCGGTCCCATATGAATGACCCTCCAGAGGGGGGCCTCGGGAGTGTTAACAAGCTTCAACATTTTCGGACGCGTCAACCCAGCCCCCCACTACCTCCACTACCATGTTGCTCCAGCCCCGAATACATCTCCTAACCCCTGCTTCCATGCCTCCCTAAAGCCCAGCTGCCTTAGTACCTGCGGCACTCTCCTCACTCCTCCCCTTCTTGACTTCACCCCTCTCTCTCTCTGGCCTTGCGTTATGTGCTGTTCTATCTCTCATTTTAACAAGCTCGGCCATGGCGAAGAAGAGTGTGGGCCCAACTTGGCCGGGCCGTTGCCAGGAGAGGAGCCCGCTGAAAGGGGAGAATCCTCCTGTGAAAGGGCGCAATTCAGTGGCGCGATGGGGTGCGCGCGGGGTGGATGGGAGGCTTGTAGTGGGGCAGGGAGGGTGGCCACGCGCACGCGCACACATACACCCGAACTTGCAGGCCGGCCGAGCCAAAATAATCAGATCAGCCACTCCAGGGGCCCCCAGGCTCCACACTAGAGCCTTTGTCTCCCCAACCCCCCACCCCCTAGTTCCCCCTTCCACCTCCTTCAGACCATGCACAGGCTCCTCAGCACAGGGTACCCCCAAGGCCCTGGAGGGACGGAGGAGAGAGAGCGTGGGTTAGAGTGGTAGAGATGAGGGCTGTGGGTGGGTGTAGTGTGTTAAGAGTAGGGTTGGGGTACAGGGTGCGAGTTGTGGATTGCATGGGACATCCCGTGAACACCAGCTCTCTTCTCACACAGGTGAGACGCATTAATATGTCCGCAAATGTTGACCTGCCTAATGGAAAGTACACACCGTGCTGCATAAAGTTAACATTTTTTCGTTCTGTGATAGTGCATGGCATTTTTGCAGGCCTTGGCGGCTAGCATGCGACCAGAGGCTAGAGGCCCCTCTCCGTTCAGGCACGTGTCATTTTTATTGACACACAATGTAATATATCCAAAGAAAACAAGCGCCGGGGAGTGGTTGTGTAAAGTGCCCGAAGTGGCCGGCAGATCTAAGCCCAACATATAAACTGAGTGACAGGCTGATGGGCTTGGCACAGCGCAGGCTGAGACCCAACAACTTGCAAACAATTAACAACTTTGTCTTCATTCGTCTGTCGGTGTGTGAGTGCTAATCACCCTGGTTGCCTGCCAAAATGCGATAACGCCCGTTCGTCTCTCCCCACCATCTTTTCCCTCAAGACACTTTTTTTCTCCTACTTGTTGCCAAGGTCAGCTTTCATACCCCTCTCAATGCCCTAAGCGTTTTCCAGGAAAGTAATGTAGTTGCATGTTTGGAGAAAAAAGCTGTAAATCACATATGATTTCACCCAAGTGCCTCTCTCTCTCTCTCTCTCTCTCTCTCTCTCTGTCTCTCTGTCTCTGTTTCTCTCTCTCTCTCGTACTTGCACAGTCAAGAAATTATCTTGGAAGTTTTTCCTTGACGTGAAAGCACTCAAGGAAGAGGGGAGGGAGTGTGTACACATTGTAAAACAAATCCCAACTGTATTACCTAAACAATGGAATGATAATTTGACATGGGAACAGCCCACTTGGTGTTGTTCTTGGCCCTGTGAGGGGGGCCATAACTTATCTGTCCTGGTCCTCAGCGCATGGATAAGACACATCCCAAAGCACACATCCCCCCTGGATTAGGCGCTGATAGTGGTAATTTAAGACAGCTCACTAGGAAGTCAGTGACACCCAGCAATAATACCCCTGGTCGTTCGATTAGCTTTGCATGTTAACACTGATGAGCCGAAATAATTGCTTTCTCTCTGGCTAGTTGACGCATTACTCTAATTTAGAGGACTTTGACGTACAAAAAAAACAAAACATTTCTTCCAGAAGGTACTTTGGCAGAATAAGCGTTCCATAGCACATAGCGAATCCACAGCATATTGAGGTTGGATTTCATTATTCTAGTTCTACTCCCTTTTCTCTTTCTCAGTCTTTTCTTGTCAAGAGTCCTGTTGTCCTGTATCAAATTAAGGCACTAAAGTATCAGAAAGTGAGCAGAAAGTGATCACTGGATCCAATGAATTAGTGTGGGGTGTGGTAATATAATAATAATAATATAATATAATATACTGTACGTAAATATTGTTCAATCGGTAATGTCTCTAATTGGATATCATATAATCTTATGTATCCTGAGCTCTACCAAGCTGCAACTTCCACAAGCAGTTGACCGCAGACAAATTCAGCATGGCAGGATTTACTGGTGATAAGTGCAGTGTTGTTATGCTGGTGTGTGTGTCTGTACTGTGCTTGTACTGTGTGTGTGTGTGTGTGTGTGTGTGTCTGTGTGTCTGTGTATTTGTAAGGTCACAGCTATACCATTCAGCATGACTTGCCTCTCTCCCTCTCTCTCTCTCTCTCTCACACTCTCACTCTCTCACTCACTCACACATACAGCGTGCCACACATGGGGACTTTCACGAGGGAATTGTTTATTTTTAATGAACTAAAAAGCTTACGTATGCGTCGCCAGAGCAGCAGCAAAAGCCCCTAGAGGTGGACTAAGTGTGTAAGCTAAACATGTCAAAGACACATCGGGGTTGGTGTCGTTTTTGCCGTTCGTGTTGTTTGTTAAACCGCCAAACCCCCCCCCCGCCCCTCACCACCTCCCCCTCCCAGTCGCGTTATACCGAAGGGTCTGGGTGGTGAGAATTGGACGGGACATGGCTGGGGCAGTCATCATCATCATCATCATCACCATTACAGACGGCTCATTAATGTGCTAATGGCCAGGCCCGTGGCAAATTCAGGCCGCGGCATGATGGGATGCAGTTTTTGCTATAGGGGCTGACCTCAGCCTAGCCAGATGTGCAGTGCAATACAGAGCAGGGAACCATTTCTCAAACAGATGGACAGGCGGGTCTGTACTTCCTCACTCTTAACTGACTCTGGACCTGTAGTCCCTACTCATGAAGCTGTTAATTTGTTCGGATTGTGAAGAGAAGACTGCGGATGTGAAATGCAGATGGAATTAAATATGTTTTTATTATTTAATTATTTCATTATTATTTATTATGTTTTTTTTTCTGTCTCTCATGCTCTGGCGCTTGAAAGGATGTCTAGCTGGAAAGAATGGATTACGGTTATAAGCAACAGGTTCTTAAAGAGATGACCTGAAACGACTAAATCACGCAGTGGGGTAGTTAGGGAGCAGTACACTTTTAATTACACACTTCTGTCATGCAAAACTTGTACATCAATAAAAGTGATCGCTACTGGCTTTATTACTGAGGAGCGAGATTTAAAGGCAAGGATACGCAGGTCAATCCAGGGAAGGATTTTACTGCTTTGTCAAGTTTTATTGATGTTATTTTCCAGCACAACAGTCTTATCTTTGGTCCAGTAAAATTATTTTCTTTTTCCAGCATCAGAAATCAATGTCGAATTCCATTGTTTTTCTGGATGAAATCATTAATCCAAGCCATCTAAGAAATGAAATAAAATAATACTGCTCCACACGCTGTACAAATCCTATCTCTGGTCCATCTTCCAATTGTAGTATTTCAACAGTCTCTCCTCTGTGTGTAAGATTCCAAGGTTGTGTCAGTTCAAAACTCCCTAACTGTTCTTTCTCTCTGTCTTTGTCTTCCAACCTGCTTGTCTTCTCCTCTGTCTTTCATCCAGCTGCAGACGTGATCCTATCGGAATCTGGGGAGATTGAGCCTGTGGCAGAAGCCCAAAGCGGAGGCCTACCTACATCTGAAGGTACCCGTACCACAAGCCTCTACTCGCTCCCCTCTGCTTGGCATCATGTCTTCATTTACATACCGATGTGCATATCTTCTCTAACACACCCATCCCATGGATCTCCCACAACAGCTGAGCATCAATGTGGGGGGGTGATGAACTGTCAGAACCTGTCTATTTTTACTTTGGCAATGTTGAATTATGGTTTACCCATAAACCCCAGCTTATGCTGCCGTAGCAACCATTCAGAGTTCCCCCAATGGAATCCTCTGGACGGCTCTGGCGTGATGTTAGGCTTGGCTCATCTTCGCCTAAGTTGATGCATGTGCGCCATTGTCAGCAGTGCTTCAGGGTTCACACTTAGGATTACTGAGAAGTCAGGAGGCCTCTCATAAAGCAGAAATATGGCAGATTTGGTGTAAAAGAAAAAAAGAAGAAAAAATGAAATCACAGTTGTGTTACAGGTGGTGGAGTGAAGCCAAGCCATAAAACTAAGGTGCACTGAGGATCCAAGTCTCCTTCAAAAGATGAAAAAAGCAAATATAGGGCTAGGTTTTTATGTGGGTGGAAGGTTGTTGGGAAGGTGTATGGGGAGGGGGGGGGGGGCGTGGGAGGAAAAATGAAAGAGAACACTCACAAGACTCTTAGTGAGGGTTTACTCTGTTCACAAGTTCTTATTTGCTGGGCATGTCCTCAAAAGGACAAGTGGCCAAGTGGTGGCGTGGAGATTCCTTTTTCCAAAAGCACTGCTGAAATGCGGACACTCACGAGCCAACTGGAAACATCTGTTGAAAGGCATCGCTGTGAGCATTTCAGCATGCATTTCAGACTGCACTTATGAAGAGTTACAGAAAAGTGTTTTAATCATCTCTAATAGTAAACCATGCCGGATGTCCTTGACTTCATATCATGTCAAGAGGACCACTTTTTAGAATGGACCTTTGCTATCATGGCTACCTTGGGACTGCTGCCCAATGTTCACTTTTCAAAACACTCCTAACCCTCAAGCCTTTGCCTTCTTCCCAAACCCACCCACCCACCCCCACGCTTGACTGAGTCTCTGATTGCAAACCGAGGAAGCAATTATGCCGGAATAAAGCATTCATCCTGATAGGACTCTCAACTCCCCTGCATCCCCTATCCCACAGAGTTTAGTGCCCCGAGGGCACTTTAGCAGAATGCAGAAGTGGTGCAGAGTTACAGGCCCAAATGGTACAGAGTAGCCCTGCAAAGTCCATGTGAAGTAACAGCGGAACCTTGACTGTATATAGGCCCGTTCACAACAAAACTAACAGTAAAAACTATAGTTGTATCGGTGTGGTTAGTATTTAGAGCAGCAACACACACATCATAGCACAACATCAAAACATGATGAGATGTTCTATAATGAATATTCTAGAGAGACTCTGTAACAATATGAATGTCCCAGTTGAGCAGCAATAGAGTTACAGTTGTCTTTGTAGTTGAAATTCTTAATTGGTTGCTGCAAGAGCTTTAAAACATGAAGCCATACAGCATATAGGATACAGCATTCTCCAGAGAGCAGTACTGAGTGGCACCCAAACAGTCCTGTTCTGGTCCGGTCTGGTTTGCTGGTATTAGTGGTCTAATAACATAATGATAATTTCAGAAGGTTTTGCTCCACTGGTCAAACGTCAAGCCATATCGGAACTAGAGCTGGTCTGAAAATTGCAGATTGAGTTGTGCAGTTTAAATGCCGTTCCAGAATCTGGGGGGGTTGTGGAGGCGCTGTAAGTTGCTTGCCTCACACGCTTATGTGCTTACATAAATCAAGTCATGATTTCAGGAAAACCTACCGCTCTCCTCACGCGGGTCTGGTTAATACTAGTGCCTGAAAATGGAATGCCGGGGGCACAGAGATTTTGTTTGTGTTGGCCATCAGAGCCCCGTGCGGGGAAGGGCCGCAATCTCTGCGTCTGTGCTTTTTTAACTATTCGTTTGAAAACAAACAGACGTGTTTAAAAACAGCAGACATCCAGTGGGGAGCAGCATGGAGTTAACTCGACGATTGAGATCTCTCGTACAGAGCATGCAGATTATGATCGCAGAATGTGTAGAAGCATATGGCTTATGGTTGACTTAGCTGCATTATGCCAGAAACAATCCTGTCAGGTTTTGTTGTTACGCTTGTGATTTGTACTTAACAACGACTGTGTACTTCATGTAGGTTTCTGCATAAAAGCATAAAGGCCCCAAAGCTATTGCACGGTTGAAGTAAGGTTACTGGTTTGAAACTGGACTTAATACTTATCAAGTTAGATGTCCTTTCTCGTTCCCAACGCATGGGAGCCAAGTCCAACACTCCCCACTCGGTCATTCGTGTCTCCTCTATACTCCGACACACACTCATTTTTACAGCTGAGTGTTGCTTGGCCCGCCGTGAAGGGTGGCACAGGCTCAAAAGGAAGCCGGGGTTTTGGGCTATTCGCGGCGAAATGAAGCAAGCGCCTCCAGCGTTGACATCCGATACGGCTGTCACGGCTCCCGCAGGTAACGCAGCAGTCCGCCTGGCTGCTGACCAGTATTGATGATGATGGATAAGCGCTCAGAGGATTCGTAAATCAGGCGCTGTTTGGAGGAACTCGTAGGCCTGAAGCGAATGGGGATGTATTTTATTTCACTGCCTCAAGCTTGATAGCAAGATGGGACTCAAGGAGGGTGATGGTGGTGGATGGGGGTAGAGTGGTGGGTGGTGGAGGAGTCGGAGTTGGCCAGAGAAGTAAAATGCCGCTGTCAGGTTTTGGATTGCTGTGTTTTCAACCCTTTTTTGGGAAAAGGTGCCACAGATGGAATGTCTTTTTATTATCGTGTTGCAGACCCCATTAATAACATGTCATGCATCCGACATAGTGCTGCTGGGGATAGCTAGCATTGCACACAGACAAGCGCATTGGTATGTAAGAACAGACAGGACTTATAGCAAGTTTCCACCACCTAGGATATGAGATGTACACGTGGGCAAACACGAGAGAGGATTCACGAAGGACTTTAGCATGATAAATCTGTGTGAATATTCTGAATACTGAAAAGGTTTTCCTGGATTGGGGATTAGTTTTTCCCCCAGCTCTCCCTACCAAAACACTGGCCTTATAAATACACTTCCAGCTTTGGGCTGTGGCCCGCGCTCGGCCGTTCCGGGCCGTAGTGACTTGTCAGCACTGGCTCCTTTTTTCTTGTTTATCGCCTCGGCCCCTGCCACACACACACACACACACACACACACACACACACACACATACACACACAGGCAGGCAGTTTCTGAGAGGCTGAGTGGAGTGCTCAGCGTGCCTGTTGCCTTTGCTCCGAGGCTTGCCTGGCTCGCTCAGTTGCTCGCTTTGCAGGGGCAGCCCGGCACATTCCGGACTGGCAGGGGCAGGAAACTTCAATTAAACCTGAAGATGGCGGCAGCAGCAGCAGCAGCAGCAGTAGAGGCAGCGGCCATAGTAGTGCGGGTGGGGATGACATCAGCCTTTGAGTGTGCCTTCTGCGGTGAGGGCCCGAGCCTGCCGAGTTTCCATTGCGTAAGCGCAGCGAGACTGATGCCTCTGCATTCACACACACACACTCACACTCGTCTCACAGGCATACACACACACACTCAGACTCTGTGCTGTGTGGCGGAAAGATCCTACCCTGGGGCAGTGTATCTATGTATGTATGTGTGTGTGTGTGTGTGTGTGTGTGGTGTGTGTGTGTGTGTGTGTGTTTTCTTTGCCTATATGATTGACAGTAATTCCTAAGCCAGTAACTATGGATACCAGCTTCATAAACATGACCTCCCGCCTGATTTTGTCAGAGCTTAGTTTTGAAAATATCCTTCATCTGTCACCCCGTGTGCACACTCGGGTAAGAATCTGTCCTTTTACATGTGCTCTGTCAAAAAAAACACCAGATATTGCTGTGAGCAGAGATGGAAGCTTAATGATAGGAAAAAGCATGCTCACACAGATTACGGCTTTTGTTATTTTAAAAACACCTGCACGATTTGGATATTTTGGCCTAAGCCTGAGAATTTTGTGGTCTCGAGGCTCCATCAAACTGATGTTTGCAGTAAACAGACACCAGCTGATGAAGTGAGGGGTGTAAGGAGCCAGCTAATGGTTAATGGGCTGTCTTGTTGGCCTCAACATGTTGTTTAATGTGGATTTAGTGTAGAGTCTAATTACATTACAAGGCAGCTGTTTCTTTCATTTATTTATTATTTTGTTAATTTGTTTATTTTTTTTATTTATTTTGTACTGGTCTTTTCTAACTCAAACCCTAACAGCAAATTGCAGTCTGACTGAATCGAATCCCCTTGTGAAGATGCGGTTTTATGAGTGAGTTTGCTTAAATCACTGCTCGTACGTACGGCCACCAGCAAGACTTTCGCCTCTGGTGCTCGGTGTGGTTGCTGTCTGACAGCGGGAGGAGGCCACCGGAGTGACTGAATTGTTCCGTAATTGAAGCATTGTTCCAGACGGCCCTTCCCTCCCCTCTCCTCCTGGCCTTTGCTAATCGGCAGTGCTGCTTTCGATTAGCACATGGAGTGTGCATGCGAGTTGTGGCTTGGCTTGGCAACCAGGTAGCGACTTGGGCTCGTCTCCACGGCTGCAAATTACGCCAAGCGGCAGTCGTCTGCCACATCTCTTAACCTTAGGTTGCCCCCTCACCCCTCACCCCTCACCTCCCTTCCCCCCACCCCCCACGACTGGTATGTCCCGTGCAAAAGTCTGTTTGTGCTCTCATTACACAAATGAACTCATTGAATGTGTCTGCCCTGGGTCCTTGGAACACCTCAGTTAAGGCAATCTGCACTGCATCTTTCCACACATACACACAAACACACACTGACACACACACACAGACAGTGTTGTGATGACTTGGCAAAGGGCATTCTTCAGGGCTCAGGTAGACACTGAACAGAACTGCAACCAAACTGAGAATGGCTCAGAATGTGATAATTGAAATAGTGTATATCCACTTATATTGTACTGCTTACTGGGTAGAAGCTTGTTTTAGAGTAAAATATGCCTCCTACCCCCTCCTAACAACTCTTGGAAAGCTCTTCCAAGAATATCTCCTGGCGTAAACTTTGAGAATGCACTTAATAATTTAATTTCTCTACATTGTGTTACACTATTGCACTTTCAACTTAAAACAGCGCAGATTCTATGTTAGCAATATGCACTCCTTGTTAGTTCATTGTGTTGTAGCTTGAATGTTATCCTCTTTTGTAAGTCGCTTTGGATAAAAGCGTCTGCTAAATGCCTAAATGTAAATGTAAATGGAGTCGGGCCAGGGGGGTGGTTCTGTGCCTGTATGCTGCTGTGTGGTTTAAGAGGCTGCTGAAGGGTGAGGGTGTGGTGGATGATGGGTGCAGTGCTGTTGTGGTCATGTCAGAGGCTCACTTGCCCCCTAACTCCCACACACATATAGACACACATACACACACACACACACACACACACACACACACACACACACACAGAGACTCTTTGGCAGAACACAGGAGAGAGCAGGGCTAAACTGAAGGAAGTGGAAGTGGTGTAGAGTAGAGTGGAGCAGACGAGCGTGCCCAGTAAAGTCCGTCTGCCACTGGGCGAGAGATTTGCCCGTGCCTGTGGGAACCTGCCCTGCCCCAACAGCAGACACTCTCATACACAGAGAATGTACTTCCCTTTCACTTTCATGTTCATTCTGTCGGCCCTTTTGTCTTTTATTTTACATCACCTTTGGGTCTTTGCTCTATCTTTTTATCTCATTTCTTGCCGGTTTTTTTTTTTTCTTACTTATTCAGATTCTTGGTCCACCAGTTTTGTACACTTCCCTCTCTCTCTCTCTCTGTCTCTCTCTTTTACTGTCTTACCCTGTTATTTTCACTTCTGCTTCCCCTGATTCTCTCTGCCTCCCCATTAACAAGACCCTCTGTTGCCAAAACAGCCTCGTCCTTTGTTTCTCTTTCTCCTCTTGAACTTTCACTACCCTCATTTCAGCAAGGTACATACTTCTGCAACCCATAACCCCCCCCAAACACACACACACACACACACACACACACACACCATCTCTCCCCTACCTCACACTGTAGATGAGCGTGAGAGTTTAGGCCAAAGTCTTGAAGTGATGCACGTCCTATCACCACTCCCCTATCGGACCTGGAGTGAGGCTCTTCACCTGAGTGAAATACTTCAAAGTGCCTGCGATGGCTTGTCTCCTTGACCTGTTGTTCTTCCACTTTCATGTGTGAAATCGCCACTTTAAAAGACGTTCTTGTGAGAGCGAAAGTTGGTACCGCATCATTGGTGAATTATTGTACTGTTTGGCCTTTGCTTCGTATGGAGACAGTATGAGAAATGAAGTATAGATATACATTTTCTTACTTGCTGGACTGGATCAGATTTTTCTGACATGCTGTTTGCTTACATCCTGGAACAGATGAACAAGACTTTAAAAATGGAATGAAAAAAAAAACCTACATGAGCAAAATAAGAAAATAAAAATGACCTCCAAAGTCTGTTTCAAGTCCATGTCAGAATCTAATTCAGTTAAAATATGGAACCACTGTTCAAACCACATGCACGTATTTGGACTGCACTTCCTAAAATATGCCTCCTACCCCCTCCTAACAACTCTGAAAAAAAAAAGCAAAGTTGGACATGAAACCAAGAGAGGGAAAATAAGTGGAGTAGTCCACATCTGACCCAGTCATATTGGATTGCATGCCTGGCTGATAGGACTTGGCTCCCACCACAGGGCTATCTGAGGGCAGTGTGTTTGTTTGGGACCAGTCTGGCTCTGGCGAAGCAGAGGCCCGTGAGCTCACGCCGCCGCTCTGTGGGTCCAGAGACTGTCCAGGGTTCAGGCCACCCACTCCCCCTTATAGCTGCCTTTTTCCTCCCTTCTTCTCTCTCTCTCTCTCTCTCTCTCTCTCTCTCTTTCTTTATTCTGCCTCCTCCCTCTCTCTTTTCACTCACACACATATACATGCACATTTACTTTCTCTTGTCCGTCCTTTCTCTTCTGTCTGTTTCTCTGTACACTCTCTTTCTGTCTCTCTCTCCTTGTCTCTCTCTCGCTCTCTGTGTCTGTTTTTCTCCCTCTCTCTGTATTCTACCTCCTCCCTCTCTCTTTTTACTCACACTCACATATGCATGCTCATTTACTTTCTCTCTTCCATCCTTTCTCCTCTGTCTGTTTCTCTGTTCACTCCCTCTCTCTCTCTCTGTCTTTCCCTCTTTCAACACATGTACACATATGCTTTCTCTCTCTCCATTCACTGTCTGTTTCTCTCTCTCTCTCTCTCTCTCTCTGTCTTTCTCTCTCTCTCTCTCTCCCACACATGTACACATCTCTCTCACTCTTTCTCTCTCTCTCTGTCTTTCTCTTCGCTTCTCTTTTCTCTCTCACACACACACTTTCCCCATGGTCACCTTGTACTGTTGCATTCCTCACCTTGGCCAAGGTGCCATGTCACACTTCGTTGTGAGCAACAGGGAAAGGTCACAGAGGTCATGCTCTGCTCCAAAACACACAGCTCTGTGGACTGTCTTGCTTCACAATGTGGGCCCAAGTAGGTTATTTTCTTTCCTGCAAGAAGTTTTTTTAGTAGTAAAGTAAAGATCATTTTTCAAGTTTTTGTGTTTGCAGCCGTGAAAACATCAGGAAAACAATAAAACAACCTTTTTGCAAAACACAAAATTACAGTATGTAAATTTAGGAGTCCAGAAATACCGTTTTCGTCTTGTTTTACTGAGTGACATTTATGCTACATTTTGCCACTGAATCAGTCTGGTACGTCCTGCCAAAACTCATTCCATCTCCTTAAAAAAAAAAAAAAAATCACCTCCCTCAGCATCCATCTCTTTGCAGTCGCAAAATAAAATCTGAGCTCCTGTGTTTCCGATAGCCCTTATGCGCTAAGGGTTCCAGTCCTGTCACATCATTAATGATGGCTTTCAGGGGAAGCTGGGGATCAGACAGAAGAGAGTGTAATGCAAACTTTCTCTTTCCCTCTCTCACCCACTCCATCTCTGTCTCACACTCCCCCCCCCCTCTCTCTCTTTCTCCCTGCTGCAAGCTCTCTTCCCTACTGAGCTTGGTAATGGGCCCTGTACCCAAATATTCAATTTGCTGAAACACAACCCTGCAAACAAAGCCGTGCTGACGGCTAACATGGTGAGCATCAGGGGAATCTCCCTGCCAAAGTCAACAGGCCTCTCGGGGCTACCTCACACACACACATGTATGTGTGCGTAGACGCTGGGATTGTGTGTGTGTGTGTATGGGGGGGGTCACGCTGGGGGATGGAATGAAGGGAGATGAGGGGTCAGAAAGGACGAGGGCAGCGAAGGGTTAGCAGAATAGGTGCATTCTTTTGTTTTCTTTTCTCTTCTCTTCTCTTTCTTTTCCTAGGGAAGGTAAGGAGAAAAAGAGCTGTTATTCATCCAGATGTAGCAGCAGGCGCAGCATAGTGTAGCACAGAGAGAGAGAGAGAGAGAGAGAGAGGTGTTTGTGCGTTTTGCCTCCCTGCTGCCTTCTGATGACTCCTCGGCCACCCTGCGCTGCCACTGAGGGTCAACAGTTCAGCCTGGGATTAGGCCTTCAAACGGGCTGGGGTCAGCTTGCCGGCAGTCAGGCCCTGGACCAGTGAGCTTGTGTTTATCTCAAACCCTCCACTGCCAACACCGTCACCCCCACCCTGCCCTGTCTGAACGAGAGACAGCTGGAGGGGTTGAGGTGGAAGGTGATCATAGGCTGCACACACAGACAGGAAGTCAGCTCACTGCTCTTGGCCTAAGTGTGTTGAGATTTTCAAAGCAGTTGGTTCTGGTTATGGCTGGCAGACAGAAGCAGGACAAGTGGACTGTTCTCAATAGTGGCTGTAGTTTTAGCCCTTCTTGTGTTTTTGTGCTCTTCAGAGCTGGCTTTCATCTCTTAGTTGTTTTTCTAAATATTTGTGATTTCAAAATATTATGCCAGCAAAGAGCTAAAGTCAGGACCTACAGTGTGTTCATGTGAACACTGTGTGACTACTGGTGTTTCACAGTGATTGAAAGCCTCATACAAGTCCAAGTGTGTGTGATTGACATGGGAACCAGTAGGTTTTGGATTGCTAGTAGCTGTGTTGATATTCTGTGACCTCAATAATAACCTTTGTCCTCGACCCTCCTCCTCTTCCCCTCACCTTCTGCCCTCCTGCAGACCAGTACTTGGAGTTCTTGGAGCCGCCGAGCAACATCACCATCATGCAGGGCCTGACGGCAACGCTGCATTGCAAGGTGTCAGGCAACCCGAAGCCCACCATCCGCTGGCTGAAGAACGATGCGCCCGTGGTGCAGGAGCAAGGCCGCATCTCCATCCGCAAGACAGATAGCGGCTCCAAGCTGCGCATCCAGGACCTGGACACCACTGACACAGGCTACTACCAGTGTGTGGCCTCCAACTCCTTCAAGGACATCACAGCCACAGGGGTGCTCTACGTCAGGCTCGGTAAGCACCGCCTCAGTCCAGTGTGGAGAGTTGTTTATTGGACTTTAGTTTGACTGATGAAGGGAATCCATTTGTATTATTATTGGTTGGGTATTTGAGCCATTGGTTCCATGGCACTGGGAGTTTTAAATTTGGAGATGAGATGAAAGATCTATTTTTGGTTCTAAAGTGTGACCACATCTTGGCATTATTCCTAACCACATAATGCCATTAAAGGTTAAAACCCATTTCAGTTTTCTTGTTGGTGCCTTCTCTAACAAAGTGTTTGCTCTATAGTTAAGTGTTTGGTTGCTGGATTTTGACTTCTAACTGGAGTGGTGGGACATTAACCTCCACTTATTGTCTTCCCTGAGGAGACATGAGCTAACCGGCTCAAGTAGAAGACCACTGACTCCAGGCATTCCCGCGGTTGGGGCTTAGTGGCAGACTGCTCCGCTATGGCTTAAACAGCCATTTCATTTTGTGAAGAACCAGACCTTTTTCTGCCCATCACTTTTCATGGGCACAATCCATTTATTCTCAGTGTGCTGTTTAAAAAAAAAAAAAAGAAGAAGTAAAAAGAAACGACAGCATATCCCTCATATTTTTTCTTTCCTGTCCGGCTATTTGAGGTTATTATGTGGCGAGCTCGCCGGTCTGCTGGAACTGAAGCCACACTGTTTTGCAGGGCCCACATGCACAAAAACTCTCGCCTGGCATCCCCGCTAGATTTATTGGAGGGTGCCCGTATAAATCTCCCTTTCTCCCGCAACACAACTCAGGGGCACAGGCTACAAACGTTCTCAATGTTCCTTCTCAGAACGTTGGTCTCTGGAAAGGCTGGAAAAAAAACGGAATTAAGTAAAAACAAAACAGTATTGTGCACACATGGCCGAGAAGCTCAAGTCCCATATTGGCCGTTGAGAATGTCTGACAGGTTTAGTAGGATGTTACAGTCCAGGCATATAGTCCCTCCACACACACACACACATGGACTCAAACACACCACCTCCACCACCTCCTGAAAAGTCAGCTTGATGTAATAATAGCAGGGCAGCCTAAAGACTCCTGATGGAAGGTTAAATTTACCATTGAGCTTGATCCAGCAGAGGGAAGATAATATTGGGTCTCTCGACGGAGAGTCAGGGTCAGACCCTTTGGCATGAACCGTTTGTCATTCACGCATCTTGTAACGATCTGCTCCGCCGCGCGATTAATGCGAAAAGCATACGCAAGGTAATGAGCTTAAGGGCTGTGGAATGGAACATGAAGCAAGTCAGCCTTTTCAGAGGAGCTTTTTTTTTTCTAACGATCTAGAAAAAGACAGTTGAATCTGTGTGAAATGCTCGATCTTGCCGATGTGTTGACATTGCGCTGTCATCCAGTCACTGCCCACATGATGGTAGGTCATGAAAGGTGAATGTGAACAATATTCCCAGTGTTGATAAAATGATGGTACACTAAAGACTGGATGACCCCATGACAGTTACTTGGTGGCTGGTATGGAAATACTCAGAGTGTCTATTTTCTTTTCTTTTACAGGACAGTCTCCAACACCTGGCCCAGATGACCCGTAAGACAGTTATATCTTACTTCTTTTGTTACATGTACTAATTCCCTTCTCATTTATTCTTTCTCTCTTTCTTTATTTCCTGTCTTTTGACTTTTTTAACCCCTTTCACCCCCCTTTATCATTTTTAATAGTTTTCTTTGACAAATCATGACACTGCACTCAGCCACTGCACTCCTTTAGTGGACAGGACCACCTTAGGTGTTTTTGTGTTTGTGTGTGTGTGTGTGTGTGTGTGTCTGTGTCTGTGTCTGTGTGTGTGTGCGCACGCGTGTGTGTGTGTGTCTGTGTCTGTGTGTCTGGCTTCCTTCAACTCTCCCTCCTTAGAACATCTCTCCTTCCAGAGAATAACAGAATGGGTGTCTCTGTCCCGTTGTGATGAAGCTGAATGGATTTCTCTTTAGGAGCTCCAGACAGCTGGGCCTGGTTGTTTAGTCAGAAAGACAGACTAAAGGAATGCTGATTCATGGCTCTTTTCCTGTGGGTGATGTCATTGGTTTATCAGCGTGTCATCTGCAACAACTTAACTGGCTTAAAGTCTCATCATCTTCCACGTGTGAGCTTAGGTGAAGGCCAGTGCAGATAATGGCGAAGCATAAAGTTGTTTATGCGCACGCCAGAACATTCACAACACAGCCAATTGAGAAACTGCAAGGTCTATAATTGCCTAGCGTGAAAAGGCCTTTTTGTACTTTTGAAGCCGAATAACAGAAAGTATGAAACACTTTGGAGTAGTAAACTGCATTAGAGTTAAGGTTCTCCTCACCTTGCTAATGATTTCTCCGTAACTTTGTGTCTTTCTTTTCATCTAAACCCCCCCCCCCCCACCACCACCCCACCCCACCACCACCACCACCACACCCCTGATTCCCGCTCAGAGTTGCTTAACATGCAGAGTCTCAGCCTCTTGCTCAAAGCCCCTAAATCTCCTCTTTCTTTTGCAACTCCTCTTGTCTTTGAGGAAATAAGCTGATGTGCTTCTCTTACTCCTGCTCTTGCAACCATTCTGCTACTGCTGAATACGTGTTGCTCTTGGCTGGGGAAATCTCAACATAGGAAAGGGAGAGTGATGTGGCGATAGCAGAGAGAGAGAGAGAGAGAGACAGAGAGAGAGAGAGATGCTGAGGAACGTGGGGACCAACACTGGGACAAGGACCTGTATAGGTTCAGTGCTGGAAGGGTATGCCCTTCTACTTTGTTTTGATTTGCCCTGGGAACAAAAGCCCCATTCTGGCACAGGCCTGGGGACTTTTATTTTCCTTTTTTTTTTTTTTCTTTTTGCCTAATTTCCCAACGCAGCCATGGAGAGCTGCTGGCAGTCACCCCCAGTTTGGGAACGACAGCACAAGGCGGGGTCTAGTAATTGTTCCTTCCCCCAAGTCAAAATAAATACTGCCATGTCTGACGGGATCGCTCAGACTAGACTGCGCCCTGAACCCAGCCTCCTTGGATGGTGATGGAGAGAGGGAGCACACTCAAATTATAACACAGAGAGAGAGAGAGAGAGAGAGTTTTTGTGAAGGGCCTTTTTATAGGTTTTGGACACACAAATCATTATCTGGAGGTTTCTTGCTAAGTGCTGGCGTTGTGCAGTGCAGCTCGATGGGGTTTGCGGACGATGAAACCCACAGTGATTTAATAGCACCTCCCTGCCTGAAGCTTGAAAAGGCCCCGGCGTGATTCCTGTGCCTTTGGTTCGTTTTCAGAATCGTTTTCCAGTTTGCCGAGGGATGTGTCTCAAGTTCCAGTCGATGAACGCAGCCCAAAGGAGTCTGGATCAGTCTGTCTGTTTTTTTCGCAGCCAGTTTTGTAACAGAATAGTAAAAGTAAGAGCTTTGTGTTTTATGTGGATTTCATGAGCTCAAGAGACTGGACTGATATTGGTTTCTGAGACAACTCTCAAGGAAGATGTAGGGAGGCACACTGTGAAGTGTGTATGTGGTTACGTGTGTGTGTATGTGTGTGTGTGTGTCTAAAGAGGTCCTAAACAGTGAGAGGTCACATGGACTCCTCCTGAGGCACAGCCAGAGGGCACCGTCCGGGACTGGGTCAGCACTTCCCACACACAGACATGGTGATAAAGCCCGAGAGGCCAGGCTGGGCAGTTTCAGGCACTGTCTGAGAGGGTGACTGACGACCCCCTGATAGTGGGGTTTCCATGACGTCAGTTCCCCCGGGCGACTGGAGTCCTTAGACGTCCAGGTCACTCTTGGATTAGGGTTGCTGTCATAAATTCCTTGCTTTCAGGAATGCTTTTGTATATTTGAACGCCTTTTTGTGGTCTTTTATCTGTCTATCTGTGTCTGTGCTGTAGTTCTTTTTACTCTGAGTGGGTGTCCTTCTGTGAATATTTTTGGTTTGTGTTTGTATGTGTGTTTGTTTGTCTGGGTGTATGGCTGTGTATCTGTATGTACAAATGCCTGTCGAAAACAATAGACAGTTTACACTCAATAAAAGGTGAATCCAGCAGAAGGAATGATGCAGGATGGCAGAGATTTAACCAAATATGGTCAATCTTCGGTGAACATGGTGGATAATCTGTTCACTACACATGCTCCGGCTCCGATTCTGCCCATTTGTCCAACCAAATGTTAGCTTCTTTTCTTTCCAACACAAGTGCAGGCCGTGGCAAGATGTCCAGATTTTCTACTGACACTGGATAAAAGTGAATGAGAGAAGGAGATGAACAGAGAGTGTCATATATACAAATCATTACAGAGCTTACAAACAGTGACCTTTATTCTTCTGAGCTGACAATAAATTCTCTTGGTTGACACATGAGGAATGATTCGCCTCTCACAAAAAAAAAGACATAAAACAAAAACACTGTCACTGATCTAAACATTTGGCTCTCACTGTTGTGTTGTGGGTTAATTACTGCCATCTAGTGGTCAGACTAATAAAAACACCAACCTTGTCATTTCAGTACACTCCAGGACAAGGGGAGTAGTCCATCAGTCATGAAACTCAGCCCTGTTTGAGGTTATATATAATCTGAGAGCCTAATCTTAATTGTGCCTTCGCCTCTAAGTTGGTGTTTTAAACAGTTAATTAAACTCAAAGTGGGGTGCCAGACAACCATTCCTGCCTTCTTTCAGTAAATGGCTCCCTGGCCAAATCTTTCCCATGCATCCTTTGATTTTAGTGCATCGTTTAGGTAGTCAAGTCGTTTCGTCTGTCAGCTCGGCCATGGATAGAATGATGTTGTTGTCACACTTGGTTTTGAAAGCACATTTGATTTCTCTCAGAAGAGCAAGCACTGTTTTAAGTGCATGTCTTTTTTTGCTTATGAGACAGGCTCCATTGAGAGGAATCACCCATCCACACATTTTTTTTTCCTTTTAATGTGAACTTTTTTACCCACCTTGCCAAGATCTTGTGATCTTTATTGAGCTTCCCAGCAATTAGCCTAGCTTGTTAGTGCTGCCTTTAACTGGCTTCTCCCCCTTTCTCACTCCCTTTGGCTGAGAGCGTTAAAAACTTCTGAGAAGGAAATATCTCACTGAGCTCTCAAAGAGCTGGGAGCTTTTACAATATGACCCCCACCCTTCCCTTCCAAAAAACCTTTGGCACAAAGATCTATAGCTTGTCAGAAATATTCTTATTTACACTTCAGCGGTTGAAACTAAATCCACGTTAAGGGTGTGCATGGATGGCTCATTTGGTGAGAGTGTGCGTTTTGGTTTAGGGCTATACTGTAGCACGTATCATAAATCTTTTGTACAGGTTACTTGTGATCGAATTAAGTCTGAATGTATTTGGGTACATTGACCATGTTGACTTGCTCCAAATATATATAACCACTGAGCTTTAGGGCTGGGGGTGTGTGTTGTGTTTGCTCAACAACAAACCTTAATGGAACATATCCATCTGCAGAATGTCAAGGCCTCACTACACGGTTGACAGGTTGTTTAATGGGGACCTTCTAAGATTGAATGCGCAGATGTTTTTTCTGTCATCTCCCTCTCTCTTTCTTTTTCTTACTCTTTTTTTTTACGAACGGACAAAAAAAAAATATGGCATATTGTTTCCAAAAGACATCTTCATCAGTAATTCTACCCCTGCAAAACATCTGTGCTGGAACAAAATGTCTGCTTGAATTTGAATAAAACAAGAAAAAGAAGAAAAAGTAAAGAAAGGAAGGTTTGACTAAAAAAGGCTATTTAGTTGCTTGTTCGAGAGAAGAGCATTTCAGCTTGGCAGGTAAAGTGCACCTTGGGCCGCTTTGCCCCCTTGACATAACCAGCCTCCTTGGAATCCTGAGGCACACAAATGACCCACTGTTTCACTTGCTGGTCAGATCCATGCTGAGATCTCTAAATTCTTCTGCTCCTGGCTAGTCTGTGCCAGATCTATGTCAAATAGCCTTTGTTCAGGAAGGCTTTAGGTCAGGATATAAGTTTTAAGTTTTCCCTGGCAATGCACAGCTCTATTAAGAATTGGAAAAAAAATGTTTTACTCCTGACTTGATCAAAAGTTTCAGAGGGAAGATTAAATTTAATTTTTTTAATCTCACAAGTTAAACAAACCCATGCTTACTACCAGTAAGGGGTGTCAGAAATTGTCTGCATCTAACTCGTATTACATAAACATGATATAAAGCCATCTTTTTGTCTTCTGTGCAGAATTAGCTGCGGCGATGATTATATTCATGAAAACAGCCAGCAGAACAAAGGCTGCTTGGATGTTACAAAAATCTGTTCCTTTTGTGCCGCTCCGAAACCGCACTGTGTCTCCAAGCTTTGAAGGAGCCCAGTCCCAGACCTCCATTACAAAAATATAGGCCGCAGACTGCAAAGTCTATGCAAAGAGAGGGATAATCAGTGGTTTAAGCAAGAGGAGACAGTGCAGCATCACAAGCTTGGAGACAATTTGAAATGTCAGGGCCACATGAAGGCATAGCTGAGGGAGAGCGATGGAGAAAAAGACAGAGAGAGAGAGAGTACGCTGAAAGTTTGGGCGCTTGGGCGATTTGCCTGAAATATATTTACACTGGAGTTCTAAGAATCTCATTGTGAAGACTTCCTGAAGTCTCTCCAAGACAAAGCATAAATTGTTACTAAGCAGTAAGCTAATCAACAAATTTACATTCACACATATTGGTAATAATAAATAGAGATTAATTGCCATGAGTGGAAATTTATGTGCTGGAGCTTACTCTAACTTCTATTTCAATAAGAGTTTAATTGTAATTGCTCGAATTATGACTCCTGGTTAATTTATGTGCTCACTGTATGTAGACCTTTACACACAGTCCAGGAATCAAGAGAGGGAACATTTGGGGGAATGGCATATACCATCACTTTAAACTTTGCCATTATTGTATTTTATTTATGGGCATTATAGACACTGAAGCCTTTTTGGGTTTTGTGGAGCCAAAAGGAAGTAGAAAATAAATCTAATTCTTGTTCAAACCCTAAAGTCTTCAAATGTGATCTGGGAAGAAGGGAAAAATCCCTGTAGTCAATTCAAAACTGCAGCAAAATTGTAACCATATGTGATACTGATGCTGGAATGAAGTGGAGGGTTTTGGGCATTGACAGTTCAGCTGGCAATGAGCCACGCCGAGACTTGAAGAGAATGAGAAATGAATAGTGAAAAATTCCTTTCCAGAGCAGTTATGCTACAATTCTCCACACTATATCCATTCACAAGAGTCGTGGCGCGGGGAATTGGAATCGAAAAGGGAACGGCGGAGTTATCATAATATTTTTGAACATGCAGTGCAAATGTGGACCCTTGTGGAAGGTTCCTTCAAAAGATTCAAAGAGCCGCCCCCCCACCACCCCTTCAACAAAAAAAGCTTCTTGCAAGTAAAGCATGAGGCTTGCACTGTGTCTGATTAGTAGCCCAGCCTGCGGCCCATACTGCACAGCTGAACAGAGTTTAGACCCAGTCAGAGTTCTCCACAGACCCAGAATGGTTCTGATCAGGTTATTCAATATGCACAGAGAACAAAAAGGGGAGACGTACCCCCCACCTTCTACACATGCACACACACACACACACACACACACACACACACACACACACACCATCCATCCCTTCGGCACCCACCAAGTCAGAAAGCGTTCTTAATTATTACCATGTCTCTACCTTCCCCTTTCTCTCTCTCTCTTTCACTCTTTCTCTTTCTCACTCTCTTCCTAATTCTCTCTCTCTCTCTCTCTCTCTCCCTTCCTTTGTCCACACTTAATCTCAGCTCAAATCGACACTTTCATTTCCTGTCACGTCTAGAGAAAACTGCAGGGCATGTCTCGTTTGATGTATGCTACCCCACTGCTTTGAGTCAATAGCAAGGTCGATCGGTACTTCTCTCTGCCAAGGTTAGGAAGTTTGGAGAAGTGTATGTTACACCTTTTTATGATTCCTTTTTAAAATTATTTTTGTTTGAGGTGTTCATCTTGAACAAAAAGCAGGCAGGATGTTGAGACAAAACAAGCCCACTTTTTTTTTTTTTAAGTGAGCACGTGTATACCCACAAACACATGCATACAGTTCGTACAGAGACCTTGAAGCATGTCTGTAAAATATTAGCACTGAGGTTCTGTATCACTGACAAGGGACGTCATACTATGAACTCCACAGTCGTGCTCTAAGGTATCAGCACAAATTGTAAAAGATGGAGATAGAGATTTTATTGATCCAAAGTCAAAGTTTTGCATCCAGTTATGTACAAGAAAAATGCCCAGGGAAAAGAAAAACATGAATGCACAAGAAAAGATGCACAAGAAAAATACAAAAACAAACAAAACAACAGTAAACAGGAAAACAATGGAATATACCAGAAGTTAAGTGATGGTCTATCCACCTGAGTCATTAAAGTGTTTTTACTGTAACAAAATATGGCCAGTGAAGATAGTGTAATGATGAGACATAAAACAATTGTGTTGGCCCAATAGAGGTAAAGCAAATGATAATCTCCTTAAACAGAAGTGTGCTCGTTGATTAACAGTACAAGAATAGTGACTACTTAAAATAATATACAAACTGGTGATACACAAACACTGCATTAGCAAGGACAATCTTCTTCTAGTACTTTAAACAAACCTGTCACACTTTGTCCTGCTTATTTGTCAAAATTTGCCTTTTCATCCCAGGAGTGCGGCTATCAGCACCGATAGCCATCTAGCACACACAATTTCCTCCTCAGCTTTTTGCCGGATGTCCTCACTTGGTATTTGACTGTGGTTTTTGAGTGCAACAAGGCCATCTTAGAGTGGAGCACACACACACACACACACACACACACACACACACACAGGCTCTCTAAAGGTACGGCAAAACTATTTCTCCTCCTCAAGAGAATCCAGGCCGCAAAACCTCAGTCCACACTGACCTCATCACTCCACCATTTTGTCTGCCCCCTCCTAGTCCCTGCTTGCAGTTTTTAAATGAGCCCTATTCATTCACAATTATGAAATGGTAATAAAAAATACATTGCCGCATTCTTGTAATAGTACAGAACATGAAACTGAACCCTCCTTGAAACACACTGCGGTCTCTCAAAGCGTTCGCAGAATTTCATTTCTAAAAATGACGAGAATTCCTAAAATCTAAAATTCCAAAATCAGAATGTCTGGTGTGGGAAGCATGTGATGGTCAGCTTGAGACATAGCATTGAATCCGTGTGGTCTCTACTCCTCCACCACCTCTTCCTTTCTCTCCCTCTCCTCCCTCTCTTTCTCCATAGACGTCACTGAGGCGCGTCTCCCAGGGCCTGTGGCCTCTGCCTGGTGGTCAACTGGGCCTCGGCCAGGACGGTGGCCGGGAGTGTTGAGCTCTGGTTCTTGTGAAGGGCTCGGGTTGTGTGTGCGGACGTAAATTATAGCTCTGCTCATACCTCTTCATGTTGGCCTCAAACAGAAAGCAGACAAGGGAAAACCTCCAGCTTTTAGGCTACTCACTGGAACTGTACTGGGGCTCTTTTTATTTCCATCAACAGTGTATCCTACAGACAGACAGTATACTACATTAGGTGTGCAGAATACTACATTAATATACTAATAAATAGCCTACCTTGTATTGCAGAGATTTTAGTTGCCAATAAAGACTAGGGGAAAAAACATTGGAAGCAAAACATTCATATTTCATTCAACAGAGGCAGTATACAGATGTGTTCTGAATCAACCAAATTTTGTGCATGCAATGAACTCGCTGTTCCTGGTTCTCGTGGTTTCCTTGAATGCATACTTGTGCTCTTTCTCCACTTCTCAAGCAACTCCAAGATGCAGTAATAAAATAAATTAGCACTATGTATAAGGAAAACAAACAGTTTCCCACTTTTTCTCCCTTTCTGTCATTCATCCAATGTTTACCTCAACTTTTCCTTGCACCTATGCCATAGACCACTGCAGAGGGAGTGATAATGAGCTAATAGGCCTTGTACTCTGTAACGGAATTCACACCCGCAGAACTGTACCCAGATCAGTATGTTGGGGGTGCCTCTGTGACCCGCCCCCAGCATTTCAGTCTCCATTCCTTGGGTTGGATTGTTTGTACAGTCCAGAAGGAAAACATGAATAGTATTGTGTCTGGTTCAGGGACATCACTGTTGGGAGGGGGGTGAGAGGGGGGATAGAACCGACTTTCCAGGTTCACAATGGGTGGAAGGGACCTTGGAAATCATAGCATAGCATGTTTTTGATTTCTTTTGTTTTGTTGAGAAAAGAAGGTAGGGGGCCTGAGGATACTCCCTACGTACACGGCCCAGTTTTGTGGTCAAAGTGTTTCTGAGTGCTCCAGTCCTCAGCTGACCTCCAGATGACACTTGGAGTGTTGGAGCGTGTGTTAATTATACTTGGTGTGTGTGTGTGTGTGTGTGTGTGTTGTCCTCATTATGAGAGGCTTGTTAGTGCTTGGAATCTGTGGTATCTATGTACATGTGTGGGTGTGTGTGAGTGCGCAACTGTATCTATATATAATGTCTGTGCGTGTGTGTGCTCTCACCACTGTGTCACGCTGACAGCATTGTCAGGGGCACAGCAGTGGCAGCGCTCTCTTTTGCGAGCCGTCTAATTAAAATACCACCCCTGTGCCAATCCAGTGACAACCATTCCTCAAGGGGGTGTCCGGTTACGGGCAGAGGCGCTTGTGTTTTCCCATCAAGCATTGGGAATGCAGCCCATCTCTCCCTCGCCAGGGGAAAAAGGTTTGCATTACCACTGCGGCCATGTCTGGGATGCCACTGAGCAGGCGGTCACTTTGAGCTGGGATGGGTTTTCATTTTTATTTTTCATCTTTTTGGGATGTGGCGAGCTGGGAGTTGTCTGGTAGTTGAACAAGGCAGGGTCTTGACAGCTCTCTGACTTTGGACCTGGAGTGGGTGAAGAATACTTGGTTTGTAACTTAAGGTTCAAGCAGGGAAAGAGGAGGGGGGCTGAGCTGCGGTGGTCAGGGTTGGGGAAGGGGGTTAGAGATGGAGAGATGAGATAAAGCTTCATGTTAAAGTCTTTGGGGGAAACAACTGTTACTGTAGGAATGTCTTATTTCCTCCCGTCTGAGGATAGAAGACTCTCTCTTAAACATTCTTACACCTCAATTACTAACACACATACACACACACACACACACACACACACACAGACCTATGTATACAAAAAGACATACACACACACACACACACACACAGACTTATGCATACAAAAAGATGTACACACACACACACACACACACACACACGCACTTCCGATTCACTCTCTGTCAGGATGAATCGCTGAACTGAGCTGAAGTTGCTTTGTTTTAACTATCACCAGCCATCTGTTAGAAGTGCACTGTGAACACCAATTGCTTGGTGTTGTTCCAAGATTCTGTTGGTCTAAAGAAAAAGAGAAGACACATTTTCACGTCTTGAATCACCATGGCCTTGTTTGGCTTTTTCACAGGGGCCAAGAGAAGGGCTTCTGCCAGCCCTACCGTGGCATCGCCTGCTCTCGTTACATCGGCAACCGCAGCATCTATGTGGAGTCCCTTCAGATGCAGGGCGAGAGTGAGAACCGCATTACTGGTGAGTGATGGAGTTGCCCTGCATGGTGCACCACATGTTTATTAAACACTACTATTACGGCAGATTTATGCCACTCTATGTGATCGCCACTTTATTCTCCAGTCACCTCATGTCTCATGAGTTGTTGACTTCTGTTTTAGATGAGGTCATGTTATACATTGATTTCCAAGACATGCTATAATGTTGTTTTTCATTCCATGTTAGCAGAGAGGGTAAAAGCAGAGTGAGAGGCATTTAACGTTCGTTAAGTTCCCTGTTTCGCAAGGGGAAGATCCCCCGTTATGCAGACCAAAGTCGAGCCCTCATACACTGATACAGAAGATCATTGAAATGTTTATATTTTGACATTATGTGACACTCCCACTTATGCAGACCGGAACTATTCACGTTTGCTCCCATTGTAATGTTTTATGTTGCTCTATCTTGGTCGGTCTGCAATGATTTTTGATGTTAATGGGTATATGGTCATAATCATGATTATTGATAGGCCTTCTGCATCTGATTTTCCTTTTGTTCTGCTGAAAAAGTTGGGCCCTTCTTTTTTGTTAATTTTTTTTTTTTACATTGTGTAATATGGTATCTATTATGTAGGGAGCATCTCAGCCATTTTGTGTCTCGCTTGCCTCTCCTCCGGTTCACATGTGCAGAAGAGCACGCTCTTACGCAATGCCATATGTGATGGCGAGCGTGTACGTCGTCTGGAATCCGAGCTGGCCACTGCCTGATGTTTTTTATCAGGCCGCCTTCTCGTGACCTGCTGTCAGCACACTCTCATCAGACAGACTCCTGTAGCATTTACAAGTTCCTGCTATTCGCTTTGGCCCCCGTTTGGCCCTTTTTACACAAAGCTCTGTCTCACAGATTGTCAGAGATGGCACAAAAAAAGGCTCAATCCGAGTTGTTCAAATGTAGTCGCTGATTTTGCCATTGTTAAAAAAAAAAAAAATGACCAAGAGAACATGCGGGAGTTATTATTTAGTTAAGTGCTGTATAGAATTGGGTAGCGTTTAATTCAAAAATATGTAATGTATCTAAAAGTATTGGCAGAAGACTTTTTCCACATATCTGTCTTGCTGGCGGGCCAAGTATCATTTGCAATTTTTTTTTTTTTTTTTTTTTTTTTACTTTGCCTTTTGTGGGCCAACTTCAGATCGGATTACTAAATGCAACTTTAAGGGACAGGAATGGAGCCGAAATAAAATGTTTAAGCAGTTTAATCTCATCATAGAGGTTCAGACCAAAATGACCCATAATGGTTGTCAGAAAACATTATTGTGGACAGTGTGTCAGTCAAGAGTTTTTTCTGTTGCTGATGTCATGTTTGGCCCAAGTCTCTTTCAGGAAATTGGGTTCATTCCACTTCATTATCATTATTGTAATTAAATTCGACTTCTAAGGATGGAAAAATGCCGTAAATAGAAAAGGCTTGTGTTTGTCAAATCTTTTCTTCTACTGGCTTGCTGTCAACTAAATATTTGAAGTTGTTACAGAGATCTGATTTGTTGGTGTAGTCTGTGGCGTATTCTAATGAATAACAGTTTATATCAGTTTCAAATGAATCACTACCTTTCCATTTATGGGATTCAACCCATGTCATATGGACAATGTTGTTAATTGTTGAAAAGTCTAAATATTTCTGTCTCTCTTTTTTCTCTCCCTTATATTTATCTCTCTTACCTGTTCTTATACAGGTAGGGGGCGGTGGTGGCGCAGGTGTAGGGTGCTGTCGGCACCGAAGGGTGCAGTTGAGCTCCTCTCTACCTGACCCATCGAGTGTCCTTGAGCAAGATACTGACCCAAATTGCTCCGGTGGCAGGTGGCACTTGCTGGCAGCCTCCGCCCGGTGTGAATGCATGTGTGTGAATGGGTGAATGTGAGGCATACTCTGTGAGCGCTTGATACTGTAAGTAGAAAAGCGCTATATAATGCAGTCCATTACCATTCCATTATACCCCCATCTTTCTTGCCCTCTTCCTGTCTTTCTCATATCCCACCATTGCTCTACTTTTCCCCTCACTCTCTCTCTGTACTGCAGCTGCCTTCACCATGATTGGCACATCCACGCAGCTCTCGGACCAGTGCTCCCAGTTTGCCATCCCTTCCTTCTGCCACCAGGTGTTCCCGCTGTGCGACGAGGGGGGCCGAGGGGCACCGCGCCGCCGTCAGCTGTGCCGCGACGAGTGTGAGGCGCTCGAGAACGACCTATGCAACTTTGAGTATACGGTCGCACGCTCTAACCCGCACCTGCTCATGCAGCTGGAGCTGCCCAACTGCCAGCTGCTGCCGCACCCTGGGTCACCTGATGCCGCCAACTGTATGCGCATTGGGGTGCCTACCGACCGTCTTGGAACATGTAGGTGGAAGACGAAGACACACATACAAACACTCACAGACACACACACAGACACACACACAGACACACACACAGACACACACATAGACTCAGACACACAGACACAGACACACACACACAGACACACACACACAGACTCAGACACACAGACTCAGACACACAGACACAGACACAGACACAGACACACACACACACACACACACACAGATACTGTGCCACAAATAGAGATAGGCATCATTGGACAAGAAAAACATATAGTTCCAAAGTTTCTGGTAGGGGGGCCTGAGGTATAAAAAAAATGTGATTCTGAAAACAAAACTACATTACTGAATTCTTAGTCAGAGACCAACTACAATGCCTTCATGGACCAGTTCAAAAACCTCTGCTTTGATTATTCCAAAGCAAGCTAGACACCAGGTAGAAGAGAGGGGTTGTGAAAGGTCACCTGACAATGGTGGAACTTGCAATGAAGATAAGCAGCCATTTGCACCGAGTGTGTTGGAAAAATCCATTTGCGAACCCAGAGATCTAAAGCTGGGGGGGCCTACTGACAGGGGCAGTAAGGGAGATGATAAACCCAGTGCAGTCCAAATGCTAAATGGATGTTTGGGTTAGAACAGTCCTGGAAGATGGAGAATTCCATAGGCAGATGCACAGAGAAAAAGCAGAGCACCAGGGAGGATGGCATGTCCATGGAGCACAGGGGATGATTATCCCAAAAAAGGGTGAGGAGGGACGGGCACGTTCTGTATGAGAGCGTGTAGGTGGTATCTAGAGCCTGTGCCAAAAAGGAGGGTTGGCAGGATGGACGGGTTGGGACGATGCCAAGTGGGAACATGTAAACTGAGTGGTGCCAGAGAAGCCACAGACTTCTGTGCTGGGAGGGAGTCAAGATTACGCAGATTTGTCAAGCGAGACAGAGGAGCATATTTCCTCATCTAAACCTACGACTAAGTGCAGGGATTGCAAGTTTCAACATGAGTTGTTAACTCTTCATACTATTGGCTGTTTCTGTCTCTGTGGTTATGGGACTGACATTGGACTGTCTTTTATAGTTTGTCCTATTACTATATTGTATTGTATTATGTGATTTTTTTCATTAGAGTGATTTCATCAAAGTCACCTATGTCATGATACAACGCCAGTCTTAGGTCTTCCAAAAGAAGTCTTTACACTGGTGTGTGAAGAGGGCCCCCTAGTGGTCTTGCCTTGTTTCACACCAACATGCAGGATTTTTTTCTAACTTAAAAAACTTTCTCCTACAGATCACAGTTGCTACAATGGTACCGGTGCCAACTACAGGGGCACGGTCAGCTTCACTCGGTCAGGTCACCAGTGCCAACCCTGGAGCAGCCAGTACCCACACAGCCACCACCTGACCCCCATCGAGTACCCAGAGCTCAGGGGTGGCCACAATTTCTGCAGGAACCCGGGTGGCCAGATGGAGGCACCATGGTGCTTTACACTGGACCCCCATGCCAGAGCTGATCTGTGTGATATCCGCCCTTGCAGTGAGTAGAAGACATACAACCCATTATTGTTAGCAGTATTAGCTTAGTATACTAATACTAAAACTATAGCTTAACAGTATACTAATAGTACTAGTATTACACAGTATAATAGTATAATATTGTACTGATTTCAGTTCAGTTTCACTGTATATTCCAAGTGTATATTATTTGCTGGAAATATCGTGAACATGCACAGAATTAACCTTAATGGTATGGCAGAGAATGTATAAATGGTTTGTTTTCTTAAAGTAGAAAAGCATTAGTTGAATGGTTTTGGCTAGTTCATTAATAAGTGAATTTGGTTTGTGTATAGATGATAATAGCATGTTAATAGATAATGCTCATTGTTAATAGACGTTAATAGTATGTTCAGCCCTGATGTGTTCAGTATTGAGTGTTTCCCTTTGCGTCCTCAGAGCCTCCAGAGAACGTAAAGAAGGAGATCTTGTACATCCTGATACCCAGCATTGCCATCCCACTGGTCATCGCCTGCCTCTTCTTCCTGGTGTGCATGTGCCGCAACAAGCAGAAGGAGTCGGCCGACACGCCCTCCCGCCGACAGCTCACCGCCTCACCCAGCCAGGACATGGAGCTGCCGCTTCTCAACCAGCACAAACACCAGGTAAGGAAAACTGGCCTTGATACAGCACGCATCACTCTGAAAATCAATACGCCATCAATGCATGATCTGTGTGCACTAAATGTAGCCTGTCTCAAATGTCTTTTTATATACCTTAAATGTAGCACCATTTGAATCCATGGTGAAATGTTGTTTTGTCTCACTATATACAATGTGTATGGCTGAAATGACAATAAAACCCACTTGACTTGACTTGACGCTCCCTGGTCATTGAGCTATGTAGAATAGTAGTGGGATATTTCCCTTTAGTAAAGCATACTAGAGAATATTGTTTTTGCTTTGTGACTTTTATGTGTTTAAAGTTTTTTTCTCAGTGGAAACACCGGGACACATAGATAAAATATAATAATATAACATTAAATATTAACTAATATAACAATATAACATTAACTGTTACAATTTAAGTTCAAGGTAACAAGGTAATAACCTCAGTATTCAGCCTGAAGTCCCTTTGTCTTCACCTCTTTCCAGGCCAAGCTGCGTGAGATCAACCTGTCAGCTGTGCGCTTCATGGAGGAGCTCGGAGAAGACCGCTTCGGCAAGGTGTACAAGGGCCACCTTTACGGCACGGCACCCGGTGAGCAGACACAAGTGGTGGCCATCAAGACGGTGAAGGACAAGGATGAGGGCGCGCTGCGTGAGGAGTTCCGCCACGAGGCCATGCTTCGTTCGCGTCTGCAGCACCCCAACATCGTGTGCCTGCTGGGCGCAGTGACCAAGGAGCAGCCCATGAGTATGGTCTTCAGCTTCTCCAGCCATGGCGACCTGCACGAGTTCCTGGTCATGCGCTCGCCGCACTCGGACGTGGGCAGCTCGGACGACGACAAGACGGTCAAGTCCACGCTGGAGCAAGCCGACTTCCTGCACATCGTGACGCAGGTGGCGGCGGGGATGGAGTATCTGTCCAGCCACCATGTGGTGCACAAGGATCTGGCAGCGCGCAACATACTTGTTTATGACAAGCTCAACGTCAAGATCTTGGACCTTGGCCTCTTCCGGGAGGTCTACTCAGCCGACTACTACAAACTGATGGGTACCAGCCCCTTCCCCATCCGCTGGATGTCGCCCGAAGCCATCATGTACGGCAAGTTCTCCACCGACTCGGACATCTGGTCGTATGGTGTAGTGCTTTGGGAGATCTTCAGCTACGGCCTGCAGCCATACTGCGGTTTCTCCAACCAGGACGTGATCGAGATGGTGCGCAACCGCCAGGTTCTCTCCTGCCCGGACGACTGCCCGGCGTGGATCTACACGCTCATGCTGGAGTGCTGGAACGAGTTCCCCGCCCGCCGGCCACGCTTCAAGGACATCCACACGCGCCTGCGTACCTGGGAGAGCCTCTCCAACTACAACAGCTCGGCGCAGACGTCAGGCACCAGCAACACCACGCAGACCAGCTCGCTCAGCACCAGCCCTGTCAGCAACATCAGCGTTGCCCGCTACATGAGCCCCAAGAAGGCCTCCCCGTTTCCCCAGCAACCACAGCCCCAGTTCATGCCAATGAAGGGCCAGATGCGGCCCATGGTGCCGCCACAGCTCTACATCCCCGTCAACGGCTACCAGCCCATGCCCGCCTACCCATATCTGCAAAACTTCTATCCCATGCAGATCCCCATGCAGATGGCGCAACAGCAGATGGCAGCACAGCAGCAGATGGTGGCCAAGGCCGGCTCGCACCACAGTGGCAGCGGCTCCACCAGCACGGGCTACGTCACCACGGCGCCGTCCAATGCCTCAGGCACCGAGCGCGCCGGCCTGCTCGGCGAGGACGGCAAGGCAGCGGCGGGGTTAGGGGTCGGGCCCGGGGGCGAGGAGGATGTGGCAGACGGTGCGTCGCAGAACGGACGCCACAGTGAGGACACGTCGGTCCCGGAGACCGAGCTGCTGGGGGACAGTGAGAGCCCCCAGACAGAGAGCAATGACTGCCACGCCGAGGCATAGAGTGCGCCTTTCTCTGGAACCGAACGGAACCAAATGGAAGAGAACTCTTTAGATAGAGACTTTGTTAGTGAACTATACATGAGTAGGAATCAAGAAAAACAAGTGAAGGGAAGACATTTGAATGAAACGTTATCTGAACTGTAATTTATGAGGCGTTTTTTTGTTTTGTTTTGTTTTTTAATTGTTTTCAGCAATCACAGATGTAATGTGTGTGTGTGTGTGTGTGTGTGTGTGTGTGTGTGTGTGTGTGTGTGTGTGTGTGTGTGTGTGTGTGTGTGTGTGTGGTGTTGAACTCTAGGACCTTGGGATTTTGTGTGGCATCAAGGTTTTGGGAAAAGAAAATCCCATCAAATTGTATTTCAGATGATGTGATGAAGAATGGAGTTCTCGCTAGCCTCTGCACTGTGGATGCCTTCTGTTGTGTCTCATGGACAGTGTCTCTTTGTTGCAAAGCCATTCAGAAGAATCGATTGAGTTCTTACTGTTGCTGTGCAACAAGACTGCTTTCTTGTTTCTCCTTCATGTTTGCTTGGGTTTTGTCGCTCTCTCAAACAACAGATTTTGGTCACTGATACTTCTACTGAACATTTAACCATAATGGCCTTCATGCCCATTATCACTACGTGCTCACTGACCAGGACACAGTTCATTTTAAAGTACTCAGAAGATAGGCTCATAGGCCTTGGTCCAGATGATCATCATAACAAGATGAAGTTGATCCCCATAGCCTGTGGACATAAGTAGTCAACATAGTGTGTCAAGTGGTCTTGATGGTTGTCACTACAATGTTAATGTGGACAGCAAAGAGGCTTAGTGAAAATGAAAATCCATACATGGAACAGTTGTGTATAGAACTGCCTGGGGTGAACATGTTCCTTTTATCGTCATTTAGATGCTTCTGTTGTAAAGATTTGTAATTTATGTAATTTTTTTAAAGAAAAAATACGTTGTTGATTTTTTTTATAAATGTCTTTGTCTTTTCTTGGGGCAAAGTTTGTTTAGCCAGTGTTGTTAACTTTTATGTCCTTGCCACCAGATACTTCCTTTTTTAACCAAGCTGTTATAACAAGAGTTAATCATATATTGTATACTTCCAGTCACTCGGAGTGTCCAATAAAAAGAAGAAACAAAACTCAAACGGTTACATACAGCTTTTTTACGAGCATGTTGCACAAAATATGACCTAATCTCAGGTTTAATGAAAGCTAAAAATATAGCCCTATTCGAGGAATATTATGTGAAGACATACTACAATCATTAGGAATATTTCTATGCAAAGTAAATGGCTTATTGATATCTAAAGTACATTGTGTAGCCATATAAATATTGGCATTGGGATCGTGTGTTTCACCTTTTCAAGTGTAAGACCCTCCATGGTTTCAGGCCTCTAAGTTATTAGTCCTTGAGCCAGAGGTTTGGTCGGTACCATTTGAGGCCAGCAAAGCAATTAGTGATTTTTGGAATGGCATACTATCCTAGAGATTGAAAATAAATGATAGCATTGCATTAATGGTAGATTTGTGTGTGTTATCACCCTCTTTATGCCCACTACAAGCCTATATGGAGAGATATGTATTCTGGGTGAATAGGGTAAATATTTCAACAAATAGATGTCCCCTCAACACTTCCCCAGCTGATTATTTATATTCAGACAATACTTTTTTGTATTGCAAGTTTTCTGAAATACTTACATACATGAAGATGAACCATTATCCACTGAAATATGCAATAATCTTAGGCCATGGGCTATGGGGGGCATACAGTGCATCTCTACCAACCAAACAAACTTTTTATGAAAAGCCTGGCTATGCTGAATATGAATTGAATGTTAACATGGACAATTTTGTCCATGAGTGTGACACTGAAAATCAATGCATTTCAATACAATGCAAATACTAGAGAGGATTATGCATTATCCATGAAGTGGAAGAAGATGGGACTTAATATGCACTATGTTTCTCAGTGCATATTAAATCACATCTGCAGGGTTTCTAGAAAATATATAGGTTAGGCTGTTTAACTTGTTTAACCTTATGGTACAGGCCAAAATTCAGATAATTATTGCATTTAAGTGTTTGATACCTCATTTACATATTTATACATGACATTTCAGAAAACTTGAAATACCTTAATGCAGAGGTGGCCAAACTAAGGCCTGGAGGTTTTTAATGCGGCCCGCCATGAAGTCAAAAAATAAGATGTAATGTGGCCCATTGTTAAATTAATCTATCATATATCCATCGCACATCATAATTTCAATATTGGTGTTTTTGTACATTTTTGTCAATATTATCATTAAATAGTGTAGCATTAGACAGCCTGCAGTCGCTCTTTAACTTGAAACTGGTTAAAAACTACGCTCTTGATTTTGCATTGGCCCCTGCCTTTAATGTAAATAGTCGGCTGAGGAAGTTTTGTAGGGATATCTATTTTACTCTATTCACCTATAATAGAACCCTCTATAGGCTTATAATAGACATAAAAAGGACAATAAAACACCCAGAATGCAATGCTATCATATATTTTCTAACTCTAGGGTGGCACACCTTGCCAAAAAACACACATTTGGGGGTCAGGCTCAAGTACTATATGCCATGTCATAGGCTATGTCTATTGTATGATGGCACCAGCCAAGATAACTGTTTACTTTATTTAAAGAGGAAGTAAATATGGGCAAGCAGTCTCTGTAGAACACTGGATACAATGCAACAGGAAAGCTCAAGTGAAGGAAACAGCAGAAGGGTAGAATGAGGTTTTCCACCATATACGTCTGAAGCATGATGATTATAACTTCATTATAAGTGGAAAATGTGTCTTCAGATCAGTGACAAGCATCCACGGCATCGCGATGTGTACGCTATATCCTTAAATCCTTGACAGAATAGTAGGTCACTGATGTAAGCACAAGACATCGCCTGAACGGAGATGTAGGTAATGCTGCATCATAACCATTGGCCACACAGAAAGGTCATTTAACATATGGGGCGTGGTTCACAAAAATTCTCTGAATAAATTGGACTTTGTATAGCCCAATTATTTGACGGGGAAGTCAGCAACGACATCGTATTTTGTGTTCCTAAACCCTGGATGACCGGGCAGATCGTTAGGCTCAGTCAACATCCCTGGCAACGAACCATTATTAAGGTCCAAAACTTTTCTTGCCTGCTTAGCGTTCTCTATGGCTCATTGCTTTCCACTGCAGGAGCCAAACTGCAGGTGCACTCCTGACAACGCTTATCATATTTACGCAAAGTCCATCTTGGGTATAAAGTCAGGTTCGGCAATCAAAGCGAATGTTGGGACACGGCGCAAACGTGAATTCATTCCAGAGGAACAAAAAGATGGCAATTACTGGTTCAAACGGAATAGGAACAACGAGGCAGCGAAGAGGTCGAGGCAGCGCAAACGGATGGAGGAGTACCTGCTGGAGTCCCGGGCCGTCCAACTCTTTCATGAGAATGAGAAACTCAAAGCAGTACTGTCCTCAGTCCACTCTAATATCCCTGACAGACCAGCTCATCAGGATCCAATGAAACACTGTTTTTACGATGCTCTCGGACGCACACCTTTTCTCTCGCCGTCTCAAAAGACGCAAGAACGTGGAATGGATTTTGTCTCTTACGAGAGACTTGGAAGAGCTGGATTCTGCCTTCCACCGTTGAACAGCATAGGCCCACCTTCCGTGAATGCTAGTTCAGACTTTCTCCCTGTATTATACTTACCATCAAGTAATGTATCTAGTAACTGTACTCTGACATGTCCGTTCAACCAGATAGGCACATATTCACAAAATGAAATTGCCAACCTAGATGTAAGAGAACAGTGTATGGAAAAAGTGTACTCTGATATTTCTCATTCTGGATTAAACAGAATAGTACCGCAACAGAGTAATCAACTTTGGGAATACCCAAACGTTATGTGTGGAACAGCACAAACTGGAAAAATCCAGACGAGGCCTTCAGGTAATCACCCGGAATGGTTGGCTTGCCCAAAAATCGCACGTCCGAGCGATCCCAGAAGCTACGAGATTGCTGAGGTGGCAAAAGATTCAGTAGGCATTAAACCAATTGATAACGGGGCTTCGATGCCTCTTTTGCCTCACAAATTACGATTCAAAGCCAACAGAGCACATCAGGATAGTCCGATGATGCACACCTACAGATGTCCCACAGAAGATAAACTGGAAACTACGAGTGTACTCGATGGAACTGAGACACAACTTCCAATTAATAACGCACAATACTTATGGTGCGCCGACGGCCAGTCGACATGAGGTTTACGGCCTCGAAGATGTGTTACCATATATGTGGACCATATGCGCTCTTAAGGGAGTATACTTTAAATTACTTTGAGATTGTTTTTTGTGTTTTGTAATCGGTGGACACTATGTAGTCATTCTGTTAAGGCTGGCAGAACTTGGTAAATGAGACAGGGAAACCGTGATGTTTTTACGCATGTATTTTGAGATAAAGCATTGTTGTATTCTGCATAACACATAATAAAACGCATTCTTAAAATGGACATACGTCATGTTTTCTCTCAACGTACACGTAACACACAGTTCTGGATATTAAATCTGATTGTTATGTCTAGGTTGTTTAATTCACTGACTTTGTGTCAGGTCCAAACAAATTACCCAGTGCTATTATTGTCACCAATAATATGTTTGATTTGTTTATTTATAAAGACAATTACAGCAATAAACTGCTGGAATTCAGTTCCCCTAACAGTTGGGGCTATGTTTCTTCGGAGGCATTTGGAGAGTGACTGCGCGCTGCGACCCAGAAGATGGCGCCCTTGATATTCATATCGAACCGAGATATTGTTGGACGTCTGTTCATGGTGTCCTATGACTTGTTGTTGATAATAATTATCATGCATATGCGTGTAAAGTTCCTAAAGTATACCAACGATTGCTTGGACAGCCCCGTGAGTTTAAATTTGAGAATGCATGTGAGAGAAATTATTTAGATTTTGTTGTCCGCTGTCTGTTGCTTGTAATTCGATTTGTACAGCATACTTTGGTCTAGTGGCTTATTTGACTGGTTTATTAAAGCAACATTTTAATGTCAAAACTTGGTAGGCTTAACTAAACTGTGTACACTATGATCATTTCACTTAGGTAGCTCATTTTTCCCATGGTTTCGACGGAAGGGGTCAGTATTGCTTAGTGTATTCATTCTGTAGTCAATTGATTTGCATCATCATCTTTTAGAGTTAGATCACTCTTAACTTTTTTCCCCTGAAAGTCAGTCTGCGACTGAAAGGTCACATCGACCTCCACGTGAATTAAAAATGGTCCTTTATCAAATCTCATAGCAAGTATAATATTGCTTGGTGTGGTGAGGGCCCCTCTTTACTTTACTTACTTGAATGGCGCTGGAGTTTAAAAATATTGATTTAGCTTTGGTGTTCTCACACATTCTTCATTATACACCTTCACATTCACATTCTTTCAGTCGTTATAAAATGACGGTGGAGTATTGTTACCTATTGCCAATATTCGATCACAAGTCTTATTTCTAGGGAGACTGTCGGAATCATTTTTCACAATAAGTCACAACATAGGTATCAGAAAGTTCTGTCTACTTATGCAATCGAAGCACTCTGTTGGATAAACGTTTAACTACATCCCGGGGAAGCTTACAGAGTGTTGCTTGTTACAGGCTCATTCATTTGCATTGATATGTCTACTTGAAAAACGAATCATTGGCTCAAATCAGAAAATGCTGGACGCCAATTGGATATGTGGGACGTCAGTAACCACACGCTGCCAATACACATCTTAGTGACCTACTAACACAGATCCATGAGGCAGTAGTCACTCCGGGAGGAAAAAGCTAGGGAGAAACAAGGAAACACTACCTTAGAATTACGACTGGTGTTCAAAATGATCTTTACTTGTTCTACACATCACGGAAGCCGTTTTGCGAAGTATTGGAGTACCATTTTGTAAAGGTAAATTAAAATTGATCTTCTAAGTCTTTCTTGCTCATTATTCTACAAAAAGATACCGGTAACGTTAACGTCTGCGGACTCAAAGCTAAATTTAGGACGGTTATTTGTCCTGTGTTTACATATTCTAGAGGCTTGCATTTAACTTATGTATTAATTATAAATATGAAACATGGTCATTGTTGTTTCCAGCTCTGGCTGAGATACTCTTGTGTTTGACAATCAAACAGGGTTGTTTTATTTTTGTCTTTGTGGTTGCGCAGTAAGGAAAATAACCCAATTTATTCTATGAAGGCTTGGGATATTGCAATAGTTAGATTGTGTTGAAGGGTGAGAGTCGTCTTTGGGTATTTTTAAACACGCATTCTTCACCATATCAAACTGGCTACGGCATAGTGACCCAGAATTCAATGTGGGTGGGTGTACCGAGGTTAACACTCAGTCGGCTGGACAAAATCAATATAGGGCTTGTCATTACTCGTGCAGATAAGTTGGATAATGTTAGATAATTTACAAGAGCGCTTATCCATTTGGCAGCTATCCTGCGTTTTGCATGAATGCTTTGAGGAAATGTATGCCTCAACTACCAATCTACAACAAGAAACATCTCGCATTTTAGACTTTGTGATTTCAGTATGCTTCCTTTGTTTTTCGGTCGGCTTATGAAAAGCTGCAGTCTAACCTTACAAAACTTTACCAGTCAGCTTTACATAATGTTAGAGGCTAAGTTACGGAATACAGTAGCATTCGGTTGAGGGGAGCTGATCACGCTTATTTTATAATCCTGACACAATGAAGGAATCTGGGGCATTGGGACATGACGGTGAACGAGCTATCCACTCGTCCCAGCCTCACCTCTCCATTATGGAACATTGCTTAACGGTACAACCATTGCCAAACTTTTCAGAGTGCGTTTTTATACCCCACTTACGAGCGATATTGTGCATTCTTATGAATTAAAAAAAATATGATCAGTAATGAAACATTTGAAAGAGCCTGTTGATTTAGGCCAATACATTATGCACTAGCCAGTAACGTTAATAGACAGGAATGTTCAGCCGCTCCGCATTTATCCTGGCCTGTGCGATTGGTGCCGTTTGAGTTGTGCAAAGTGCTGCTTTGTGTTTATCGCGTATATAATGTTTATTTCTTTTCCGCAATATTATATTGACAACACTTCACAAGTACGCAGTCAATTTGAATAACGTTCAAACGTTTAGGACTGAAAGATTACTGAATATGGTCAGAATTTACACGAAAATACCAGGCCATAGTCGCCAGTTGGATTACAGTTGTTTTAAAGAGTTTTGCGAAAGATTGCGGATTTCCCAGTTTGTTTTTATTTTGATGCATCTGCTCAGCCACGTGTGATGATCATGGCTGGTCACATTCCTTTGTTCCTCGCTCCTGGGAGATATGAGCCTTATGGAACCTCGCTATCAGTTCGGAAAAGCAGGAAACATGGTTGTGTCGCATTCCCCTTATCAGTTTATTCATGACAAAATTATTGCATGCGGATTAGTATATAGGCTGTATTTAAGTCGTGGTCATAGTCTATTCGTACTCGTGTACTTTGGACTCAGCCTCCTGACTTTGAATTCAACCGGCTGAACACCGCATTGAAGGTCAGCGGCAATCAATCTTTTGGCCGGTGGCTATTCTTAGCGTCAAGAGATGTTTTCGAACTGCCTACGACAGTTAAAACATTTGAACGTTAAAGGGACAGCACAATTATCTCCTTTATTGCAGTGTATTAAAAACATTTGAAAATACATGGAAATTCATTTACATGAAGCGCAGCCTCCCCGACCTCCGGTGATGACATCATATGTAACGTTTCTTGTCGTGCGCTGAGGCAATTGCATAATTTGTAGCACCTCGTGCCCGTGCGATGGTCTAGGCGTGTCTGGCTAAATTTTGGATCTGTTTTACAACTTGCCATCGTCATTAAAACATAAATTATTTTGAACATTTGTTCTCAGCTTATGGTCGTGTTTTTTTGTAATAGTTGGTGTGTTTGGTGAATATCTTAAAACACATGTTCTCTTGTCCTCAGAACTCAAATCTTGTCAGATTAGGTAATATGGTCGGCTTGGCTTCGAATAATAAACGGTTGAAAGAGTTATCAGATGACTTTGTTATTACCATTTGTACAAAATAAAAAAATTACTATGAAACTTCTCAAATTCAGCATCACCATAACAGCAACTACAGTTTCACTGGACAATTGCCTCTTAGAACTGCTTTCCTTAACTTAAGCCCCAACCCATCAGCTGATTTTCATTTAGAAAGTTTGATCATTAGGTCTAAGCTGCTCTCTGATTCTGAAAAGCTATCTTCCAAGAAGTTACTTTAAACTGAAAAGGAAAATGTATTGTTAATTATATATATATGGCAATTTAGTTGATTTTTGTAGGTTAGTTGAGGACTCATATAAGTATAAGTTGGACTTTTTGACCAATCAGTTTCCCCCTGTTCATTTAGTGTCTGTATCATACTTTATAACTTCTTCCCCCAAAGATGATAGCTGATTGATTTTTGCATATACCAGATATCTTACCAATATTTGTGTTTTTTTCCCTCTTACCCTAACACAGGTCTTTCACAAGGCACAGCTGGAATTATCTCCCTTGTATTATACACATGTGGCTTCATCTTCTCTGGGACAAACAGAAGGACCTTTAAACACAATGAGTATAAACTAAGTACTTTATGCAACTAAAATAACAGCACTTGTATGTAATATGCAGACCATCAAGAAGGAGCCCTCCAATGGGCACTTCAATGGAGAGGATGCCCTAGTCCTTGCTGTGGCCTTACAGGGTGCAGACAGGGACCTGCTAACTCAAAAGCTGTCAGGCATCCCTTACAAAACCAAAACAACATCTTGCCGCCGAAAACGGGAGTTCATTCCCGATGAGAAGAAGGACAGCCTATACTGGGAGCGGAGACGCAAGAATAACGAGGCAGCAAAGCGTTCCCGAGAGAAGCGGCGTCTCAACGACATGGTGCTGGAAAACAAGCTGATGGCCCTGGGTGAGGAGAATGCTGCACTGAAGGCCGAGCTGCTCTCACTGAAGCTGAAATTCGGCCTGGTCAGCTCAGCCGTGTATGCCCAGGAGGTGCAGAAGATCTCCACCACCACAGCCGCACTTTACCAGGACTTTCTCTTGCCCAGCCCCACCAAAAGCCCTTACAACCGAGAGCTCGACCCAGCCAGACTGGGCAGCAGCTGCATATCCGTCATCAAGCACTCGCCACATAGCAGCCTGTCTGAGGGATCAGACACCAGCGCAGCTGCCCAGGGCAGCCCCCTTGCCTCTATCTGCCGGACCTCAGAGGGCATCAAGCAGGAGCCCTTGGAAAACGGCAGCTATCCCCGCGACCAGACAAGTCCCTATGAACTGTACAGGAACTACCTGAGCAACCCATTCCCTGGGGCATATTCCCAGCCCTCGCCAATCCTGCAGATCACCAGGTCATCAAGTAACTCACCGAGGACCTCGGAAGGCGACGACGGTGTCGTGAGCAAGTCGTCTGACGGCGAGGACGAGCAGCAGGTTCCCAAAGGTCCCACCGCATCTGGATGCGACCCAAAGAGTGTCATCGTCTCCACCCTCAAAGTGCCAGACTCTGGGTCCTCGGCCCTGCCCCACAAGCTGCGCATCAAGGCCCGAGCAATCCAGATCAAAGTGGAGGCCATCGATCCAGACTACGACTCCTCTGGTAAGTCCTCGTCTCCCGTTGAGATGTCCAGGACACGTGGCTACCCGGTGGGCCAGAATGGCATACCGGAGTACATGCAGTCGTCATTCAGCCCCCTGTCCCTCCAAGTGACAAATGTGCAGAACTGGAACCAAAGGCCAGAGCACTGGCATAAAGAATGTCTGGAGCCACCCAAGGGAGGTGGCGTTATCTGCCCCAGCTCTCCAGACCTGGTGACTGACAAACTTCTCGTCAATCTTAACGAGAACTCCTTCGCCGGGACAGACTCTGAGAACTTATACTTGAAACAGGGCATTGCCAACCTGTCAGCAGAAGTAGCCTCACTCAAAAGACTGATAACCCATCGGCAAGGGTCTGTGATTGAGTCAACCAAAAGCACTACTGACCGTGACATGGTATCAAAAGTCTGTTTTTCAAACTGAGTGTTCACCTTCTGTTTTGCACAACGCCTGTTTTCCACTGTGTTTCGCTACTGCACTGTGCAATTCATATGGTGTAAAAAAAAGAAAAGAAAAAAGCAAAAGAAAATGCTGATCATTGAAATTAATAGTGTGTTGTGCACTTACTGTTGTAGTTTGGTGTGCCCTCTTGGAAACTCCATCTGTAGCCTAAAAGCCAAAAGTCAGGCTAATGTACATGCAAAATAAATGTTGACTTTTCAAGTTTTGTTGTATACAATACAATTTTTGTTGCTGTTGTTTACAATAAATGTATGTAAGCACTGAATGATGTGAGTCCTGCCTTTCCTTTTACACATTTAGAGGAACACGTTAGGCTAGTCACATAGTTGACATTGTGCATGCAAACAGATTATCATGTAGACTGCTACAAACATGTCATGTCAGGCCCTGAACTAGTTTTGACAGTGATTGTTGATGAGTCTTATACCTAATACAGTAGAACTGGGAAAGGTTAAAGGAGACAAGCTTAAACGTTTTGTCTTTTTTCCTGATTCATTAAAATACCTTTTCAGTGGGTTTAATTATCACATAGAGCTGGCCGTTTACATTACAAGAATCAAAGCAATTCTTATAAGTCTGCACTTAAAGTTCAAGTTCGTCGGAAATAATCCCGTCAGCTTCATATCTTAGTAAAATAAATATCCTACGGATAAAATGGTAAGTACTCTAGCCGCCTGTGTCTATCGTAAGGTCTACATTGTAGCTTTTCTGAATCCAAAATGTTTCGCAGTAGGGGAACTCCATTCTGCGACAAGAATAGTGGGTCACGTGGTCTAAAAATACGTCACCAGTTCAAAGTTGAAAGTCAAACAAACACTGCAGCAAAGCGGCATGGCGGTCCTTGCTGCTTGCAGAGTCCTTTTTCAGGGGTTTAGGTCCCAATCGAACAGCCTTGATGGAGTCTGCAGATTGCATGATGCTGTAAATCATGCTGTCGGTAACAAAATACAGTATGTCCGTTCGGCAACGCATGGAGGAATCCGTCAATACAGCTCAGACTCGAAGTCGGGGGATGACCTAATCGTTAGATATTTGGACGGTGATGATTCAGGTAGATTCTAGAATTTAACATTATTTTTGACGTGCCATAATTTTAACTTACTTTATTCATTAGAATTAACAGCAGGGATTCAGCGTAACCAATAAGGTCTTCTTCCAAAATCGCAAACTCACTAGTTGAACACTTCTTAAAATGGTGTGGAAATGCAACATTAGTGGAACAGGAATGCTGACACATGGTTGACGTTTAGGTGTATGAAGTACGCTAAACTTGTGAAGAGCTGCAGTGGATAACTTCTACCAGATGTGCAGGAATCAATTTAGCCGCATAATAAAACTATTAGGTTGCTCTCTTAATGAAGACATACAAACACGGACTGATATTGTTATTAAAATCCACTCTAAGGATAGGTCTACCCGCCAAGTTTCGACATACAGAAGAACCACTGATGAAGTTGCGTGCTCCTTCCTGCTGTTCCTGTTGCATAGTAACCACATGATCTCAGTCAGTAAGAACTGGGAATAAATGTCTTCATGCTGTGTAGATTAGGCTGTTTAGGTTCAAAATGCTGTTTCCTATAGTTTTATTGCAGTGTCAAACTCTTTTCTCACGAGTCACAATTATGAAAAAAAAATACCACCTCCCTTTGCTATATTACAGTTGAATGCTACCATTGTGGGCTTGCATTGCATCCAATAGCCTAATGATAAATCCTAACTGGAATGCTTCATGTGTAGGAATCGTGGTCTTCGGCCTCAATCGACCGAAAGCAAAAAACGCTATCAGCAAAAATCTTGTGAAAATGGTAAGTTGCCGTGTAGGCTATGTCATGTCATGTCAACAGTCATGTCATTCTAACCTGGTTAAAGCAAACAAATTTTTAGAATAAAGCACCGTTGACTTGTAGCCTCTCAATGTCTTGTGATTTTTTCAGATGTCTGATGCTGTGGAATCTGTGAAGAAGAACAACAAAGTACGCTCAGTGGTCATATGTAGCATGGTGCCTGGAATTTTCTGTGCAGGTAAAGTAAGATTAGAATGTCGTGGAGAATGACTATAAGAACAGTAGCCAGGCTAACACGTGTCTACTTCTCAAATAACAACTGAGATAGAGAATATTGAGTGAAAGGCACTAACTGCACTCCTATGTCATCTCGTAAAAGTTGGGTGGGGTGATTGGTTATGTTAACTACACAATGCAGTGTCACAATTGAAAGCAGGTATGTAATGAACATTTTTAAAATGAAATACCGTTTGCATAATGACCATATAGGTTAGGCTGTATAGATTAGAATTTCAGCAATGGACCTTGAAATAAAGCACAGAGGAGCTTCAAGTCTGTCTGAGCATTTGGATTATTTGATTGTGAAGATAGTTGTACATGGTGTTTTAACATTGTGTTTGTCTCATCAAGCTCAGTTCAGATGAGTGGCCTATATTGCAAAAGTAGGTAAACTCTTCCAGTGTGATGTTAAATTTGGAGCGCAACCTGGGACTAGAACTGTTTTAAGCACAGTCAATTCAGTAAATGTACTAGTTATTTATAGCTTAAAGACATACTGCACCAATCGATGTGCCAGTGCATTTTGTTCAACCTTGTATTTCTTATGTGCCCAAACAGGGGCAGACCTCAAAGAGCGAGCAAAAATGCATCAGAGTGAAGTGGGACCATTTGTTTCAAAAGCTCGTGCGTTAATCACTGAACTTGGTAAGTTGTGTTCGGTAGCATTTGTTCTGTCACATCCAAGATGTCAAAAAGGCAGAATTGAATTTAAGTCTCTATCAGCCAATGTCACCAATATTTTTGTTGGTTCTGGAGTAGTATAGATTAAGCGGGAAAAGACATTGAAAAGTATTGCTACCAAATGCTGGTAACCCAGGTCTTTTATTCAACTACTTTACAGTGCACTGTGTGTATATATATATAAATGTATATATATATATATTTTTTTTTTTTCGAAAGTAATTTAAACAAAGTGTGATATATTAAACAAGGTTTATCAGAGTACAGTGACTCAAAGCCGTCTGCATCGCAACCACACTTTCCCACTGTCTCTGAAGCATAATTAAGTTATCACATTGAAGGACTGAGACACACATACTTGAAACAAATTATCACATGACAGAATTCCCTGGGGTCCATACTGTCAGCCTGTTTGAAGAAAGAAACGCTTTATTTAAGAGAGAGAGAGAGTGAGTCAGAGAGGGAGAAGAAGAAAAGAGTTTCAAAATTCAATCATTCATTCACTGCAGTGGTTTGTCCAACACAGGAAATCTACCGATGCCCACAATTGCGGCAATTGATGGAGCTGCTTTGGGTGGGGGACTTGAAATGGCTTTGGCCTGTGATATCAGAATAGCGGGTGAGTTGCCCCCATTTGTCCCTTTACGAGCTGCATCAGAATGTGATGATGAATCTTTTTATTCAATATAACTGGTTGAGGAGGATTGATTTATCAGTGCCTCCCAAACTTTTTTTCCTGTCCTGGTGTGAAGAATGCCAGCCAGCATAGCTAGTGTGAAACATTAGTAAACCTCCCAACATCAGAAAAGATGGTGCAATGGTGGCGCAGGTGGTAGGGTTGCAGGTTCGAGCCCCACTCTGCCTGACCCCATCGAAGTGTCCTTGAGCAAGATACTGAACCCCAAATTGCTCCCGGTGGCAGGTTGGCACCTTACATGGCAGCCTCTGCCATCGGTGTGTGAATGCACGTGTGTGAATGGGTGAATGTGAGGCATACACTGTAAAGCACTTTGCGTGCTCATAGCAGTAGAAAAGCACTATATAAATGCTGTCCATTTACCATGTCCTAGTCTGTTGACAGGCAACCCAGGCTTTTCGACTGCTCAACTCCCAGTCTGTGAGGTTGCAGGTCTGAGCCTAGTTCTGGACTTTGTGAGATGTCCTTGGTTAGACTGGCATACTATTGTCAATGAAAATCTCATCTCTTGCTTCCACGACGTTAAACATACAGTACAAATGATAGTAAATAATAGGTTTATTGCTATGTAAACCAATACCCTCTTTTTCATCACACAGTTAGTTATTTATGTATTTATTCAAAAACGTATGTGTGACGTGTTATATATGAGGATTTTGTTTTGCCATGCATATTTAACTTGTACTTCCATGCATGTCTCTCAGTCTTTTGATCCCACTGAGTGTTGCGAAGGGTGTGCCGGGTAGTTTCAACTACTAGTCTGGGATGGTGTGTGTGTGTTTGTTAGGGGGGGGTGTTGAAGCTCATTGAAAAGAGCACTGTCAAAGAATTAATTAGCAGTCCATATTTAATCGCCATAGAACAGATGTCTCTGTTCATCTTTTAGCACACTCTCCTCCCTTTTTGGAGCCTCAAATCTGTTCCTGATCCCTTGATTTCTACTGACACACACATTCCCACATGCGCGCGCACACACACACACACACACACACGCACAGCAGCATCAGCGAGAATGATACCCCATATGCTTTCACACATTTTTTAACATGCAAACCATTGCCAAGGGTAAAACAGGAGTCTATTTTAAGTACCTGTCATTGCTTTAGGTGGATCAGGAAGTGAATTTATTTGAAAGCTACTGACATGAAAATCAAATCTCCTTGTTTGGGACCAAATGTGACTAAATGTTGATCATTTATCTTCATTGGTTTTGTTTCCCACAGCAAATTCTGCAAAAATGGGTTTGGTTGAAACAAAGTTAGCCATCATTCCTGGTGCAGGTAAGACAATAACCTTTGTTTTGAAAAAAAAACATACTTCACATAGACGACAGCATGCATAAAAGAACAGAGAACAGCCGTATCCCCAAACATGAAATACCCAAAAGAAAACAAATGCTCCAGAAAATGAAATGTAGAATTGAACACCCGCTCAAACATGAAGGCTCACATAGACAGGTGTCATTTTTCGTCAGTAGACGCAATCAGTACACTTGAAAGTCTGATTGATCTTAAGGGAATTAATTGAGATGCTGCTCAGAAAGACTAAAGCTCTTCATGTTAATCAGACTTGACAGTTCAGACAGAGATGTATTATGTTGGCTGTATTGAAAAAATTAATACATTTATTTTTATAAATATATTTAATTAAGTCATTTTCAAAGTCTTACAAAGGGTAAACATTCAGAACTTGACATCCTTGCCTTGCCTGTGGCCCTGCTAAAAATGATAAGCTGTATTTGATATAGAAATAATTACTCACAAAGTTTGAACATCTGAAAGATATTTCATTTGAATCCTTTTCAAATTTCACTTCAGAATCTCATCCTTTGCAGCAAGATAAATTCTTTAGCATGTGTCTGTTTGGTCTGAGTGTGTCTAGGCATTGTTGCAGAGAGAAGTAGAGAGAAGTGTGGAAGATACTGGAAGTGATCTAGATGTTTTTCTACTCACCACGATTGCCTGTTGAGAAACAACATTGGCATTTTCAGCCTTTTATGTCCGCAAGAATGATTTTACCAGTGATTACATCTGGCCTGTTTCTGTGCTTTTGTCAACACTCGTGTATTTTAGGGCAAGTGATTACAGATGGCTAAAGACTCATCGACATTTACAATAGAGCATTTTTTGTTTTTTCAGGATAAACTGGAATAGCTGAATGTTAAAGCTACACTCTTTTTAAGCATCTAGGCAAAGGAAGCGGTTAGAGAAAGAAATCACTTTTGGAGTTGAAACTATTATAACAATTCAAATCAGCAATCATGACTTGATGTAGCTAGATGACGCAGAACATCTGTAATTGCCGATTATATGACTTAACCAAAGAGAAAATTGACCCAGTGTAGTTCCACTCATTGTCTTGTCCAGACTCAGTGTAGTTCCACACGCTGTTGTCTAGTCCAGTGTATGTTGTAATATGCCCAGTGTTCACATTGTTCTACTTTAACGTCAAGTTTTTTCAATCTAAACTTGTTCAGCATTTCTCTGATCTAAACTCTGCATTTTTCTTGTATGTATTAATGGAAAGAATTCTTTCCAGGCCTTGTATGACTAGTAAAAGACGAGGTCTTCTGTCTTGGAGGTACCTCACTGTGTGCATCTCATTCGTTCTATTCAGCTATTCTTCACTGCAGCGTGAGTTTTGTGGGGATCTGTCAGAGGGGTCGAAGGTCACCCTCTGTCTGTAGCCCCGCCAGAGCTGAAGCCCATCCAAGGAATTTTTTTAATAAAAGGAGATTACTGCTTCGGTTACCTCACTCTCAAAATACAGTCATCACACACACACACATAGACCAGGAAACAGGAACACCACAATGATGCATTCAGTTGCCAGGATTTGAATGGAGAAGGATTATTTTTTTCCTGTTTTCCACTTTGTTTCTCAAATGTCGCGGTTAGTCTTAAGAGGTCTTTATTCCAAAACGTTTCTCGGTCTTGTCTCATGAGTGGTCTCTTGTTATAGGCTCCTTAGCGGTTCAACACTGTTAGAGATTAGAGAATAAATTACATGGCTGGTCCATGAAGTCAGACTGAAAAAGTTCTCATCGTGCCAAATGATAAAAGCACTTCATCTGAAATGTTACGCTTTTGCCAGTGAATGTAGATTTTGAATGTAGATTATGATGGCCCCTGTGCATCGTTTTATAAAAAAAAAATCTGAATATCTTCTGGAAAGTTCTATTCTGGGAAAGCAACGTAGTTTGGGGTGGGCCTCTGGCTTTGTGTTAATTGGACTGATGTCAGTGGCTTTGTCTGGCTGAGGCTTGGACCTTTTTCTGGATCCAGGTGACCTTTGCTTCCCCCCTTTGCCGCACAGCCGTAGGGATTTAGATCTTGACATTTTAGCAAGCTCCTCATGGACTCTTTGCTGCCATCTCCATTTCAGTGAATTCTATATTTAATATCTCATTGCTTGTAGAAGGGCGGACATTTTGTGCATACTTGTTGAGTGACAGTAGATGTTTCACACTTCTAATTTGGCATTTGCATTTACACATGATATAATCGAAAAGGTTTTACTGAAACTAATTGGGTTTGGAGATTGATGTTGACTGTTTGATACCTAGATTCCTAAGCTTGCATTTTTTTTGGTGTGCTGGCGTACACAAACAAGATTCATGTTTGTTTTTTGACCCATGTTTATTTTTTTGTGGTTGTTTGTTGTTACTTTCAGCAAAAGCAAACCTGCCAACAGGTGCATATACAGCTGCAGTCTTTTTAATGCTGACATCAGCACAATACCGGAAAATAACAATATGCACTAGAACTAATGATTGCCCGTATTTTTCTGTCAAAGCACATTTATTGCAACTGACTCAGTAAGTGAGCCACTAGATTTAAGGGAAAGCGATTAGATCGTCCAAGGGTTGCTCAGCCCTCTATCAGTTGAACAAACAGACAGACAAACACAGGCAGAGAGAGAGAGAGAGAGAAAGAGAAATATGATGGAGATGAAGTGAAGCGGCCTTCCTGCTACAGCCTGTTGCCAGCCGTCTTTTTCTCTTGTTTGAAAATAGGTCACCAGAGCCTTGGCTCACCGCCAGGCCTTTCAGATTTATTCACAGCCTCGACTCCCTGGAAATGGAGTGCTAAGACGTCAGCGAAAGAGGGCTTTTTTCCCCCCCTCTCTCCTTTTATTTTTTCTGTTCTCCCTCCCTCTCCTGCAATGGAAGGCGTGTCATACACTTCCCTGAAACTAATTTGCCCACTGACCTGCTATTAAGAGCACTTGGTCTGAAATGGAGAGGGAGGAAAAAAAAACAATAGCTCGATGTCTAGCAAGAATTAGCAGTGGTGAATCCACTAACATGTCCTTTCTACCTTTTGAATCCCTTTCCAGGAGAGACAAAGAGCACAAAACCTACTTTCTGTCCAGTAAATTGAATATGCTTTGGATATTGGATATTAGTTCATCACAGCCGTTATGAAAAAAATAAAGCCATGTTTATAAACTTATGAAATTATTTGAGTTGGTCTCAGAGTATTTAGTGTTTACATGTCTGGAATGATGGAAAGAAATCTCAACACATCACCAGTGTTGTTTCAAGACACCAGTACTTTGATAGACTATGTGTTAATGTTGAACTGTGCTCCCAAGAACACAGTTTAACATTTTACATCCTTGCTCAGCATACAGAAGCAGAACCAGAGCTACTTGGTCACATTCATAATGATAGGCATGCTGATTTCTGTATTGAGGTCTTTCATGTGAAATGGTTACACCTGAAACTGTTGACTGTTGTGAAGAGTTAGAGTATTTATTTCCTGTTTGGTCATGTCTCTGAGATTACAGTTTCAGATTTCTGTCTTGCTGTCTTAAGTTTTCACCTGTCTGTTAAATGTTAGCAGAAAGCCTTGACAAATTACAACTTGGCTAAAAAAAAATATACCGGTGTACTGTATATAGGGTCTTCTTTGCAAATAAAGACACAGAATTGCAAGAATAACTACTGCTTGATAGAGGACAGGACAACTTCATAAAAAAACGTTGCATTTTCTGTATTTGCCTCTTGTTAAAAATGTTATGCCTAAGTCCGTATTTTCCCAGGGGTGGCTTGTCAAGCGCCTCTCATTATGTACGTGAAATAATATGTATTTTCTGACATCTCTGCTGCTGTACAGCAGTTTTTGTAGTACCATACCATTTGATAATTACTGTCCTGAAAATCCTGACCCATTGAACATATTTCAGTTTACAGTGACTAAATAATACCTTTACATGAAGGATACTGTAGTTAGAGAGAACATCACATGCATTAACTTTAGTATGGGTATTCCAAAAAAAATAGATATTGGTGTTCTTAAGCATTAGGCTACAAACCACAAATGTTATGCTTTTTTGTTACACTGGCCTCAATAAAAATTACACTTCATTTTTGATTCAGAAGTCAAATTGTAAAGTTGTCATATTCGCTGGAAGATGAGCGGCGTTGCGCCACATTATCAAACCAGAAAGTTCGCTGGAAACAGGGAGGTGACAGAATCTCTTGCCGCAACACCTACCGTTTGGCACTAAGCTAGGTTTTTAGCAGAGAAAGAGAGAGAGAGAAAAAAAGTTAGCTTTGGTTGCAGTGCAGCAGGTCACAGCTTTCCTCCATTCAGGGATGTGGTTATCATGAGATTAGCACATAGCCCGCATGTTAGCTTGCTGGGGAGTGTTGTTATTGTTAGCCTCAATGAATCCCAGATAATATAGTGTTGACAAAAAGAATGTTGACAAAATACTGATGATGTAAATAGGGTGAGGTATAGTCAACATGCTCTTTGATCTTTTTGGACAGTCTTCACCTTGTTTGAGCTCTCAGTTTGTCACGGTGATTTCGATCCTTCAGTGTATTAGAGTTTCTTCAAAGTTCTTTGAAGAAATGCTACAATGAGATTGTGGAGATGCTGCAGGGGTTGCTTATTAATTGGCTTTGATACAGCCAGACCCATCTCTGTTGGGCTTGGTTAATCTATAACTGGTCTGATCTGATGAAAATGTCACTGAACTGCACTGCACCACACTTCAAGAACCATCTTCTGCACTGAATGGACACAGTGAAAACACACTGACCTCAAAAACAAACCTTTTTTTCCTTCATCTTCGGTGTCCAAAAAAAGAAAATATGTTCGATTTACTCCACCACTGATGGAGTCGCTCCACTGTGAGTGTGACCCTGCAGAACCACTGACCCAGTTTTAAGCTCTCTTCCCATGATACTCTCTGGTCGGCCCAGATACTTCATTAAAGTATTACTGAATGTCTTGCTCTCATATGGGCTTACATTTACAGATTTTTGTTTTTTAAACTGCTAATATTCCTTTGTTGGTTGTGGGGTTTTTTTGAGGTGTGGGTGGGAACCTACCTGTTGCTTTGGTGATGCTCTAGGCTAAAAATATTTTGTACTAAGGAAGTTATTTTTTTGTCTGAAGAAGAAAAACTGTGTTCAAGTAGTTTTTCATATCAAATCAAGTGAAACTGTCAAAACAAAAAAATCCCTGTCTGTAGAAGTGAGGATAAGAGCTGTTATTTTTGTTACACAAGATGTTGAAAGAAGAGCCAGAGCAAGTGAGTTAAAGGCACCAGCGGCATATGAAAGGAACAGAACCTGTTGCAAGCTCATCCAGGTCAAACGAAACTGCCCCTGGATACAGCCTCCCAGCACAGGCCAGCCTCGTTGCCTCGGTGATGAGCACTGGCAATTAGAGCTGTAAACGGCAGCAGACCTCTTCACTCACTCACTCATTCGTTCTCTCTCTCTCTCATACGCACACCGTCAATCACTCGCTCACTTCCTCATGCACCGGGGGGGGGGGGAATTGACCAAACTCTGCAACGCAAACAACAAGCCGATCTTAGTTTTCCTTCATCGTCTTAAAGCGTGTTCTATTACCGGGCTATTTATGTCCTGCGCTTCTACGAAGCTCAAATGTGCCGGCAGACACACGTGCCGTGTTATAGGCCCAGCCAACAAGCCGTGGTGTCTTAGTTCTATAGCTCAATCTTTGGCTCATTGACAAGATAAGTCCCAAAAGGGCACTACGAAGGGTGACTTTTAGTTAGCTGATAGAAACATGAAAACATAACCCTTTGACCTTTTGTGAATAGCATGGATTTATTTTTTAAAAAAAACAAATGTAATAATTTTTTTTGTGCCTCAAGTATTTCCTTGAACCACCTCAAAAATTCCCAGAGGCCTTGTACACCACAAAAGCCTCTGCATCAGACCAACCTAACTCTCGAAGTGATTACTGCCTAATTCACTGATTTTAGTTTTTTTTGTACCCCTCTCCATCATATCTACCTATGTGCGGGGAGAGTGTAATGGTGATGTGTAAAGCTGATGTATAAAGACGTAGTTGATGCCAAACCACTAATCTCTGGACCATAGACCACGTGTCACAAGAGACCCTGCTTTCTAAGCCAAGGAGAAAAGTATATACTGAGTGTGGTGAATGCCTGTGAATGTGGCCTAGTTTGCAAAGGTAACTGCAAAGGTGTACTGTACCCCTATTTATATAGCTGAAGTGTAAATGAGAGGAGATGGAGATGTCCCCCCTCGGGAATCTGTGTCTCTAGCTGTTCCAAGGCCTATTTGAGGTCTATGTGTTGCAGAGAGTGAGAAGATGGAGTGAGTATATCTGTGTGTGTGTGCGTGTGTGTATTTATTTGTAGAGAGAAGAATCTGTGTGTGTGTGTAGCGTCACTCATGCTCATAGCCAGGGAGGTGTGATGCAGAAACCTGATCCCACACGTCAGTATTCAAGCAGGACATTGGCAGGGTTCTGTCTTCGTTGCTTCACACGGATGTGCAAACAAAGGGTGTTCAGCTGCACCTCTGCACATCTGGTGTGTGTGTGTGTGTGTGTGTGTGTGTGTGTGTGTGCGCATGCACGTGCACAGGACCTTCTTGTCCTAGAATGCATTTTAAGTTCCTGAGAGGTTTAACCAAAAAAAAAAAATGTGCGGTTCTTACTCAACCAAGGGTAAGAAGACCTCTCCACAAAAATCCCTAAACAGTGAATTCCTTCCCTCTGATTTCACCCAAACGTAAATCATCGCCCATATCAATTTTCACCCTCACCCACATAATGCAGCTCTGTCTGGATAGATGAAGGCATCTGTCGGTTTGACGCCCGTCTGCCCTGCGGAGTCGAGACCAAACGGTTGTGTTTCTGTGGGATTCCGGGAGCCGATTCCCGGAGCTCCACTTTCTCCGAGCCCGGCCGTCTGCTCGGACATGTTTGTGCAGCCAGTCACACACACACACACACACACACACACACACACACACACACACACACACACACGGGGCGTGTGTGCTGCTGCTACTGCTGCTGCTGCTGCTACTGCTGCTGCTGTTGCTGCCTTGAACTTTTCTGGGAACACGAGGCGAGTGGGTCATGCTCGCTTCGGTGGTTTTGTAAATATGACCTGAGGCCACAGGGCTTCAGAGCGTGGGGCGCAGCGAGAGGGTGGGTGTAGGGAGGTAGTTCTGGGGGGGCTTTTGAGTGGAGGCAAGAGTCAGACAACCTTTTTTTGCCCCCACTCTACCAACAACCGGCTAACTTACACACCTAGATTAGTCTCTTTTTCTCCTCTCTTTTTTGCTCTCACTGCGGACAGCCTTTTTGCCCCACTCTTTACTTAACAACTAAATTATATAGCTAGTCTCTCTCTTTTTTCTCTTTCTCTCTCGTTCTTAAACTTTCTCTCTCTCTCTCTCCCTCTGTATGTGTGTGTCTGTTTCTGTCATCATGCCATATTTTTTTTTTTTTTCCTTCTCAGCCCCCCCCCCCCCCCCCCCAAAAAAGTTGAAAATCTGATGCAACGGTTTCTTGGAATGTCTTGCAAAATCTTTTAAGCCTCTCATAAGAAAACATGTTACCCAGTATTACACAAGACCATCAGTGCTCTGGCCACAGGCATCTACAGGGACGCTTTTTTCTCGCTTAAGAAAAAAAATGGTTGACATTCAGTTCAGTAACGGACTTACGACAGCGCGGCCTCATGACTTGTTGTCCACTTGATGTATGTCTGTGATGGAGTATTGTGTCGTGTCATGTGAAGGAGGCAAATAAAAGGCAGAGCGACTCTGCAGTCTCTCTACTGGTGCTATTAACCTGAATAAGCCAAATCTAACAATAATACGTGCAGTCAGATAAGATATGCAGTCAGTGCCTTTCGTATGGACTTTGTGTAATTCATTTGTGACCTGAATTCTGAAGGGAAACGGGATGAGAGCGTTGAAGTTTGAAGGTGACCACCAGGTCACCTGGGGGAAACCGAGAAGTGTTTACTGTTGCTAAATGTACCCTCCACCCCACCCCTTTGCAACTGTTTCTGCATTACACCATCTGTAAACACCTTTTTCCATTAAAGCACTTGGGTAACTCGTTGTGTTGCAACCGAGTCAAATGTTTTAAGGCTGATTGTGTTTCATGTGAAAGTGATGTCGCAAGTCAAATATTGTGTTGGCTCATTTACGTGCTCCTGTGTCAGTGCTTTGTGTATGTAACAAAACCCTGTGCTGCATCTTTGGCTTGTACAGTTGGTCAATGTAAAGTGCAAAGCTTTCGTCAATGATGTTTGGTCCACCCTGACCGGAGGGGAACAGAAAGAATTTGTGACCATAACTGAGAAATGGACTAATGGCCTGTTTCTCCTTTTTATGTCTTACGTCATAGATTTCCCCCCTCTCTCTCTCTCTCTCTCTCTCTCTCTCCCTCCCTCCCCCCCTTCCCCCCTCTCTCTCTTCTCCGTCTCTCTCCATTCCAGACATACAGCATACATATAGCACACAATCCCACATTTCCTCTAATATTACTTAGCAGCCATCTGGTGCTCTGTTTGTTTTGTGAGTGTGTTTTTTGTGATTCTTCTCTTATTGTTCTGATGTTTGATTGAGGTTGACTGACATTTTGTAAGGAATTCATTTTTGGCACTACTGGACAAGGTTTCACTATTTTAATATGTTGCAGTTTTGGGCACTGAAGAGAATCATTACTTTGTCCTATTAGACATAGCACTAACCTTTGCTGAATTATAATCAGTGGTGTAGTTAAATATGAAAAACACACACACACTGTCACACACAGGAAACAAACAGCCCAGGGGGAATACCCTTGCTGACGAGCACACCTTATGTTTTTGTGCCTTTATAATCGAAGAAGTCTGTGTTTGTGTGTTTGTCTGTCTGACTGTCTGTCTGTGTGTTGTCATTTACAGTTCCAGAGAATCAAAAGCTTATTTCAGATTAAAATCGCACTGTTTTATTTAAATTACATACAACTTGTTTCTCATACAACCACACACACACACACACACACACACACAAACACACACAGGTTTTCCCAGCTCTCATCATATTTTCCCAGGAACGTCTGGCAATGGTACAAATACTGAGACAGAGACAATGTGTGTAAATAAATGATAATGCTTCATGCTCAGTGGTGCCCATCAAGCACAAGAACAAGTGATACAACACAAGAATAACACACTTGATGCTATGTGCCATCTTTGTAGAGATTGACTGCTGCCATAGGCAATGGAAAAGTTTGCTCTGATGAAAGATATGACTTTGTCGGCTTTATCTAGTCCTGTAGAATTCGATCGATTTGGAAAGATAGGGTGGCTATCACTCATGAATTCCCCTGGAGTTACAGACCAGTAGCTATGAACAGAGAACTGGTCTGCACTGTGTGCACACATCCTTTGTTCGTTTATCGAAATTTTCTCGAATAAATGAAGTGAATAGAGAAAAAATTACTCTGTGAGTCACTGTGGAAAGAACTGCAGAAGTGAACAAAGAGATCCTGTTTGGTCACGTACTTCCTGATTCTGGTCAAATAAATATAGAAATGTAAGCCTTGCCACCTGTAGATTGTCTGGTCACTACACCTTGTTGATCTCAATGGCCTATTGAGAAACCCTGTTAGCTCTCCGAAACGTTTTCTTTCGTTTTCCGAGTATTTCATTTCCCAGTATTTGTTGACACACTGTCAGGGAGTGATTTCAGCACAGTGGCTTAAATAATTGATGTACCCGTTGATCATACCAACCTCTCTTGACTTGGTGGTTTAACCTGTGAGTTCCTCAAAGTAATCTTTCATAGAACTGTGTCAATCATGTGTCTCTTTTGTGAGCTTAAAATGAGCCCTACAGCCAGCCAGTGGTTGACCTCGTCAGCACTAACAGACCATGTGACTACTAGCTTATTAGCCTTCCCCACCTTTCTCTGAACTGTCTGGTTATCACCTCTGTTTGACAGTGATGGCTACACCCAATTGCTGGATGCCGACCGTGTTTTACTGATGAAACGAGAAGCGGGAAACTGTGTGACTCAACCGCCTGTTTGCTTTGTAGTCTCGCAGGTGTACAGCTCATCATGCCAAGGAAGACGTGTCTTTTGACAGATGGCGAGTGTGTGAATTGAGACTTTTTGTTTTGTTGTCACCGCCAACACAACGTTGACCCGTTCAGGCTAGTCGACGGGGCTGGACCACCCCCAAAAAGGAAATATGTCTTTGTCGGTTGTTCTGCCTATGTCGGTTCCACACTCTAGTAAAAGTCCAGATCCAGAGGTCATGATATCATAGTGCAACGTCATCCTGTGTTGGGTTTTGCTGGGGAAATTCTCCTGTGTTGGAGGCAGGTCAGTGGTGACACCTGATCTAGATCAAAAGTAGTTCCCCTGAATGTGAGCTCTTGTGTTCTCTCTGATGGTTCGGCCTTAAATGTTTCATGAAGCACCTTCAACACAGTGTCAATGCAGGGACTGTGTGTGAGGACATAATTTTGTCCTTGAAGGCACTGTATTGTTCTGTATGGAATAAATGCAATAGAATTGAATGCTTTACAATTGGTGGGGTATTTCAGCCACAGAGGGCACGCTGTATACACGGTCCGGCAGACATTGAACATCTGCAACCCACACTGGTGGCTCACTGAATGGTTTGGTATGAATAAATACAATAGAATTGAATGCCTTACAGTTGGCGAGGTATTTCAGCCAGAGAGGGCACACTGACTGTTTATACGTTGCGCTGTTCAGCAGACATTGAACATCTGCAACCCATGCTGGTGACTCACTGACTTACTTACGGCATTGACTTACACTCTAACTGTCTCAAGAGGGTAACTGAAGCAACCTCCTCTGAGAACTGTGTGTGTGTGTGTGTGTGTGTGTGTGTGTGTGTGGTGTGTGTGTGTGTGTGTGTGTGGTGTGTGTGTGTGTGTGTGTGTGTGTGTGTGTGTGTGTGTGTGTGTGTGAGGTAGGGGAGAAACCAGTGGTGACTGTCCACACTGCACTGCATCAGAATGATGGAGCTTTTCCTTAGCTTCCTATCTGACGTAACCCATGTTTGTTTGAGAGGTCTGGAGTGGCACGTCATGCCTGAGAATTAGAGTATGCAGAGTCCCACATGGTGGCCAGGGAAGCAGGAAGCCCAGGTCACTCTGACCATGAGCAATGACCACTAACCACCAGAGACTAATCTCTGTGAAATGGGGGGGGGGTGTCTGTAAGGGTCCGTAGGAGTCCTGAGTTTAAGAGGAAGTGCTTGAACTGTTCCTGCAATACTGACTCTGGCTTTGGCTTATTACTGAAATCACATTAGTGGACTGAAAACAAAGAGATTTTTTTTTGTCATATCCGATCAAAAGCTGATCTTTCTTACTGACCATTCGTATTGCACAACAAAAGTGCTCTGATCTGATCTGCATGTCCACGTTGTATATCCACTATTGTAGGCTAACGCATCATGCTATCATGATAAACAAATGGCAGAGGGTAGAACTTTGTTTGGAATACTCAGCTCTATTTCGGTGCATCATTGTAATGCTGATAGTCTGCTTATAGTCTTCCAGATCTGGTGCATGGTTGAAAACAGACATTGCTCTCTAAAAAGAAGAGTTACCATTGATCAGTTACTTCCATCCTTCTGTATTGCGCGTCTTGTTTGTGTCACGCTGCAAAGATGAAAAGAGCACTTTGAAATCTTATTCAAGTGGTTAGACCATGGGTTTCCAACTTTTTTCCTACTTCTACTTCAACAAAATCAGTGCGACTGAGAGCTATTCTAGGACTATTTTACCTTGGTATTATTGATAGTCCTGGAGATAAAGGTTACATCCTTTGCCATCTTACATACTTACAGCGCAGTTAAAAACACAAATTTAAAGTGTTACCTAAACGTATGGGGAGAAAAATATTTTCTGGGAAAGGACCATTTTGTACTAGACAGGGCAGGGTGTTTGAATGACCTTTGTTTTCATTGACATTTAACAGGCCTTTTTTTTCTTTTTACTTTTTTGACTGTTATGAGTTTTATTTACATTTCCTTTGACCCTTTGGAGAGCTATTCTTAAGCATGTGGCTAGCTACTAGTTGCTCCCAGGCTACCTGTTAGAGACTTCTAGCTTAGACTATTCAGACCAAGACAAAATCGAATTGAAACCACCTCCATGTGGGTTGAATCAGATTCGGGATTTGGTTTTCTGCAGTTCAGACTACCCAAAATTCAAGCTAGATACAATCTGGATAAGCAGTAAATCTGATTTGGGCTGGCAGTCTGAACAAGGCCTTAGTCATGAAAGTGTATTCACTGGTCATTACATCAGATGCTGATGGTATCCTGACACTGATGGCACTAAAGCTGTTTTCAAATAGCAATTCATTTACTTCTGACTGATGTTATGACTGGAGGGAATACTGGTCAAGGCACAAGGTATTGATAATTAGTTACATTCTTGTGTTCTAAGATCTAGCATACCTTAAGGTGTTTATTGAAGTGATTTGTTCAAATGTTTTATGTATAGATTTGACAGTTGGTTTACAGGGATTTCAGATTTTAAAAGAAATGTAAAGGATAGTATGTAGAAATAGACATCATCCAGAAGGCTGCAAGGAAAGCACCACTCATCCATTTTATGACCCTGATCTTCCAAATAAATTCAGTCACCCAGTAAAACAAGCAATCTCTTTGAACATACATTTCCATGATCTCATGTAACGGAGCTGTGCAAGTGAATAAACCTCCCTGATGCAGACTATAGGTTTGGGTGTCCTTTGGATAGCACAGCAGTCGCTGTCGAATCTGAAGGTCAATGTTTGAGTACCGTACAGAACTGACACGTTACAATTGACTACGATTTACATGCACTTAAGTATCCCAAGTATGACTGGGATATTAATTATCCTGGCTTTGTGTGAGCACGTGTAAACACTTTCTCCTGAATTCAGTATTCCAAATTAGCTCTTATGCCAGTTTCTGAGAAATCGAGATGGGGCTGCAGCTATTCGAATACTTTTGGAATCAAGTTTTGTTTTTTGTTTATTTTAAATCGAGCAATTGGATAAAACATACTTTTGTGTTTTTAAACAGCCATGTCCATAGTGTGTTATGCAGTGTGAAAGGCATTTTAAATTGACCAAGCAATTGGCTACAATTCCTGATCAAAAAGTTTTTTACTCCAACTCCATCACTCCAAAGCTCAAAACCTCAAAACCTGATTTACTGCTTCTGATTAAAAAATATGAAACACAGCTTCACAAATAAAGGCCATTTGTCCTTAGTTTTATCTTTCAAATAGGAAAGAGTGTTGTATCTCCTGCAGCCCTCCATACCCGACTGTCCACCTTACCTAACCACACTCATCCATCTCCACAGGTGGGACCCAGAGACTCCCGCGGGCCATCGGCGTGTCCCTGGCCAAGGAGCTAATCTTTGCTGCTCGGGTGGTGGATGGCGCAGAGGCCCAAAAGCTGGGGCTGGTCAACCACTCTGTGGAGCAGAACAACAGTGGCGATGCGGCTTACCACCGGGCACTTGACCTGGCCCGTGAGTTCAACCCACAGGTGAAGAGACGCTCATGGTGTCTGGTCACAGCTTCACTCCTACACACTATACTTATACGACCTTTCAGCTTGGTGGGGCAGCTTAGCAAACGTGCTAGTTGGGTGGTACAAAAAAACGTACTCTCCAATGGAACTGAATAGCATCACAGCATAACCCTTCGAGTCAATTAGGCCAAGATAAAAAAAAGACATTTTGTTATCATGATCTTGTTCACTGAGATGTATGTTTTAGAGGTTGTTGCTGTCTGTTAGATAATAACTAGGCTACAGCCATAGGGCTAGCGATAAGCTTAGCAATACTTCTGGGTGGAAGAATGCTACTGTTTACCAATATTTTAAACTCCCCTACACACAATGCATGTCACACACATACTCCTGTCTAGTTTGTACGCTATGCTTATACACATTGCATGTCACACACATATTCCTGTCTAGTATGCCAGTGTCTGTGCACTAGCAACTACCTCTTCAGTCTGCGTGTTAATACGCTTTCTTGGCAATCTCAAGTCAAACAAAGAACAGTTTGCCATTTCTTGCAATATTGAAAGCACTTTATTAGATTATGTCAGCATTCTAATAGTAATATAAAAGCATTATAAAAGTAGAGGTATGCTGGATATGCCCATATGCTGTTATGCATGTTACTTTTTTAACCAACATCCTCTCTCAGGATAACCAAGTTCTGTACTATGTTTTCCACTGAATGTGACTAATATATGAGTTCCGAGAAGTAAAAGCTTTAAGTTCCTGTTGAATTGGTGCCATTTGTCATTTGTTTACTTTTAGGGACCTATTGCAATCAGGATGGCAAAGCTGGCCATCAGCCAGGGGATTGAGGTAAGAAAACCACATCCACTGCAGTTCACTGCAAGAATTTGTGTTCTTGGAGAACTAACTTCACTAAGTGGCATTACAAAGGTCTGAACTCTAACAATCACTGTTACCAGTGATTTACTTGAGTTTAGCACTTTAAAGCTACACTAAGGACATTGATGCCCCTTGGTGTCAATATTTCAACACAATTTAGCAATGAGACAGTATTCAGTCAGTCAGTATGTGACTCCTCAGGCTTATGATCCCATCTGATCTACAGGGTTACTTAGCGTAATATCAAGCGTTTAGAGCACAAATTGGCATTGCCAGATACTTCAATTTCTGTTTCTGCGATTTTTAGGTTAGCTCAAATTTAGCATGGTAGGTCAGGCTGGCATTAATGTGTGGTCTGTAGTGTACTCCTTTGTAAATCATTGAAGCAATAATTATCAACAGACTTTATTATCTTTTCTATTTGTTTTGTAACTACAGTCTAGTCTTTTTGAGAGAAAAAGGAAAAAAATTAGTATGTGGAAATTTGACAGACTCCCTGCCCCAAATCTGGGGGTCACGGACCTCTTGTTGATCATTTAAACAGAGTGGAGTGTTCTGTTAACCTGACCTTGCAGCACGTTTTTTTTTTATTCCCTGTCTCACTCCCTTTTTCTCTCTTTCTCCATCCTTCCTCCCTTTCCGCCTCTCTGTTGCTAACAGGGAGTATGAATTGGTCTTGTCATCCTCTTTCATAAACCCTCTCACAGTGAATCGGTACATTGTGGGGTAAACACTTCAAAAAGCGCGCTGAGCATTCCTTTTAAAAATGTTGTTCATGCAAGCTGGCCTACGGATTTCCATAATCTGGGCCAGCTGTAATCAGAAGCACAAACATGTAATGCAGAAATCAAAATGCACCTCATTAGTAAATAAATGCACAGTGTATCAAACTGTCAAATCAGTCAGTGTCAAGGTCAGTTTTGGTCGGGAGGTGGGAGGGGGTCAGCTCTTTTAGGCAAATGGTGTTTTATTTTGCCTGTTCTGTAGTATTAATTTCAAATGATTTGGAATACGAGTGTGTGTGTGTGTGTGTGTGTGTCTATACATCATTTTGTGTGTGTGTGTGTGTGTGTGCGCGCAGTACCATGTGTGCCACTAAGATATTTCTGGCACAGGAAAATGCCAAGGTAACCTATGAAAGTAGGTCTCCCAGAGTTGTTGTCATGGTGAAGGTTTGTAGGTCTGGTGGTGTTTAGTTTTCTTTTTTATAGTTGAGTGAGAGCTTTCACATGGATGGGGGGAGATGTCACAGTGGTGATGGCAGGGTCTACTAAAATAGACTTTTTAACTTAATTAACTTCAGCTCATTTGATTTCTTTTTTGACAATTTAGGTTGCAAGTAAGAGTGCCTAGGCATTAAGTAAGCGCGTAAGCGAGACGCGTGAATGTATGGTACAAATTGTACTATAAGTAAGGTTGAACAGGCCTGTCAGAGGGGGAAAGTATCTTTACAGATATTAAATGTCATTGTCTGACCCAAATAGAATGCTATGTAAAGGTTAATAATCCCTCCAAATGCTCATATTTTTTGATTGAATCCATTGTTTTCATTTCACTCAATTTGATGTTGACGTTGACGTTCTTCCAGCTTTTAAAAAGCAACCTCTGGCCATACAAACCCACTAATCTCCACTCGGCACAACAGCACCTCCAGGAACCCTGCTGCCCTCAGTTAATTAATCTAATGTTAGGCTGTGTCTGTAAGCCAACTTTTAAGATTTGATTAAGTGTAAGTGAAGATGGCCCGCCAGCCTTAAGACTTAAATGCTTTCAGCGGAGCCATCCCGCTGTGTTTATTGCTAACAGTGATCCTAATATGAATATATGAACCCTCAGACGAGCAGGTTATTTTAACTTACTGGTGGAGTTGTTCTTGGCATTTCAAATGAAGGAAAGGTCTAATTCTATAGTCCTTTTCAATTACAGGTGGACCTGAAGACAGGCTTGGCTATTGAAGAAGCCTGTTATGCACAGGTAAGCCTGTAAATTGATTCCCTACAAATATCCTCGAGTTAATCTTGAGGAATCAGCCCTGTTTAAGCACAGTACTCAGAGGCACATATTGCCCAAATGCAAAAGGAAAAAAGGCAGATGATCCCATGACTGTTAGTGTCTGGTCATCTGATTGCTGTCAGATTTTTGTTTGTCGAGAGTCAAGATAGAAAATGGAGAGGATGGATTTTGGGCGGGGGGGGGGGGGTTGTTGGCTCGCACGCATGAGCCCAGACTAAAGATAGAACAGGATTCGTTGACTGGACTCCGTTGTTTCCAAGGTTATTCCAACGAAAGACCGTCTCGAGGGCCTGGCTGCCTTCAAGGAGAAGAGGCCCCCACGCTACAAGGGAGAGTGAGCAGAATAGACCAGAGGCAATCATCGAGCCCCTTGGCTCTCCAGCGTGCATCTGTGTGTCTCTCCCATTACAGCTATTGTCACCATGAGAGTGCACCCACAGCTAGAGGTGATTGAGCAGTCAGACCACGCTTTCATCCTCGCTGAGAGGGTGGGAAGAGGCCAAGGCTTGGGGAATTGCTGAGGGTCAAGGGGAGTGGGAATGGGTTGGGGTAGGGGAGAACAGTTCAGGCAAAGGCAATCATCACTACTAACAGCTAGAGGCTAGAGGCTTAACTCTCTCCCCCCAAAATCTTCCACTCATTTCAAGACCAATTGTGTCTGTCATACACAACATGTTTTTTGCAGTTTGGGCATTAAATTGGTTTAAGGCATGGGTGGGGGTGTCCCTTTTTTGAAATTATTAGCATGTAATATGCTACTACTAATTCTTGTGTCAGAAATTAATTACAAAGCTACCAGTTTGTGATAATCAGCTTTTTGATGGTTGCCTTTGTAGATTGTAGGTAGCCTACTGTGAGATAAAAAATTTTACTTAAGTGGGCCATGTTGTCAGAACAGGCATGACTGTGAGAAAGGTTGTACAAATGGCTGTTGCATGGATTCATTTCGTCATTTAAATTTTAGTTTTCTGTCATCGTGAGTTGCCTTTCCCATGCAAAAACAAAGGGGTCATTATTCAAGTTTGTCTTCCTTGTTCTTGTGAAAATGCTATTGTGTTGTGTGTGTGTGTGTGTGTGTGTGTGTGTGTGTGTGTGTGTGTGTGTGTGTGTGTGTGTGTGTGTGTGTGTGTCTGATGCAGGTTATATTCCAGAGAGCTAGTGCTTTCTTAAAGCCATTTTTTTGTGAAGTCAAACAACCACATGCTGTACCTATGTACTGTAGTTCTGCCACATACCACACTAATAACCCAACAAAGCAATGCACTACTTCATGGTCAGATGTACTTTTGAATGGTTTGGGGAAAAAATGTATCTTTTCCCAAAACTTTGCTAAAAAAAATCTCAATAAATAATCAACTCCACTGTTCCAGAATGTTGTGTGGAATTTGATGCCCTCAAACAGTATCAGCAGTAACAGAGGTAGTATATAGGGTTGCAGACAATGCTTCCTTCTCTTGCACAAATCGTTTTAGTTTGCCTAATGACTGAACCCCAGTGTTTACCATAAGTCCTAAACCCTTACCATAAGTCCTAAACCCTTAACCTTAAAAGACTTAACTTTCAAACTAAGTAAGTAACTAATTCTTTTGAGTCTTTAAAGGGTTCAGGGTTTAGGGTTTCGGGGGAAGATTGGGTTTATGCCAACAAGTTCTAATTTGTTTGTTGTCACTTATTACTCTAGACTAATAATGATTATTTGACAGTGAGGTGTAGTGTTTGGACATATTGCACCATTCTGATCTGATCTGCTAATCATAATTGCAGTGGTTTGGAATTCTTTCAAGGTCACGCCTTTTGTCAGAGGAGCCGTGCTTCTCACTAAAGAGAAAAGTGACTACTCCTGTCAGCTCTCAGACATATCCTATTTCCTCATATTCTAAAACAGTACAATAGACAACTTTTGAATAATTTTCAACGCAGTGCTTATTACTCAAGCAGAGCAGAGGAACAATAGCAGATCATGAACCCTGTCCAAGGTGGTTTTTATTTATTTTATTTTTTTCCTTTGATGTAACTGAAACTAAAAACATTAATAATAGACTAGTAAATGGTGACCCACACAGAAGCCTGCATTGTCAAACAAGCATTACCGGTTTTAGGTGCAATCAACATCACTAGTTCACAATTAAACTGTGAAGCTTCTGTTCCCTCAGGTATGATATTATCACAAATCTGATTGCTGACCAGGTGTGGTGGATTATGTATTTATATGTTGCAGTGTGACAGAATGTAGTATCCTACTTCCCCAGTCCCAACAATGTTATTTTTGCTTCCCGTTGCCAACTAAGCTAGCAAGACTATCTAGCTATCAATCACGCCCAAAGCCAGGGTGGTGTTTGACATGCATATGACAGGTTAATGTGTAATCATTGTGCCAATATAAACATTAGCCGTGTTGTTTTTCCACCTGAGTTGTCCAATGGTGACTTACCACAGTTAGTGTTACCTCACCATTCTATTTTGAATGTTGGACATAAAGATGTCTTTCAGTCTTGTACACACAGGACAGAAACTGAGAGAGCCTGCTGTTTTGTTTTGTTTTTTTTTAGTTATGTTAAGCTACTTTAAGCTTATGAGAGATGGTCAGGTATTAGTTCCAGAAAGTGGAACACAATAAAAATAGCACACGCCAAAATAATAAGATGGTACTTAACACATAACAGAGTGCCTTAAAGGGAGAAAGGCTTGCCATGAAATTTTCTTCTTAGAACTTTTTTTGAATCTGTCTTGTAGCAAATGTCACATTTTGCCTGGAAAACATTCCACAATAGGATATGTCAACAGCAACAGCCCTTGCCAAAGAAAAGCAATTTCAAACAAGGATTCACATGCTTGGAGAATCTGTGTGTTGGGGGATTTTTTTTATCCCGATGGTAGAACTCACTGGAACTGCTTACATTCATGGTATGTGCTGTTGATACAAAGACCTTTTTTTTGCCAGAAGTGCTAATCGTTCATGCCATTCTGTACTTTCCCTTTGGAGACCTACCCAAGAGAAGCTACATTCCACGCTAGCAGGGCGGGCCTGAAACAGCTATTCACTCTGCCCTTTGCATGCTGCCTATGACAGGAAGTGGCCTGGCAGTTAAAACGTTTAAAGCAACATTCCACAGATTTTGACTTTCTTCTCACTACCCCCATCTTGGGTCACATTTTCTGGCAAAAGGGGGGGGGGGGGGGGGGACTGGCGAGAGAAATGTCAGCTGCACAGACAGTTCATAAAAAGTGCTTGAGACGAGACAAAGGGGGCTCACGCTAGACGCACACACACTTCCTCCTTATAATTTTGTTATCTTTTGACCGAGCCAAAGATAAACAAACACAAAAGTCCCCAGTCATGCTGGAGAGAGGGAGAGACAGTGCAGAAAGGCAGGTTATCTCTTTTTAAACTCTCTCACTGAGGTGGTGGGGTGGATTGGTGGATGGTTGCTGGGTTTCCTGTACCCCAGGAGGATTTGGGAATAATTAACAGAAATGATGTAATGCTAACCCCATAAACTTTGCCAGGCAGGACGGGTGTGCTCTAGGGTGAATAATGCAACACACACTTTTTTTTTCCCTTTTACTCAATACTCACTCGCGCCATTGCTTAGTCTTGTAAGATTTACATTGTTTCATTACAAACAGCCTTATCGTTGAGCACGGAAATGGCACAGACATGTTCAAGCACTCTGACTTGCCCCCTGTGTGTGTGTGTGTGTGTGTGTGTGTGTGTGTATGTGAGAGAGAGAGAGAGAGACTGTGACTGTCGAACTCGTTGTTGAACTACTTTATTGCTTTGCTATCTCTGGCTCTTTGAACAGCGTTGGTGAATCTTGTGGCTCACGTGTGTTTAAAGTTCACTCTAATGTAATGTGTGATATGAATGAGTTTGTGTGTGTGTGTGTGTGTGTGTGGGGATGGGGGGTTGTGTATGTTAACACCTTCACATTTATAGCCCCTCTGATTGTTGACTTGCTTAGACGCTTTTTCTACTATAGAAGACAACACTAAAGTGAAGGTGTGTTTACGTAGTAATCTCACTGGGTAGGTGTCGCCCCGTGCCAGGACATGATTGCTTTTCAGTGGAAGAAGTACAATAACTTTCTTTTTCTTTTTTCTTTAGCAGTACGCTCTCTTTTCTCAATTTTGCGGTCTCGCATGCCTCGTTATGGTCTGTAAAAGATCTGCAGATATCTGTCATCGCTCGTGTCGGCACTTGTAATCTTGTGAAACAAAGCTGCTCTGTGTTCGTTTCTAATTAGGCATCCCAATAGACTGCCTGTTCTTACTTCTGTTTCTTTATAGAAGTGTCTTTGCAAACCATCTCTATTCTAACACAGTCAGCAGTATGTGTGTGTGTGTGTGTGTGTGTGTGTGTGTGTGTGCGGCATTAACCCAGTAATTTAGTGGACCCTCCTGTTTTGGGGATGGAGGCTGTTAGACAACCATGCTATACTTATCACTGCTTCAGTTGGGTCCAAGCAAGCCTACAGGGAGCAGGCACAGGCTCTGCTGATCTGCCCCAGTGGAACTCTTGGCCCGCGGTGGCAAAAAAGGCTGAGACGAGTGCTGACTGTGTGTCTGGGTCTGGCAAATGACTCTTTCTGTGGCTCTTTTTGTATGCGTGCGTGCCTGTGTGTGTGACCATAAGAGAGAGCTTATCAGTCCATGGTCAAACGTTGTTGTTCGATTAAAAGACTGCTCGGCACAGATGGACTGTAGGAGCAGTCATGCGTCACCTATATTCAGGCCAGGTGTTCTCTCCAAGTTGCTGTTCCTACTTTCAAGGTAACAATATGCTTGTGTGGCTTTTAAATGTGCTCTGACCTTTTTTTTTTTTTCTGATAAGCCCTCAATATCTAGGACACATATACGTGACAAGAAGAGAGAGAGAGAGAGAGAAAAAAAAGAAAAACATCAGCAAAAAAAAAATGAACAAACCACAAGTCTGTGGCAGTGGATTATCTCTCTCTACCCTGTCAGAGTAAATATAGTCAGGTCTTGATATCTGTGCAACAAGCACCCGCTTGTCTTTTACTGTAAGAGCAGTTCTGTGAATCATTCCCCTCTACCCTCCCCTCCCATCCCATCCCATCCCCCACTGCCAACAAAACATACTGCTCCATGTGCGTTTTTTGGTGAATCAAAGGTGTAGACATTCTAGAAGTTTATCTAGAAGTGATTCCGTATGTTGAGGTCGGGCCAGCCTGAATGGGTGAGCTCACTTTCCATATTGTGGCACGCTCGTTACATTTCCCACGCTTCCCGACGCTCATGAAAGAGACAGCAAGGGGCATTCCACATTCCAAGACTATAGACATACCACATTTAAACATATACACTCTCTCTCTCTCTCTCTCCCTCTCCCTCCCCCTCTCTTTTTCTCTCCCTCCCTCTTTCATTTTGTCTCTCTCCCTTTTTCATTCCGTCTCTCTCTCTCCTCTGTTTCTGTCCCTCCCTCTCTTCTTCTATTTAGCACCGACTCACTCCCTTCACAACTCACTCCCTTCATGAGTATGTAGATGTTAAAGTAGACAAGTCCCATTGCATAAAAGCAGTCAGCTCATGCTTGTGTTACCTCCCTGTGTGTAAACACACCATCTAACACATACTTACACCCACGCACTAACTCACTCACACTGGCAAAAGCACAGACAGAGAGACAGACACAAACACACACACACACACACACACACCCTCCTACACAAAAGGCCTGCCAGCTGAGTGTGTTGTTCTGTGGGCCCCAGGGCTGGCGGAGGCAGCTACGTGCAGCATGGCGCAGCTCCTTGCCAGCGCTGACGAGATAGCTCGCATTCCTTCCTGGAATAGAGAGGGGCCATAAAAACTCAGACTGACCTCCTCCTGAGCTCACACTAATGATAAACACCCTTTGTGTGTGTGTGTGTGTGTGTGTGTGTCTGCGTGTGTGTGAGAGTTGGTTTATGTGTGTGTGTGTGAGAGAGAGAGAGAGAGTGTCCATGTGAGCCTGAGAGAGAAAGTGTGTGTGTGTGTGCACATGTACACGTGAAGTATGCATATATGTGTGTCACATAGCACAGTAAAGGACAGGGCGTGGAGAGACGCATAAAGTCCCTGTGTTTACACACGGTTTAAAGAATGTTTCTCAAGACGGGTTTGTATAGTAAACAGAACTATGGCGAGCTGCACAGATTCAGACGTGCGTTTGACTTTGTGTAAGTGTGTGATTTACCGAGCCAAACACTGCAGTCTGGGCAGTTGCTGTATTGGCTTGGATTCCTCCGTATGGGAACCAGTTCCCAGGCAGAGTTAGATAAGTGTCAGGAAGTCATTAAAGAGTCTCCCCATGTGCTGATACAGTGGAGGCAGAGAATAGAGGGGCTAGATCTGAGTCTGTAGAGCACTAATCTACAATGTAGAAGATTGTGTGTGTGTCTGTCTGTCTGTCTGCCTGCATGGCACATGTATAAATGACTGTTTTGGCAGTACAACTGGTCATTTTATTCATGCCAATAAAACATTTGGAATTTGGTACTATGCAGGGTCCTATGGTCCTGTGTCCTATGGTCCTGTGCAGGGATGCATGTCATCTGAGAAATACATTATATCCTATAGTGGTCAATTTGTGGACATGCAGTCATCAGAGATGCGTGTCCTGGAGAGGACTGGGGGTTGGGGGGTTGGGGGTGGCATAGATTCAGTGTGACTCAAGTGGACTGCTTGTTCTGCCATGTTCTGAAGTGGGCTTGCCTCTGTACATATCATCATATAAACCCCCGGGGTGGTAAAGTCTACTCACCATCTTCAGCACTCTCATGGAAATGGACCCTCCAGAGAGAGTGTGACACACACAAACACACAGACACAGACGCATACATACACAAATACTTATATGTTCCTGTGGGGTCAAGGTAGAGAGTATTGCCATAGTCATGTGTGAATCACCACTAGTGTGACTCCATTTCAGATCACTCATCACTACCTAGTAAGTACTTTTGTGAGCGTGGAAACTAGAGCCAGGTTAAGTATGAGTAATAAGCGTTATTGCTCTGAGGGCCTGGACAGCACTGGAAAGAGAGAGAGAGCTCGCATTGCACCAAACCTAGTATTGTTTAACTGCTGAGAGGCGTTTGATTTCAAGAGTACTGTAAGACTGTACTGTGTGGTTTTTGTGTAAGAGGGCAACTACTGTATGTACTTGACTTTGTGTGTCTTGGATGATTCACCAGGGCCTTTTGCAGGAGGGGTAGCAAGGGCAAAAGACCAGCTGCTGCTGTTTTGGCTGAGGTCAGTCTGGAAAAACCGGGTGGTGGGGTGGGGAGATGGGGGGGCTCGAGCACCGTGCCAACGTTCTGGTGTCTCCGAGACGACCCTGACCCTTTTTCTCATCCCTTCTTCCCCTTTATTTTTTTTCTCTGTCGCACTCATCTTCCAAGCTCCTCTTCTTTCTACACTTTATCTCTTTCTCTCTCCCCTCCCCTCCCCTCCCCTCCTTTCCACCCCAAGCAACAGCTGCTCCCAGCCCATACTTGCTTGCTCTCTCTCTTTCTCCCCCCCCGCCCCTCCCACCCCCCCCGCCCCTCTCGCTTTCTCACTCTCTCACTCTCTATTCTGGGGTCTGGGCAGGGGCTAAATATAGTAGAAGCATTTCAGCACTACCCCTTTGGGGCACGTGCCACTCTCTGCTCCACCCCAACACAGACAGAGGGAGGAGGCGGAGGCAGAGGATGAGGAGGACGAAGGGGGGTGTCTGGAAAAGGGGAGGGGAATGTCAGCAAGCGGTTACCCCTACTGTTGTGTAATAACAGAGCCACCGTGCCATTTCTAAGGAAGCCTTCTTCCTTGGAAGTGTAGATGTGGCAGGGTGTGTGTGTGTATGTATGTGTGTGTGGTGGAAGGGGGGGTTTACGTGTGTGTAAATTTATGCGTGCCTCTCTGTTGTTTTTGAGCGTAGTAAGTCTTAATAAAAGACATCAGTGGATTTCAAACCGATGTGGTGACATTACTCTATTGTAATAATAAATTCCAGTCAGTTGACATTGAAATAAGTGTATAAATAATAAGAGTAGAGAGAAAGCAAAAGTAATTAGAAAGTCAAACTGATTTGAAAAAATTACTTTTGATTTAAGTGGTGAATCATCCTGGATTTTTCTTTTTTTCCTTTTTTAAACTGTTTCCATGGTTTTCATAACCAAATTTACAGCTTACTGTCAAGATTTAGATGAAAGCTTCAGAGTCACGTGGCAGTCCTGTCCTCTCTTTGTCCACAAGACTGGATGAGAGTGCACACCAGAATCAGGCCAAACCTCCTAGAGCTTATCTCCATTAGCTTGTAAGTGTGTATAAGCAGGACAAACAGGGAAAGAGACAGACAAATGTAACTCCCCACTTCTTTGTGCCCTGTGTAAAGGATCCTTCCATGATGTAAGAACTCAAGAACATGAGCGCCCAAATGTGCTCCATTCACAAAGGATAACTCAAATGTCACTGTTTGCTTGCTGCTATACATACATAGCAACAATAGAGCTAATCACATCAACTAAAGTGCCATCATACATTTTAATTGCAGTTTAATAGCTTAGTAATGCATTACAGAAGCATTGTGAACCATTAGCTGAGAAATTACAGAGGCATCTCAGGTCCAAGGTTTATGTGTTCATCATAATAAAAAACAACCTGCAAGAGAAATGGATCTGACCTTGTATTACCACATTCAGAAGTAAAACTTGCGCATTATACCAAGTTGAGTAATTTATTGCCCAGTATTACCCAAGAGTGATGCCATTTGACCATAGACTTTTATGGCTTTTTGATGCTTGCCAAAATGTTTCATGAATGTGCAAGTTAACCGAGCGTTTCAGGCATTTTATGGCTGTCTGGAAAGTTACTGTGCGGCAGTGGGTGCGATGACATAACAAATGCCATAACTCAGACACAAGTATAATATCCACAATAGGACAGTGCCTGATCATTTAAGACCATTGAGTTTTCTTTAGGGGAGGTTCTTGGTAGGGGGGCTTTAAACTTGCAGTTGCCACACTCTTAGGCTGTAATGTTCATTAATACACTGAAAGGATTTAGATCCATATCAGAGCTCAAGTATATATTATCTAGAGGGCTGTCTTAATACGTTGAAATCTTTTCTGTATGGCTTATGGACTCTTTGCTTGCTCTATTGTGCTTGTTGTGCGCTTCTCCACCCGGGGTGTGTGGGAAGGATGGGTAGATGGGTGTGTGGATGAGGGGTAGGAGGATGGGAGGGGCGAGGGGAGTTGGTGGTGAAAGCAGCTTCTTCTGCTGCACGTGCTGCCTTCCCTCATGTCGGCACGTGTGTGTATGTGCGCATGTTTGTGTGCGCGTGCGTGTGTGTCTGTGTGTTGAGGTAAAGATGTGTTGCCTAGCAACGGTGCGCACAGAGATTGAGGAGTGGGTTTATATGTCCGGGCTTTTTGTGGAATGACGCAAATAAAGGTTTGTCATCACACCTCCGGCTTTCATTAAAAAAAAAAAAAAAGCGCAACAGGTGGGTTTTCTTTCTTCTTGACCCCATTAACTTCTCTCCTTCCCATGAGTTAATCTCTTTCTATTTTTCTTTTCTTTTCTTCTGTTTTTAACATGCATATCTCTCAGCTCCAAAAACATCACTGGCATCACACGTGATAATGAGAATTGAAATCCTTGAAATATCCATCCATCCATTGCAGCAGAAAAGATAACCTGTTGCTGGGGGAAAATAATTTTACTACTGACCTGAAAAGTGGAGCTTTAAAAAATACATTGCAAAATCACAGCAAGAGCACCACTATACAATTAAAGGATACAGAAACTCTTGCAGCTAAGCATATTTGAAGCCATTTTATTAGATCCAGTGTCTCACTGACAAGCAAATTTATCCAAAGCTTCTGAATCCTTTCACCTAACTTCCCTGAGTAAACACAATACCAAGTAAGCTGTTACAACAACAGTCTCACTTCATCTGAATTGGTATTAAAGAGTATACGGCAGGCACGTAGATACACCTGTTGAGATGTAGCCTTTTATTGGATTAGGACATTATTTTTTTGTAGGAGTCCATTAACTGACATGCGTAGATATTACACTATGTAACCTGTAATTTCATCCAGCATGTTTTATCTCTTGGTAATCTCTTCCCAATACAAACAATCATTAGACATCATCTCGTCATCTTGATCTTGAAATGCCTTTCAGATGAATACAGACGTGCTGATGACTGCAAACGTATCGGGTTCTAATCAAAGTCAAGCAGCCACCTAATCAATAACTGCCTGACACCTCAGAGTCCAGCGCCTGTTACCATGTAATAAGTGGCTCTAAATCATGGCAACAACTGCTCATTTGACACTTTACAAGCCTCTTTTCTTTTTTACAACCACTGTAGCATCACAGCACTTGCCAACAATCACCTATCAGGCTATCACAAACAGTTAATAACAAACTGCTTGTGCTCTTGGGGTGGGGCAGAACATGGTGGTGGGGGACGGGGGGGTAGTTCCATTTATAGCCCTGCAGTTCATTAGCCTCTCCATCTCTGGCTGCTTCAGAAACAACAACCTCCTCTGCCGGACAGTTTGAGGCGAAAGCAGCCGCCTCATTAAAAACGCATTAATGTGTAATCCTACGCACTCTAGCCCTGACCTTCACACTGAATGATGGGATCCGATCATTATGGAGGTGACACCATTCCTCTAAGCATTCACCCTGTTCCAGGGACCCTTACGCACTCACTGGATCAAGATGAGGCTCGTGTAATTAATTAGAGTTTGTTTATCTGCCGAACCTTTCTGAGATTTTACCTTTGACTGAAAGAAAATGGCATGGGTTTTAATAAGAGGTATGCCTACATCTCAGTTCAACTTACTCAGAGCCTTTAAACAGACCTTCAGAGGCAAATTTGAATACTGTTGTGTGAAAATGCTGTTTTATGCAACAGGTAGTACTGTGTTGTCAATAATTAGATAACCAAAGTAAAAGTGAAGGCATTTCAACTTTCCGACTGGAAAAACTCCGATCTCAAAAGTCCTGCTCCCTAACCTTCAAGCCCACTTACCACATAAATGCCTTAAATTCTTAAATGCCTTAAATGACACAAAATGTTGTAAATTAGCAAGTATTGGTACAAGAAATAGACTCAGACTATTTTGACTTTGCTGATGAGTCGAGTTGTTAATATACATACACTATAGTTTTCCCTCTTTTGATGCCTTGCGGTTTTGCCTGTGTGGCCCGGGCTTGTGTTGTGGAAACCTGAGCACTCAGCTGTATGTAATATGGTGATGGGGATGAAACGTCAGCTGCTGGGAGCAGGTGTGGGACACCAGTGAGACTCCGGCTTCCACGAATGGAATGTGGCATCATTCAGTCTATACACATAAACAGTTCATCAACTCAACATTGTGCCCATATGGAAGTGTATGTCTACTCATCTACAGACGAGTCCTTCCCTCTCTCATTACACACATAGGCTACTTGATTACATCACTTTTTCGATCATGGACTATTGGGTTTGATGATGCTGTTGCAGTCCAATGAATATCTACTTGAAATACTGTATCTGTGAACATGATCCTATACTTTCAATCTGATGAAGCTCAAGTTGGTCATGTCAGAAATGGTATCCACAGAAACATAATACTAAGTGACAATAGTGCTTTTAATTCAAAAAACATGCCAAAACAAAACGATATAATGAGATTGGACACACAAATGAATTCATGCACTAAATATGAAAGATAATTTGATCTAGTGAGGGAAAAACAAACCTACTTTGTTAAGACCATTGTTACCAAGGAGCAATTAAAATTCTCATATTTTTATTTAAATGTGCATTGCTGTAGGAAAAATATTATTGTAGTTGTCACCAAAAAGCTTTCTCTATTATCACAGCTGTATATTGTCATTTTACAAATTTTGTGGGGTTGAAGGATTGAAAATGTGGACCAAATATGCTAAATAATTCTAAAATTACTATGGAGATGGTGTGGTCGTCTGCTATATATGTGAACTTCATCTAAAATGGTAAAGACTCAACCGCATCAGGGTCATAGCACACATCTAGTGGTATTAGAGTGGTGTATTGTTTAACTTTCTGGGAATGGAGTGTCTGCACATGTTTTGTTGTAGGCCAGTTAGTATATGACAGAAAACTTAGGCTACTATAGCAGAGATGTCATGAAACATATTGCAAATTGTATTTAGGCCTTGTGTATCTGTTTGAAATCATAATGTGACTGCAAACAGACACACATTTATACCTTAGTTTTATTTCATTTATATTTTGCAATGCAGCCCTAGCCAATGCAAAAATAAAGGATATATGCTCACATGTGCATATTAGTATGCGATTCTTGAAGATAATTGTTTTAATTCATTGTACACTGACTAATGAAGTAAGTGTACAGTAGACTGCATACTATTATGGCAACATGATTCACTTTTGTGTAAAATGCTAAGATGAGTTTTGTTTTGTACCAAATGTCAAATCCTGCCAAGGGTGTGTTTGTAAAGGATGCAGTAAAGGACTTGTAAAAGTGAACAACATGGCACTAAAATATTGTGAAAATTATTGAGGAAAAAAAGAAACAATTAAAAAAGAAACTGTAATGTGAACTGTACAATGACTAAGTAAATGAGTGAGTCAGGCTCTGGCCTATTCTTTCAATAGGTCACTCCTGCCTTGTTTTGATCGTTTTCAGTTCTTCCCGTCAGTTTGCATTATTTTTGCCATTCTTCATCCACTGTTATCATGGTCGCTGACGTCAGTGAGATCACAATTGATTCATTCACATGGCCGTCTATCTGGCCATCTTGATCCAGCAGAAGTACTTGTCCCTAGAGGTTACCGGAACAAATCCGTGAACCAACATTGCTCTGATAACCGAATACACTTATTAAATGCATTTTTGTTATTACACTGTTATTTCAATACAAATCACATGGATATGATGTTCTGAAAAAGCAACTGTTGGGGGGCGCCTGGGTTTGCGAGCTATTTAGTGCCGGCTCACGCGATAAATACCGATCTAGTTCATTTGAAGACATGGCAGCTGTTTGCAGCACACCTAATTTTAGCCACCGAGATCACTGAGCCTGCTCTGTTTCTCTGATGTAAGGCCTCTCGCGGATATCAGGCAGCTATTGTGCTGAAGGCAGCTGGAATGTATTGGTGATCATCTGGCAGCTTTCCAAGAGACGACATCTAATCCCTGCAGCGGGGCGTCCATGTACCTCCCAACTCACGTGGCCCTCCAGTAGGGAATGTTTGCGAGCTTGCCTGTAGGGGCCAACCGGTTCAACCCTTTACCCGTGTGTATGTGTTTGTGCAACATGTATTGCATGCGCGTGCGTGTGTGTGTGTGAGCGAGAGAGAGAGAGGAGAGAGAGAGATCCAGTTAAGGGAATGCACCAGTCATACTGCTCTATGAAATAACGGATGTTTTGACATTCTTAGTTATGAAATACATGTTTGACTCAGCAGATACATTTTAACCATGGTTAATCATTGTATTCAGGATAATTTGCTAAATATATTATGTGACAGTGTGTTGTCTACCTTGAAAACCCAGTGATAACTAGAGACCAAGGCAAAATATGCTTTTATGCTCTGATGGCAGTTGTTCAAATGTCCGCAGAATTCAGAAATGTAGGAACATAAAACTGATCTGTTGGTATACTTTAAGAAACAGTTTGGTTTTTGGTTTGGTTTGGTTTGGTTTTTGGTTTTACAAAAAACAAAACAAAACAAAAAAATGTATTGGGGTGAGCTTTGAATGACCACAGGCCACAATAGATGGGGTCAGACAAGTGCAGACAAACAGCAGATAGTTCTGTGAAAACTGGTAAACGCCAGACCAGTAATCCCACTGTTACACTGGGTGTGGAGCAAACAATGTGTTTAGCAGGATTATGCAATGGACCTTGATTACCATGGATTACGGAATGCACTTTCAGTGGCACACAGCCATGAAAAACAGGCTCAGTAGGCTACAGGACTCTCTCTCTCTCTCTCTCTCTCTCTCTCTCCCCCACACACACACATACACACACACACTGTGCTTATTTGGGTCTTCCCACTTCCTGCCCTTACTGACAACTCTCCAGTGGACCTCACCCAAGCAGTTTACTTATTGTTAGTTTTCACAGTCATTAATTTCATTGTGTATGTGAATAACATTGTGTAATACCGTGCAGGCGGGAGGGGGGTGGGGTAGATTAGGTTTTTTTAGATTTTTATTAGTTTTGATTAGTTAGATTAGTTGTTTTTTTGTTGTTGTTTTTTTAAAAACATTGTGGGCTAAAAATGTTTACAAGTGAGGACAGGAAGTTCTTGCACAACGTCGTATCACTTGTTCTTTCTCTCTCTCCTTTGGGTAATGAAATACTTTATTTTCTGTAGGCTGATGGTACGTACTGTTCTTTTGGAGTTGTTATACAAGATGATGTTAATAGAGTCATTCTTAGCCACTGGCAATATAACAGTCTGCTGAATCATATATGAGTGCTCGACCATGTCACCAACATCCGTTTCCTATCCAGAGTTATTACAGCAGGACTGAAGGGCAGCAGCATACCAGACTGGTGAAGCCTTCTGGTTGGTTTTTGTTTACTTGTGTGGGGAAACGTTAGCCTAAGAGAGCTAAGAGGCTAACTTGCGTAAGCTTCCTGTGTCCACTAAAGGCCTGATCAAACATTAATCTCTCAGATATGAGGAAGTCTGCTCTGCTAGGAAAACAAAGACTTTACAAGGACAGTGTTGTGTTTGTTGACTGTTTTGGATAGATAGGTTATGAAACCCCAGCCATCAGGATAGAGACTGCCAGTAATCAAGCATGTGTAGGACCCCTGAGAATTTCTTACTTAGGAAAGGTGAAAAGAAGAGTTTTTATGTGGTTTGTCACTTGGTGACTGTTAGTTTGCAGTCACCGTCTTTACTGGTGCAGTCATGCCCCCTAGTGCCCAAGTAGACAACTGGTTTAGGGGCTTGATGTAACGACATGAGATATACATGCCACAGTATATGGGGCAGCAAACAGACAGATACAGTGTCGTTTTATACACAATGAATAACTTGGGGAAAAAAAAATATATGTAATAAATTACAATGTTATGTATGTTGATATGACATGGTGGTGTGACAAGTTCTCATCATCCTTCAATCTTTTGAGGGAAGATTTTATCTTCTGGTGTCCACTGCATGTTTTTAACTAGTTTTTTTGTATTTTTTTCTGTTTTTAACACTCAGTGATGATGCTTAGTAAATGTACACTTTTTCTGGAACATGCATGATGATAGTCAGTCAGCTATTGAAACTTACAGACAGACAGACAGACAGACATTATGCAGTGACAGGGCACACACACCCAGACACTTTATTCAACCTCAAAGGTAAACATAAAAGGAAAGATTGGATTAATCACTCCCAGAATCTTACAGACCATCATCAGGCATTGTAAAATCAAAGTGATAGTGTATGTGTGTAGGGGACTGCTGTGCATTGTGGCACTGCTGTGTCAGGATTTACAATGTAACTGAAACTGTTCACTGTAAAACACAACTATCCACACACACACACACACACACACACACACACACACACACACACACACACAAACACCCCTCCACTTTACTCACCCACACTTAAAATTAACACTATGACACCATGCTTTGGTTGGCCACACGTATGTACACCCCAAAACATGTGTGATCTCCACAGGCCAGAAGCACTCAATTAGCCTTATCTTGCGGTGGTGAGTGGCAAGGCAGGGCAAACGCAGCTTGACTGATGCAGCCTGAGAGCTTCTGCTCTCCAGCAGCTAGACTCCTCTCTTCTCACTGCTCCTCATATCAAGGCAGAGGCACCGCTGCCTTCAATAGCACATGGGGGTCTACCGCAGAGCAACCACATAGGACCTAGGGAAGAGAGTATGGGCTTCCAATAGGTATCCGGTGGTTTGTACTGGCAGTGACTCCACTGCCTAATAAATTAAAGCGTTTCGAACCACACAACTTTGCCCCATCCCCCCCGGCTGTGCTTGTCAGGATTATACAACAGTGTGGTTGACACGGGCATTGCGCTTAGTGAAGTCCCAGAATTTCTCACATTTAACTAATTCATTTTGGAGTGAAATGCAAGCTCACACAGATTCCTTTTCACATTTGACTTTTCCCTTTTCACTTTGAGTGCTTATAAGATAGGGGCACAAGATGGGAAAAAAGACTGGGGGGGCGTAAATGTGACAGGCAGGCAAACAATATTGTGCCAGTTATAGTGACAATATTATGCTAGTTATGTCCGAGATGGTATTTCCAATTCTGATTATGCGTTTTAGGCTCTGTGTCCGCCATAGGCAGCACCATACGTTCTGTATAACCCTACTCAGAAACGTTGCATGTGGCCATGTGGCAAACATTTAAGTTGTACGGGCCAGTGGAGACAGAATCATCTCAGTTTAGGAAGCGAATGAAAAAAACATTTTACACGTTTTCACCTCTCAATTCAACCTCACAACTTGCAAGTAGACAGTTAAAACACCTAACCCCGCCACACCCATTCAGCTTATACACACACACACACACGCGCGCGCCAAGGAAGATGAAAAGTAAAGAAGTGTAAAAATAAAAAATAAAAAACAAAAGTTAAAAAAGCCATCTTAGCTGTTTACAGAACAGAAATGCCTCTGACAAGAATGTTGTGTGTGTGTGTGTGTGTGTGTGTGTGTGTGTGTGTGTGTGTGTGTGTGTGTGTGTGTGGTGGGGGGCTGTTATGAGCAGGTGCATGTCTCCTGAACTCTATCCCTAACAACCCATTCCTCCACACACACACACACACACACACAAATATCCGCCGCAAACAGACACCCATGACAGAAATAGACGCCTGGTCTACTGGTCTGGGTCTGCACACCGGCCACCCAGGCACAACAGCAGTTCCGACTGCTGCTATCACCCGCGCACAGACTGCCGGGCCCAGCGCTGGGGCCCCGGGGCTGTGGCTTCAGCCTCTTCAGCCTTTCTTGCAACCAGGGCCCTGTCAGGCGAGTGCACATCCCACTGTGGGTGACCTGCTTCCGGCAGATGTTCCAGGCACCAGGACCAACTGAGACAGGGGATCCACCACAAACAGGAGGAGGTGAAGGTGGGGGTGGGGGAGTGTGGGGTGAATTGAGGTATATGGGGAAGGGTGGGTGTCTGTGTGGGTGGGGGTAGAGTGGGGTGGTGGTGTGTTGCGGGAGGGGGGGATGGCGGTTGTTTGAGTGGTGAAGGATAGGTCTTGTGTAAAATGAAAGAGAGAAAAGTCTCTGGCCTAGTGTGTGTGTGTGTGTGTGTGTGTGTCTGCTTTCGCTACACACAAAAGGTGACAGTGGGGGTGCAGGGTGCAAAGAGCCTTTCAGATACTTATGAGGGGAAAAAAAATAGGGCCCCGCAGACTGGCCGCACTCTCAGAACCCCCCACCCCACCCCGCCCCGTCTCAACCGGTTTTAACAGACTCGCACCAGCTCTGTCTTCATGGCCCATGGCAATAAGTCGTCTGTTCTGCCCTTGACATGTGTTTTTTAAACAGTGATATGCTCAGCGTGTAAGAACAAGACACATTCATAAACTTTCTCTGTACAGATGAAAGTCTCTTCCAAGGTGTATTGCCCAAATGGCAGATCTTTTATGAGGTGACTTTCAAACAATGTTTTTATATCTTTGTAAACCAAACTTGACAAAAATCCAAACTACGGTAATATGGCGATTTTGATTGTCAGCATCTGTAGTATTGAAGCCTTTGGCTGTCTTACTTTGATCTGGTCACACTGGATTTTGAAACTTAACATCAGTGGAATAACCCAGGGTTTGCAAACCAATTTGTGACGTCTACATTGTTCAAGATGGTGGTTGGCAAAGTTAGGATTACTGGAGTTATCTCAGCAAGATACATAGCTTTTTTCTCCAGGTACAAGACAAAGTCAGACACTCTTTTACACACTCAGGGATGCAACCCTTGAACTGACAATAAATGTATGTTATATCATTCTTGTTTCCTCATTGTAATGGTGTGATCCCAAATATGAAACAATTGCATTCTCTTGTGGATACAGGTAAACCATCTACATCGAAAAGTTATACACCACCAATTCTCATGGAAGGTATTTGAACTCTGCCACTATTGGCCAGTCTCTTTTGTAACTGAGAACCACGTCCATGCCGCAGCCAGGGACAGATGCATGTAATTTCAGGTAAGTCCAACTCAGGGTTGCCTTGACCTTGAGACATTACATGAATGTGGTTTCCATGCGGCTTGTGTTCCTTACACTGTTTGAAAATCATTTGAATGTGTGTGAGTGTGTGTGTGTGTGTGTATGTGTGAGCGTGTGAAAATGTGTCTGTACATGTGTGTGTGTGTGCGTGTGCGTGTGTGTGCGTGCGCGTGTGTGTGTGCGCGTGTGAGTGTGCGCGTGTGTGTTAGTATGTGTGTTTGTGTGTGAGAGAGTGAGTAGGCTTCAGCAGAGGGAGAGACTGTGAGGCCGGAAGCCCTGTGGTTCTGGCCCTAAGTGGCTGCTCTGACTAAACTCACTCTCAGTGCGGCTTCACCACACTAACCAGGGTCATTTACCTCTGCTTTGCCAGCCACAAGGTGTGTGTGTGTGCTCTCTGGTAGATGACCGTGGGTTATGTTTACATATTAAAAATAAGGGCTGTATATATAGCCTATGCAGTGTATTGTAAATATGTCATGAAATCTGATAATGAAAACATAGCATAGCATTCAAAAGGTTTCAAAACATCACCGTTAGGGGGATATTGTATGGAAAAATTACTTGCAGATATGTTATGATAGATATAAGTTTCTGTGTTGTGTCAATCTGAATTCATTCAACAACAAAAACACCTCATATTGAAGTGGAAAAAAAGCAAAATACCAGGGTCTTGCACAATTGCCACCTCCATCCTTGCCTGACTTCTGGTATGAAAACACCTGTACTGTTATGTCTGATGTTTCATGCCTCACCGTCTTTTGTTTTGTCAACATGACTGTCACAGTCGCTACTGAAAGGTCCATCAGAGAGAAGAACAGATATTTGTATGTGGTGTTTGAGTATGTGCATGTACAAGTATCAGTGCTTCCCAGTAGAAAAATCAAGCTAACAACAAGAATGGATTGGTATTTGGTTTTAGTTGGTTTAAGCCAGGTGTGTCAGGTGTGTTTTTGTATTGTTTTGGAGGTTTAACTAGTTTGACCAGCTAATGATGGCGATTGTATAGCTCAGTGGTTCCCAAACATTTAACTGCCATGTACCCCCTGAGACATTCTATGTCCTACCAGGTACCCCCTGCACCATAGACAGATTGCTATTATAATTAATATTTTTCTAATTATTATTGCTGCACATACAAATGTGAGCTCATATAGATATACAGGCTACCATGTAGTTGCAATTGCGTAGTATTAGGGAAAACTTGAGTGCAAGATCTTTGTCCATGTATAGTTTGTACCTGAACTTCATGTTGGTGAGACCTGAGAATCTATTCACAGACTTTTTTTGTGTACCCCCTTGAATTGATCCAAGTACCCCCAGGGGTACTCGTACCCCAGTTTGACAACCACTGGTATAGCTGATTTTGCTGGCCATTGCAGCTTCTATACCAGCATATTAAACCTACTGCAGCAATGTCCAATTTGACAGGCTGGGACATGCTTGTGCAGCTAGCTTTAGCAACACCAGCCTGATTGGCCAGCTTAAAGTGTGTTTTCATATGATTTTAGATGGTTTGGCTGGTTTGACCATCTCAAAACCAGCCAGCTGGCAGCCTAAGGTGGTTTTCCGCTTGGTTGTTTTTCTGCAGGTTGTTCCCACTGTGGTACACCCTTATTTACGGTATGTAATGTGATCTTATGTTTCATGCTTAAGCAACACTGTATCAGAACAGCAATGCTAATAAAACAACACTGTGATGTAGGAGGATGACTTCACTTGCTTGTGGTGACATGGAGACCCTGATTGTTTATGTGTGTTTGTGTGTGTGTGTGTGTGTGGTTGGGATGGGAGTGGTGGGTGCCAGCTTGCTTGAGGTGTGTGACACTTACACCCTAAGTCAGAGGGAAGCATAAATTCAGGAGACAGGAGAGCTCCGAATCAGAGGCTCATGACATGTGGCACATTAGTCATGTGACCAGTCAGTCACAGTATCACCGATGACTAAGTACTCCCAACAGATGTGCCCTGTTACCATACATGGCTGACGTCTTTCTTATTTAACAATAATTGAACGTGAATAGGAATCACATGTTAAGTCACTGCTTGGAGGCCATTTTAATCATATAAGATTGACTTGCACTTCCACCTCATTAAATGAGCATGTTCAATTCTCCAGCTCACATTTGTGCACTGCTGTGCCATTAACAACACATGCTGTTTCTAAATACTGTTTACTGCATATGACATGAAGCCTGGGAGGTATCTCTCCAAAGAAGTTTTTGCACAACACTGGAAAATGTGCTTGCTAGTCTGCACTGTGTGGTCATTGTTCAAAGTCATTTATTAAAATAAGGCCTCTGTTTTATAAAATGAGCACAAATTTTACTAAAATGAGCAAATTTGCTTAATATATGTATATATATATATATATATTTGAAAAAATCTCACTGTGGCATGTCCCAGGCTCCATACAAGGCATATGCAGTCAGACTGCAGTGTGCCATGACCTTAGAGGCAAGGTCAAGGGTGACAAAGAACACCACCTTTTCCTTCATGTGAGAAAAATGAAGTGAACTTATAATTTTTACGCTTTCACAATGCTAGAACTTTTGTTTCACCTTCTTTCATCATGCTGAATAAATGAAGGGAGTTGAGGACTTTACTAAAACCTACTAGGTCAGTATTCTTTTGTCCAGTCATTCAGTGTTGTAAATATGTGCTTTCCCCTGTCATGCTGCTAACTAACATTAGCCACTCACTGTTTCAGTGAGAGCTGTACAAGACTCCATTCTCTCTTTTCTCAGGATGACCACATCACTGAACAGTAGTGAGGGCTTTTTTATATTGTTAGTGTCAGTTTGGATGACAGCAACAACAGATCACTAGGGTTCATAGGGTTCTCTCACCACCATCACATCACAACCCCCCCAACCCCTCTCTCTCTCTCTCTCACACACACACACGCACACACAAAACAGTGCTTTGCGAATGGACAGAAATCTATTGGGCTTTCTGACATAATGAGAGTACAGCACTAGGTGGTGTCATTTTAAAATGGCTTTGTATGTACAGTATTCAGTATGTGTGTCATGCTGTTGCCTTGGGTCCTGTCAGTATAAATACACATGAGGTCTTTGGCACCCCTGACCAAGCAGTACAACTAAGGTTATGGTCCATGCTGGTACACTATTACGTGGATGATCTGTCCATGCAAACTAGCAAACCAGAGTAGCAATAGCAAAGGCAGTTTCCCATGAGCCTACAGGTTCTGCAATGCCTACTGGACTTTTGCACTCTCCCTAACAATGGAGAGAGAAATAATTTTTAAAGGAGAAATATGGTACGATTCGATCAATAACCCTGTTGTTTGAGGTCACCAAGTGCTATCGGTAGGAAAAAGAACAAGACATTTTGATACAACATAGGCAGCTGATGTTAACTAGATGGGGCATTAGGAAAATGAAATTGAAAGTGAGTTTTTGTGCCCCATTCACTTAGTGTTAGCTACCGGTTCACTATTCAGTCTATGTTGTATAAAATTTTCTCATTCTATTTGCTACTAACAGCACTTGGTGACCTCAAACAACAGGGGTATGGATTGATCCACACCGGATTTCTCCTTTATGTTTAAGCCTTGGCTTAGAAGAGTGTGTCCACTTCTCAAGTAGAAGAAGTAAGATTATTCTAATGAAGGGGGCTCAGTTGTGAAAGCCTCCCACCTTCACTATTTGACATTATAACAAGGCCTGCATTTTGAGATTGAAAAAATCTTCATGGGCACCAATGGACCATAAATTCCCACGGTAGTCATCGACTAAGCCACTTACAGCTGTTATATTCAGTTATAATTTTGGCTGGGAGATAGAACACAGAGGGATTATTCAAAAGTTTTAGTTTGTGTGAGTGCCTGCCATTTTGTGCCACTTGGAAGCTCTACTGAGTTGTAACTGTTGTAACTGAACAGCAAATTACTGTTGTTATCAAATCCCAGATTGTCTCAATATTCATAGTCATTATAACATGATGAACTTTCAACACAGTCATTTTTTCCCTTGAACACACCATGAGGGTTAAGGCTGTGTGTCTACTGTCTACTGGAAGCTGACCGGAGAAATCCTTTGGTGTTGTTTCTGTGTAAAACACAAGAAAGTTACTTTGATACAGAATTTAGTTTTGACAGAAAGGCAGGCTAGAAATAGATTTTTTATTTGCCGGGTTAGGTTTGGCTCAGATACGTATCAGATAGGCACCAGTTGCCAGGTAAAACTGGTAAATCCAGGTAAAATTTTAATTGCCATGCCAAATATATTGACGAGGACACCACAAGGGCAGAGTCTGGAATGTCTATGGGTGTGAGGGACTCCAGGGCATTTGGTGTTGCTGATGTAGTAACCAATACATGCCGAGGAGCCCTCTATCTAATTGGTCAGGACAGTAGGTTTTAACCTTTCGTCACTCAAGTTCATATTATTACTGCTGGTTAGGAGGCCAGTGGTACACTTCCGCGCACCGAGCGTGTCATCATTGCATCATATCGTTACCGAACGCACATATGCCCTTATTACCGTAAGCAGTTACAACTGTTTAACTTACCAATGTGGAGTAAACCTGGATGTGTTCCAAAAGTTTCTGCTTGGTGTGTGTGTTTATTACGGTCATGAACTGAACGAAATTAGCTTGTTAGGTAAGGTTGAGGTTCAGTAATTGAATTACGTTGCTGTTGTTTAGCACAGGAAAAATAAAAAATATGTCTAATCATTGCCGCCAAAGCCTTGTGCAATGGTGTGTGCTGTCTCCTTAAGGGCCTGGCTCTGACAGGGAGCCCCAGAGAACATTTTATCATTAAAATCGATTTTTGGGGGGCAAAAATGATTTTCTGTCATAGAGGTCAAAATTTCTAGTGGTACCCCTGGCTGTTAATTTGTCTGGAAGACCTTTGATTGTTTCTCTTTTCTTCCGTAAATGAGTTAGACTATTCAGGTTTCAGAACATGTTTTCAAGTGACAAGTCTGTCCTTCCACGACAATCAAAATGCCTCTAGCTAATGATTGCGCCATTTTGATGATGAAGGCATAGTGCAAGAAATGTCAAGCAGGAAATACTGTTTGTGTGTGCCCTCTGACACTAAGACCACGTCAACATTAAACCAAAGTCTTGTGCACATAGGGTGGGGAGACAGTTAACCTTCAGAATCATGTCAAAGACAGAATCTGTTTCCTCTGCGAGGTAGATTTGACTGTCTAGGCACAGGTTTCAACAAGCACTTAGATTATGTCCTGTGTTTTGGTCCTTAATTAAGAAGAGGAAGGTCTCTGTGTGAACCTAGAGAATTGGATTTTTACATTTTTACTATAAGAACTAGCAAGCCAAAAAAAACCACTTTTTTGCTATTTCATTCAGCCACTATCCCCTGCATACTGCCTCTCTAGGCCTCTGAGTAGTCCTACACTGCCAAATAAATAAATAGTCTTCACACACAGATGTGGGGCTATTCCAAGCAGGTGGTTAAATAATACACCTGGGCAAGTTAACCTACAAAAAGTGGTAAACCTGCTAATAGAGTAGCTTCCTGTCCAGAGAAGACTTCAGGCTCTTATTATCTATTAATGGACGAGTTCACTATTTTACATCTTAAACCCAGTTTTCTGACCATTTATGATGGTTAACAATAGTTAAGATTGAAATTTTGATAAACGCTACTGTCCTGAGAATTTTTGGTCATTGTGGAACCACCCTTTTCTTTTTCAAAGCTCAAACCCCCGTAGGACCAAGTTCGCATGCGTCTGGTGGAGCACTTAGGGGAGGGGTGAGCTGGCACTCTGCAGTGTTTTGCCAGGCATTCAAATACAATGTAAGTTTCCGTGGACAAGAGTGTCTGGTAGGTAATATAAAAGTAAACATGGCCATAAAACAAGTGTTTTCAGCTCATTTACACACTACAAACAATTAGGTATCTATGTATTCTTTATCAGACAGAAACCTGATTAAAAGTTGGCAGAGGGAACTGCTGGCCTAAGAGTAGATCCAGGAGTCTTATCTTGGCATTAGATAAGAATTATCATATGATTACTAAAAACATAGGTCAAAGGGCAGTGCTACATGTTTACTAAATCAGTTAGTAGAGAGTTCACAGAGTTGAAGTTCAGTTTTGGTGCATGATTCCAGTGTCCTACATCCATCTTGAAGGCCTTCTACACTTGAGCACACTGTTGAGAGTGTTCTAACAGGTAGAATCATCACTTGAAATGGGAACTGCACAGTCAAAGATTGTAGTACTCTGCAGAGAGTAGTACGTTCAGAACTCAACTCCCTGCCTTGCCAGACATTTCATCCTTCTCATCCCAATAACCATTGAGATCAAGAGGACCCCTCTGTAGTCTCAAGACCAGAGATTAAGAGACTCGGGAGAAGTTTCTATCCTGAGACCATTCGAACCTTAAACACACACTATACTGACTACACACATTCACGCCTGAACACTCACAAACACATCCTAACTCATTACACATACACACACATACACACATCTGACTTGCAGCACTTTAAACATCCCCCACTACTCCATGACCCTGTCTTACATCTCTCCACACATAACACTCCTCTCCGCCAGCCATCAACCCAAAGACCTGACAACCCGAAGATCTTGTTTGTCCTGCTCTTCTGTGCCCTCTCCCCTACAACCTCACCAGTAAGCCCTCTCCCCACATACACACAGCACACTGCACTTCATCCCTGCCTTCACCATAGCCCCCTCCCCCTCCACACACACACACACACACACACACACACACACACACTCACACTCCACCAGAGCCATCACCTATGCCAATCCCCAAGAGCCCCCCGACCCAAAACACAGACACAGACTTAGACCTGCATAACCCTTGGCCCCTTGACCCTGAGTTTTTCCTTGCCCCGGCCACGTTGCCCTTGGGAGGGAGTAAGCCATATAGCTCTTGGCCTTTCTCTACACCATTCATCACCTTTACACCCATCACCTTACCTCCCTCCCACACACACACACACACACACTCCTCTACTGCACTATATGCACTTTTTCCCTCTCTTACAGCACTATATTCCATCCCTTTCCTATCCCCTCCTCACACACACACACACACAGACATTTAAGCAGAAAATAGGCACAATTTCAGACACAATATCACTGCATGAGTAACTATATGCATGTGACAATAAACTTTCCTTGTATCCTTGTGCACCTGATCAGAGTATATGCAAATGATGCCATATCCTTTTGAAATGCAAATCCGTGTCAAGATTTTATTAATTAACATTAAAGCACTGCACAGCGTTGCTGCAAGATTTACGTAGGAATTATTTAACCGCTTCATTCCTCTGAGGCCTCCCAGATTACTGAACAGACTTGCACTCCAACCCTTACAAAGACTCTATTGAAGAGGACGCTCAATAATATTACATTAACAATATCTAAAAGCAATGTTACAGATTTAGATTTTTTGTAGATGTGTAGATATGTAGATATGTGTAGATCAGTAACTGTATATAGTGTAACACAATTGTGCCACCATGTGGCACATTTGGTTGGATTTTACTGCCTGAAAGCTATAACCAACACAGTAACAGAACACTATTTCAGTATGAAAAATTATATGCATGTAATCAAATGGAAAGTATAACAGTTTGGTTCACAAGATATATTATTATTATTATTATTATTATTATTATTGTATTAAATACAAATAACAAAATGTACAAAATATGAGATTGAACTGACTGTAGCCACAGAAGAATGAAGTGCTGTGGCCATCTAGTGGCATTTAAAGGAACACTGTATTTACTCAGTGAAACATTTGATGAGTTATTACATGTGTGTTGTGTGTTATGTGTATTGTCTTTAGCAACTATTTTATGACAGCTCAGTTTACTGAAAAATGTACTGTTATGTTACAATCCCTTGTTCAAGATGTTACTGAAGAGTTTGGCAATTTTGTCAACACATCAGAGCAAACAAAGGCATTTTAGAAATCACCAGTTGGGTGCATTTAATCCAATGTACAGTATGCTGGTATTTTCGCATTCACAGTTTCACTTCAGATTATTGAAGCCAGAGTGTAAAATATTAGACAAAATGAGTGACCCATCCCTGATGCAGTGCAGCAAAACCTCTGCAACTCTCTGCGATAGATCTTATTCCCTTTCAGTGTGGTTCATGGTTCATACAGTATGTTGTTTTGGACAAACATGTCTGACATACAAGCAGTCACAATGCATGATGCAGTTAGGAAGTGAAAGTTTAGAAATGCAAAATTCAATTCAACATTCATCTCTTACATTACTTCAATACTCACTATGCATTGAGAAACAAAGTAGCATTTAAATAACACTGAATTCCAATGATGATGTGGCACCCTATGGTATGGAAAGGCTGATAATCCATTTCTTTCCTAGAGTCATCAGCAAATGATAACTAGGGCACAAATTCCATTTCTTTGTAAACAGAATTATTCTAGCAGTAACTTGGTGCTGCTGTTAAACACATTTTCTCCTGCTTGTGTTTGCCTGCATCCGTTGCAAATATAAAGTGATACAAAACTTGAAACATGCGCCCAGAAATACACGTTCTCATCAGTAATGTCTGAGGAAGTGTACAACTGTCTCACCCATCATTTAATTTAGGTTATAAGCTTCTGGCAAAATGTTCACATGTCTCAGTATCTTGGTATGTTAAGTTTGCATATCATTTCTCTGTGCAAAGTTTCTTCATTGCAAGTGGCACATAAACAAGTGAATAAGATTTTATAGCATAAACAAGTAAACAAGATTTTATAGCAATACATTTCTTACAAAAGCCAAAACAGATGCAAAAGAGTGAAATAAACTATTTACCTGATATTTGCATAACATATCTAATGTCAGGAAGAGAAGCCATAAAGACTCAGTTTTGCATATATACTGGGGCAGCTCTGTAAAATGTTACTCTTCTGTGAAGTTGTGCATGTATAAAACATTACAAACTGAATTGAGAAATTGCTTTGCTTCAAGTGAGAGACCGAAGCATCTACCGGAAACCTAACAGCACGATTTTCAGGAGTTATGAAAAGGTGCTAAAAGATAAAATGGGAAAAGAGTGCAGAAAATATGCTTCAGGGGAATACTATAAAAAATCACACATCATGAGATAATAATTAATATTTAAGGAAAAAATCTGATTTGTGAACTAATACAACACGTTTATTGCCTACATCTCCCTAACAGTCTTTCAAACTCTATCAGTCGTTCCTGGCAACTGTTTTTATTTTTATTTAAAAAAACAGAAATAACTTTAAATCTCATAAAAACATTGGATTGCTCTTCATAAGGTACAGTTAAGTCTTCCTGTTGACGGATCACTGTGCAATGTCATAGTAGTAATCTCTGAGCCTCGGTTCGACAACTGCAAAGCCCGGCCTCTCGTCTGCCCTGCAAACATAAAAGACCCCAGACAACACACATATTGAGACATGCATGCTACCTTACAAATGTCATCCTTCAAGAAAGTCATCTTTTCCAGCAATGCAAAGGCAAGAAACAAAGTGACATTTCTGCCAGCCAGCTAGTCTAAGCAGAGAGCCCAGAAACACACATTGTATTAAAGTCATAAATTGATTCATTTTACATAGAGTGAAATAAGCATTTAATCCCCTACTTCCCACCCAGAATTCTGGCTCCCACAGACTGGTTGTGTACCCAGAGATCAGGGGTCAGGAATTACAATCAACCAATTACAAAATACTCCTGACATCAACTCTACATATGTGTATAAAGCACACCTGTCCACAGAATCAACCACCTCCATGCCAACCTCTCTACCAACATGGGCAAGACCAAAGAACTGCTAAAGGTAATCAGGACAAGACTGTAGACCAGAACAGGGCTAGAATGAACCATAAGACCATCAGCATCAAGCTTTGTGAGAAAGTGACAACTGCTGGTGCAATCATTCAGAAATGGAAGAAATATAGGATGGCCATCAATCATCCTCGGTCTGAAGCTCCATGTAAGGTCTTGCCTCTTGGGATGAAGATGATTATTATGATTAAGGGAAGGCTTAGGAGAAAGTGCTGTGATCAGGTAAGACCAGAACTCAGCTTTTTGATATCAGCTCAACTTGCCATGTTTGGAATGCTGAGTATGATCAGGAGAACACCCTCCCCACAGTCAAGCACAGATGTGGAAACATTTTTCTTGGTGCTGTTTGTGTGGTGCTGTACCGTACCACCAAGGGTCCAATGGATGAGGTCATGTACCATAACCTTTTGGATGAGAACCTAACACTGAAGGTCGGTCATAGATGACCGACCTTCAGCATTTCAATGGCCCAAACATACCACCAAAGCAAGAAATGAATGGCTAAAGAAAAAGCACATGAAGGTCATGGAGTAGCTTAGCCAGTTCCCAGATTTCAATCCTATCAAAAATCTGTGGAGGGAGCTGAGGTTCAAAGTTGCCAAGTGGCAACCAGGAAACCTAAAGGATTCAGAGAGTTTCTACAAAGAGGAAAAAATCTCTCCAGAGTTGTGTGCAAACCTGATGACCAAGTACAACAACTGTGCTTGCCAACAAGGGTTTCAAGTACCAAGTACCAAAGTACCAAGTCTTGTTTTGTTTGGAGATCAAATACTTATTTCACTCATTCCTCATTACATGTAAATCACTTTATAACTTTTGTGTAACTTGGTTTTTCTGACACTATGACAACATATTGCTGCAGCAATAAGGGGCCAAAGTAGTTATCGTGGCGAAGTTGCCATGGGAACTGGATATAGTTAAGTCAGAGAGATGGTCATAAGCACTCACAGGAAGTTTCATGTTAATATACCAAAGTTTAGCTAAGATTTAAGGTCAAAAAACATAAGCTTCAATTTTTTAAATTTGTAAAAAATAATTTCTGTGGCACTAAAACTGAGTATTGAAAGGATAAGTATTGAAGTTTCCATTTTTTATAGGCCAACATTTCCAACATTTCATTACAGCAGAACTTATTGTCCTTAGTGACATAAAATTACAAGTATACAAGGATGCTAAACAGGCATTCGTCTTTCTCTGTGATGAGAAACAAGCCAGACAATCAAATGAATATGAAGGAGTCTCTCACTTGTATGTCCAACACTTCTTCATGAGTTCATACATTTCTGTGGGGCAGTTGGCTGGTGCCTCCATTCTCTGTCCACTCTCAATCATCTGGATGACCTCATTTCCTTTCATACCCTGAGAGAGAGAGAGAGAGAAAGAGAGAGAGAGAGAGATTTAAGTATTGACAGACAGACAGAGAGAGAGATAAAGGGACAGTCAGAGAGAGAGTGAGAGGGTGACAGCAAGAGAGAGAGATGGAGACAAGTGGGAGGCAAAATGAGAAACAGAGAGAGATATTTAAGGGTTTCCAAACAGAGAGGATGAGGCAGAGTCAGATAAACTAAGAAGCAAAGACAGAAAGTGTGTATGGGAGAGAGACAGACTCCTCACACTGACCACCCCATAACATGACACTGCTGGTTATGTGTGAATAGTCAGGTTGATGAGGATGAATTATGTGTACAAAATCCTAAGTCATGGTGGTCAAATAAGACATGACACTGACATGAATGTATATTGCACTGTCAACCTCAAAGTCTACTCTGTGACCCAAGATTTAAATGAAGAAATGAATCCCTATGGCATGGTTACACTGAGTTACACTCAATTTTCCTCTGAGAGGCATACAGTAGGGTGTGGTACCTTGTAGGGTTTCTGGCCATACGAGAAGGCCTCCCACATGAGCACCCCAAAGCTCCACACGTCACTCTTACAGGAGAACTTGAAGTAGTTCATGCACTCAGGGGCGTACCACTTCACTGGCCACTTGCCATGGCCTTTGGCCTGGAGGACGAGAGGAAGAGAGGAAAGGAAACAATGCCACAAAGAGCAGAAGGGAAGAAGAAGAGACTGTTAGGGTGACTGTGCTCTGTGTCATGGATCATGGATTTTGGCCAGGCATTTTTTGACAATGGGCAACTGTACTCGCGTACACACACACACACACGCACATGCACACGCACACGCAGACGCACACGCACACGCACACACATACGCATACGCGCGCACACACACTTGCATAAATAGACATATCCATGTACATATGCCTACAAGCATATACAGATTATACAATTTATATTTTGTATTTTACTCACGCGTCCACTAGGTGGCACACTAAACTCACAGCATTTCCTGCCATTCTGCTTCTTTCAGGAACATACAGTAGACCTGTGTTGTAACAGTTCACTTCCTCAGTGAGCTCTATGAAGAGGCCACCGTTGCTGATTTTGAAACACTACCCTGAACATGAACCGACCCTTGTCTGCCCTTGATGGCTCAAAGGAGACAGAGAACGCTGCTGTTTCTGGCTCTCTGTCCTGTACCTGAACTACCATACCGAACTACCTACTGCAATATTTCTCCATCCCTTAAGAAGGGCCTTCTCAAGGTCTTGTTCAATAGTGAACACTTCCTAAATTCGCTTAAAGGGAAGGTCCATAACGTTTCAGCCTAAATGTTTGTTTAGTGGGCTTAACACACTTTAATTCAGCCCGCTAATATTGTAAGCACTACGAAAAATATAGATATTCTATGGCATCAAAATAAGAGCCCAAATACGCCCTGTTCAATACATTTTGTAGTGCTTATGATATTAGCGGGCTAGCTCGATCATTTCTGAACGGATTTTTGTCATTTTTATACCAAATGAAAGTGCGTGAACCCCATTACCAACAACATTTACTTGGTAGACATGCCGGAGTTTATGAACCTAATTTGACCTACTCACAGGCTGAGGAACTGGGGGTACCAACCTTGTAATAGTTCTCCTCCTCTGTTAGGGCTTTGGAGAGGCCAAAGTCGCTGATTTTGGCATAGTGCTGGGTGACCAGCAGCACGTTCCGAGCAGCCAGATCTCTGTGGACGAAATTATGCTCCTCTAGGTACTTCATCCCCATGGAAACCTGGTGTACTAACTCAGTGATGTTTTTAACAGAGACACCCATTCTGTGGAAAAGAAAGACACAAGTAGTTGCTCGGTGTGATCACTCTGATACTGTTCAAAGATTTTAAAAAGACATTAATATGGAAGAAGTTTATGAATTCCAGAAAGTTGTTCCTTATGCAGAGGGTAACAGAACACTATCCTGATCTTTAATGCTTGAAGTTGGTACACAGTCCATTAGTTGTGTGGGTCTGATCTAATCTAATGAAAATAAGGGTGTTGTTAATCAAGATTCATGCATTCAATTTCAACTAACATGTTGGTTCCCATAGAGAATGATATGACAAAATGTAGAGAGAGAAAACAAAAGAAAACAGATAAACAAAATGAAAGAAAGACTGAATAAAAAACAAAGGAAGAGAAAAGGAAAGAGAAAAAGAAAGAAAGTAAAAGACAGAGAGAGAGAGAAAGAAAGAAATTATATACTAAGAAAAAAATAAAAAATATAGAAAGAAAAAACAACCAGCAAATAAACAAACACAGGGCCTCTGCATATCTAAATAGTCATGTAAAACACATTTCAAAAACATCTTTTTTTCACCTACGAAATATTGCTAAGGTTAGAAAGTTCTTATCCTTTGAGGATGCTGAAAAATTAATACACGCATTTATTACTTCCAGGCTCAACTATTGCAATGCTCTGTTCTCTGGGTGTAGCAATACTTGCATCAAAAACCTACAACTAATACAAAATGCTGCGGCCCGAACTCTCACCAGGACTAAAAAATACGAACATATCTCTCCTATCCTTGCTTCCCTACATTGGCTCCCTATTAAAAGTCGAATTGATTTTAAAATACTCCTCCTAACCTAAAAAGCCTTCAAGGGCGATGCACCAACATATATTAAAGACTTACTTGTCCCTTACCACCCTCCTAGAACCCTAAGATCCCAAAATGCTGGTCTCCTTGTAATCCCAAGAATATCAAAATCTACGATAGGAGGAAGAGCCTTTTGTTACCGTGCACCCCTCCTGTGGAATAATCTCCCCCCCACATTCGACAAGCGGACACTCTCAATACCTTTAAGTCTAGACTTAAAACCTTCCTCTTTACTGTTTCCCATAGTTAGGGATGGTGCATGGCAAATCATCACTTCTCATGGGTCTTTTGGAAGGGACTGCCTCTGCTGTTGCCCCCAGTTGCGAGGCATGGCAGCCACTGACCATCCCTGCAGTGGTGCTGGTTTACCATGCATCATACCTTAGTTATGCTGCTATAGCCTAGCGCCGCCGCACAACCTTCATGTGTCATGCCGTACAACTCCCTCTCTCTCTCCTTCAGCTCTCTCTCAATATTTATATGTATATATATATATTTTATACACATGTATGCATGCCCAAATTACACATTTGCTTTCTGATGTGTGAGCCTGGCCTAATTCACTATTTTCCTCTGTCCACAATTATCTTTGCTGAGTGTCATCCCTGCCTCATTCTGGCAGACTCCTCTCACCCTCCCCTCCTGAGTGGACTACAACCAACACTACGGGAGGCCCATGTCAGGACCGACTCCCCATCACAGAGGACCTTCCTGGACGCCGATGCTGGGCCCGACTCCCCTTCCTGAGGCTTCGTGATTGACCCCCCCTCACAATGGCGCTGTCAAATGGACCCTTACTGTTACCCCCATGACCCATCTCACTCCTTCGAGTTTGTCACTATGCCTGGCCGCTGCTACATTGTCCAGCCATAATTCCTGATAACCACCTATAGACTGATTACCATGTAATGTAAAAGTGGGATAATACTCTATTATGAACTATTATGAACCTTAGCTAAACCATAGGCAACTTATAGTCTGTCATGGTTACTACTGATTGTAATTTTTCTCCATGACCCCTGGCAGTTGGGTTAGCCCCTTGAGTCGTGGATCTGCCCAAGGTTTCTTCCTAGATTAACTGAACATAAGGGAGTTTTTCCTTGCCCCTGTTGCTCTTGGGTGCTCCTTCTGTGAAGCGCCATGAGACAATACTATTGTAAAAGGCGCTGTATAAATAAAACTGAATTGAATTGAATTGAATATCACAAATGAAAGAAAGAAAACAAACAAAACAAGGAAAACAAACAAACAAACGTACTTGTGCCTCTGCAGGTACTTGTGCAGTGGGCCCAGCTCCGCCAGCTCCATGACCAGCATAAGGTTCTCAGCTTCACAGATGCCGATCATACGCACAATGTAGGGGTTGTCTAGCTGCTGCATGACGTTAGCCTCGCGCAGCATCTCCTCACGCACTGCCGTGTTGTTGTCATCGTTTTTCAGGATCTTCACTGCCACTGGCTTCTTGGTCCTGTGTTGGCAGGAGGAGTCAGGGAGATAGAGAGAGAGAGGGATAGAGAGAGAGAGAGAGAGAGAGATCAGAAAGAGACCATTTAGAGAAAACTTACTCTGCCATGAAAGTTCCACAGAGCCTTCTCAACTGATGCCGTTGTTTAGCATGCAAAGGCAGCTAGGGCAGGATAATGTCATTCACAGACAATACAGCAGGTTTGAATCCCAGCTGCCATCGCACTTGAACAAGGCACTTAACCCTAAGTTGCTCTAGGGGAGACTGGCCCTGAACAACGAAAATGTATGTCGCTTTGGATAAAGGTGTCTGCTAAATGCATAAATGTAAATTTATATGTAAACTTAAATCACATGCACACACACTGTACATATACAGGTAATTGTGTTCAGATTATATTAATTTCTCTGAAATTAACTCAAAAGTTTTTTTTTGTCGGTTTTTGGATACTCTTATCCAACATCCAATGTGTTTGATTCAATTACTAGCTATCTATTTTCCATTGAGTGATATATTCCGTGTGATTTGTGTTTGACTGTTCAAATCAATGCATGTACTGCACTGTATGTGGTTCATTCTCAGTCAACGTGATTCTCTGTGGGTTAGGCTTTTTAAAGTAAATGATGATTAGGGGGGGAAAACCACTGAGTCATGGCATCAGACGCACTTCCTCATGGTGTAGAGTCCCTTAAGAACAGTGCCGAAGTTCCCAGAGCCCAGCTCGCCATCCTCCAGGAACAGCTGACTGCGGTCCACGTGTGTCTGCCGCAGCTCGTCAGGGTCCGCATACGGACTCTCGTACACCTCAGTGTCCATAGGCATGGCATCTGTGTGGAATGGAGAGATGAGGGTAGAGAGAGAGAAAGAGAGAGAGGAGGGGAGGAGAAAAAGAGAAGAGTAGAAGACAGAGAAGAAAGAGAAGGCTCAAAGTGGATAAAGTGAGGATAGAGAGAGGAGGGAGTTGGGGAAGAAGAGAGTAGAAAGACAAGGAGTTGAAAGGAGGATCAGAAGATTAAGGTGAAAGACAAAAGGTGTGCAGAAAAAGATGGGGAGAGAAGGAAGGGATGAGGCAGACACAGGTTAGAGGAAAGACAGTAGAGGACAAGGAGGAAAAATGATGTGCTACAGCCTATTACTATGCATTGCATCATCCATTTGTTTTTTTGTGATCATGCATTTTCCATTTTCTTCTTATAACCACCTTGAGAAGGCATCATAATGTGGTCTGAAAACAAACAAATATTTGTCCTTACGTTCACCAGCATTAGGACCTCTCGTTTCATAAGGATTGAGATTGTCTGTTGTGTAAGAACGATGCTTTTCAGTCTGTGGTTAAAAGTAAAACAGTAGATTAGTTGAGATCACAGAGAAGGGTGAGGTACAAAAAGTATACAGACACAAACACACACACACACACATTCGCGCGCACACACACACACACACACACAGGTTCAGAAAGTGAAAATTTCTCGAAATCTAGGCCAGTTGGGAAAGATCACACAAATTAGGCACATATCTGTGAAAGGACTTTGACATGGAAACTATCACACAGACACACACACACACACGCACAAACACACACACAAACAAAACACATAGATATGTAAAGTGCACACAATGAGGGCCACATCAGGCTCCATGCAACCTGAAAGTCCACACCAGCTCAAAACACACACGCATCAGGTTGCATCTCTTTGGAAATGATCCAAGTTTCCTTCATGGCCACCCTGTATGGACGCCTCAGAGATCAGACGTTTGATTTCACTCAAGAAACCTGATCCAGGATAAAGGCCTTGAGTCATTCCACTCCAAGACGCCATCCAGATGAAATGCAAAGACATATGGGTGAAAACGGTTTTGCGTGTTTCATTCCCACTCTGTCTTTAGTAAACAGATGGTGGCTAAGCATGAAGGAAAGGAGCCTATGTATCAGGGGCCAAGTGTCAGGGGCCAGGCAAGGCAGTCATCACACAGAAGGTCACACGTGAGAGAGAGAGAGAGAGAGAGAGAGAGGGAGGGAGGGAGAGAGAGAGGCAAACCAAGAAAGAAAGAGAGAGGTGGAGGAGATAGAGAGAATGTGCACACAAGCAGACTTTAGCTTCCTTTGATTCATGAGTGAACATGGAAAGTGAACTGCAGTTCAAACAAGAATTTAAATGCCAGCAGGGTTTCTCAGATGACTGTACACTGTAGTGCAGTTTTACAGAAATGTATTTTTATTAAATTAGATTTTTAAAAAATGAATTATTAGTGATATTCTCAATAACCTGGCACTAGATTCCGCACTGCACAAGTACAGTCATGCGAGAGAATAATTTTGCTATACACATCTGTGTGTGAACACTAACTTTGTACGGTCGTCGATGAATGTTTGTAGATAAGTATTACGGTATAATAGTAACAGTTTGATGAGATAGATAAATAAATAAAATAACTATGTCAAACCTATCATTTAGTATTTTAAAAGTACAGTATCTAATTAACCTGGCCTGTATAGCTATAGTTTCTTTTTTTAACCACAAGTCCTCTAGCCTTTGTATTAAGCCTACAATATGGTAAGTACTATCACAGACCACAAGAGGCCGCTGTACAACAACAGATGTGTGTGTGGCAGGCATCACTTCACACACGTCATAGACGTAACACGGCCTCTGAGTACATTCAAAATAATACTTAAGAGTGGTTTGAGATAGGGCAGGAAAATGGGGAAGTGTGCCGCTGTGGAAACAGCAACATCCTGTGGGTAAATCTAGTGAAGGGGACACATTTTGGCCTCGATGAACCTCTAGAGACTATCTGTGATCTATGGTGAATCCTGTAGCTGATGTTACCAGAGGGGACACCAAAGATGAAGGATAACTTCAGTGAGATTTTTCTTTTTTGAAAACCACTAGAGGTGAAGAGGTTTTAGGGGTAAAACATGAAGCATGTGTATGCATCACAGAAATCATTATAAGATCTACATCTGACAGGCTCCTCATCATCCCACTCTTCATAACTTTATGGCCTAAATTTGAAACCCCTATTAAAGAGGCTTCACACAAATGCACCATTTCAGAAAGTGCCTCCATAACATCTACATAAGTCAAATGTCAAGTCTTAAAAAGTGGTTCTGCTTCCATGGTTCTGCTAGCCTGGGTGAACCCAGCAGATGAGAAGCAAATGTGAATCTGCTTTCCGAGTCAAGCCCATTTCAGCCCACTTCCGAGTCAACAAAAACAAGGAACCAATCACAATCGCTTATACAGCATGGGGCGGGCTTTCTATGATGCACAACCAAAAATGGCATCTGCGTTACTGTCTGTGGTTAAGATACAGACAAGTATTTTCTTTCCAATTCTGTAAATAACGGCTTTTAAACCTGTTTACGTGAAAGATTTGCATTAGACATTTGGCCTTGAATTGGTCTTGAAGAGTTGAATACTTCAATTCTACTTAAAATGTTCCTGTTGGTTAAGCCATAGATATAGAATTTATTCTACATCTATGGGTTACATCCCTGGAAATAGGAAGTAAATGACGACTCCAGATCCACTTTCATTCTCGAATTAGGTGTGGCCTTTGCTACAAAGATAGACTATACCCTCAAAAACGAACTAACAAAATAATGAATTAACATAAAATGTGAATTGATGAAGTTGATGTCATACACTAGGAAAGACTCATGGAAAGATAAAAGGCAGAGAATTGGCAATCCCACACTTGTGTTAGTTGCAAAATGACCACAATGGAAACAAAAATCAATGGCACATGTTAGTAAATGAACTGTGCCATACCACCAGTAATGAGAGAGAGAAAGATGGAGAGAGGGAGGAGGGGGATATATGGCTTGTTAGTGCACCTTTTTGGAGCCAGGTTTGGGGAAGGAGTAGGATTTGATTCTGGAGAGTATTCCACCTGTGGCTCCTCGCTACAAAACCACAAGTTTGAAAGAGGGTTATTTGTTTTTAGTCCGTCATAATACTTCGAGTAATATTAATCAGGATAGTGACGTGCATGTTAAAGAAGGAGGATGTTAGTTCATTCTACAACAAAATGTGTAGTCCACAGACACTGTTTTTGTTTAGTTTTGCCATCATCGTTACATATTATGGTTGTGGGTTGAGTCATAAACTCCTTCTGTTGTTTTATAATGTCACTTTGCAATTAAGTAATGAAAGAACATGTGTACACCATATGAAGACAACATAATCCTGCAGTTCTGCCTGTCAGTGTCCTTAGTCAATGTTAGTCATTTCCTTATGGCTGTGTAGGCTACTTTATAACTGGTACTTCCTGTCATGTGATCACCACACACTATGACCATCATCTTACTTACAACACTTACATGGAGGAGGGTTTTTTTGCAGGTCTACTACACATTATTAAGTGTAATGCAAAGCCTTGATCCAGCATGCACGTGATCCCCGGGAACAATAAGATGTTTTTTTTATTATTCAAGCACAGGATGTTGATAAGCACGCATTTATTCTGCTAGGAATGCTTCCGGTCTCTTGATAGTTGTGAAGAATGGAGAACCTTAATAATGTTGAGAGTCTCTGACTGTTAAGTGTCCAATATGTTCATCTGACAGGACTAGTTGAGAGAGTTCGTAAATAATGGGCCCTTTATTGCTGTGCTGTAAATGTGTGGACACAGTGGAGAAAGAAGTTATCACAGTCACACTGTGCAGCCCACTGTTTACAACTGAGCTAAAATGACACAAATTGCCCAGGCTCACATTGCTTTCTCTGCCTTGTATTTTATATGCTGACAGTAACAGGTTGTAAATGGTGTATTAAAGTGTAATGTGCAATCATCGTACAGTTATTTGTCAGAGAATATTACCCATGTTGTTCTCTTAACAAAATTATAAAAGGGGATGGGGAGGTGAGCCTGTACAAGCTCAGTATGACTTATGCTATTATTGAGTTCCAAACCAAATCACTCGGTTCAATAAATTAAATAATGTCACATGATGCAAGGCAAACGACTCATAAACATAGTGAGGAGTCATTAGTAGTAAGTCGCTGATGGCTGCCTTAGGTGCAGTCAAAATGGCCAGATTGAGACAAGGTTCCTATCTCAAGGGGGATTTTAGAGGCAGTGGCTACAGTAAGGTCCCAGGTGAGAGATTTTTAATGACCAATGCTGCTTAGTGCTTGGAAACCTCTCGGAATTTAGTGCTATCCACATCATTTGCTTACTAATTTTTGTGACATTGTGTCTTTAATGCCTGAACGTGAGAAAGTCTGACTGATTTCGGGACACTCATAACATGAAAACAAAGGATATCTATTGCAGGCAAACAGTCTCTTCACCCCTTGTGCCTGTGTTCTGTGTTTGACTGGATTCTGAGATTGTAATTTAACCAGATTTCTTTGTGCATCTAGTCCCATATCTTTCTTTACTTAAGACATTGAAAATGATGTGTCACTCACCCCAGGGTGGTTGTTTGGTAGATTTGGCCGGCCTATATCTGCATACCAATGACAAACATGTTCATCAATACTTCATCCATCCATCCATCCTTGAAATTCTTTAGCCCTTTTCACTTCACCTATTCATTCATGTTACAGGTAGTTAAGACTTAGGTAACATTCAGTTTTAGACTGATATTGCATAAATAAAATGTCTAGCAGTTCTAGCCATAGCTGCAATTTGCTACTCATAGTACAATAGTATAATTCATCTACCTATCATCTTATGTGTGCCTCTATTCATCATCAGGTCCCATTGGTACTCAATCAGGAATTTAACAGTTTATTCACTTGTCCACCTTTTTATCCATCATCCATCCATCCATCCATTTGTCCATTCATCTGTCCATCCACCTATTCATCCATCCACTTCCCATCCATCCATCCATCCATTCATTCATTTATTCATTCATTCACCTCCCATCCATCCATCCATCCATCCATCCATTTGTCCATTCATCCATCCATCCATTCATTCATTCATCAACCTCCCATCCATCCATCCATTTGTTAGTTCTTCCAGACTGCACTGAAGGGTCACTACTATACCGTTGGACGCTCCATCAGGCCGTGAGCAGGGCTCGGTCAGAACTCGCAGGAGCCCATCTGGCTTGTAGGAGTAGTGCTCCACCAGCTGCCGCAGAGAAAAGGCAAGACACACAAAACACATACACACACTTCACAAACACACTTACAAACACTTGTGCTACTAAGACAGTGTGCTGTTATTACAACACCTAAATGTGTGACTGTGTCATTTCTCAGAGTCTGACTGAAGGCACAACAGCACATTTCCTCAATATAGCATATTAGATATTAGCATATTTTTCAGTCTCAAGAGCTGAACATTCTGAATATTCATGTGATAGCATAACACAATTACGTATATTCAGTTGTGATCACAGAAAATGCATTCATGGATGTGGTAGACAAAACAGGATTTGTCGATTTCATAATTTGTCATAACAAAGTAGCCTAATGCTTTCATCTAAGTAATGCTTTTATCTGTCTACTATCTGTTTCAATCACAAAAATCCTCCTTCCTTTCAAAGTCATTCAAAGTACTCCTGTGATCAGAGTAGAGGAGACTGATGTCACTGGTTACCTGCCACAATGTGTCAAACTTCTTGCCATCAGGAATGGAGAGTTTCCCAGATTTGTCCTTGTCGATGCGGTAGTGCATGACCTGCCCATCGTGGAGGAGACAAAGGGCATAGGAGCCGTTGGTGTCGCGCTGTCTGATTCTGGATGGAGAGAAGATGAGAGGGGAAACGCAGAGAATGTCTAAGTGGATGACAGAGTTGAGGATGCAGTCATATGTCTGGGGTATAACACTCACTGGACATTTTGATGTAGACCACATAGAATGTTAATGTATATTTTATTGTAGGACGTTAGTAGCCTGATGCTTCATGCAAAGCACCTGGAACCTATCCATTGGGATATGTCTGCTTCCTGGTGGGCAGACAGTGTGCTTCAACCAATCGCTACTGCATGGTTGTGACATTTGTTACGTGCCAGAACGTACCATTTGAGTTCAAAGCCATCGCTTTCAGACCTCCCTCTGTTCGCTGATTGGTCCGCATAGCCCAGAGTCTGTGGGAACCTATGCCTTTAAATAGATTCCTGACGCAGTGGTGCAGCTAAATAAGAACCTGAGTGGAAGCACTCGGCGGCACAAGTCTGGCTAGGAGATTATCTCTCAAAAATGTAATAAGAGGACTAATGTAAAAACAAAGCATTCGGAAGTACAGCGATGTACATACAGCACTAATTTAATAACACTCACATAGAAACAACTCAACCTTACTTAACACTTATGGGAATATTAACATAATTCAGACTGTCAATAAAGTACTTAAGAGTAAAAATTCAAATAGTAAATAATCTAATGTAAAGTGAATGTAAATAAATATCACACTCCAAATTAGAGAGAAATTGTACACCTACAAATACCCACCTACACTTTTTTTAACAAGGAGCTTGACAGTAGAACTGTCATACTGTCCCTGTAAACCATTTTTCCCCACCTACCCTCACTCACGGTCACTACAGGAAGTTCTTTGCATGTACACAGCATTGAAACCGCAAGCTGACTGTCAGGCTGTAGCTGTAGCACAATGTGGTGTCATGAACACCCAAAAGTCATTTGTTTTTTCCCCTCCCTTTTCATTCTTCTAAAAAAACTCATAAAGCGCTTGATTGCCTCGAGCATCTGGCATGTATTCTGTAAATAACACACATCTAAATTCAAAACTGAAAAAAAATGAATTTCAAGTATTGAAATTGGAGTATTTTGACAGTAAAACTGGTCACTTTGGATGCCATTTGTCATTTAATAAATCAATTCCTTTGCACTGTTCTGCCAAGGCAATAATTACCAAGAACACACCCAAACACACAACCACGTCAGAATCACATCCCTTTGGAAAAAATCATCCCCAATACTGGGTGATGTGGCTCTGGACAACACGTGACTTAAGATATACTTTTTATTGCTTTCATAGACTAGACGTTATCATATGCATTACATAGTTATGCAGTCCACTCTTTTACGAAATTGATGACACAGTTGGGTCTGCACACAACATCCATGCACGTGGAACCATGAGGCTTCAGTGTCTTGGGGATATGTAATAAATGATCTGAGGCATTTTAAAGTGAATTATCAAGTGAAATACCAATTAACCCTACAACAGTGAAACTCTTTTCCAAAAATTACATATAGTCATCACTTTTTTTTTGTAAATGCAATACTCTGTATTTGGTACATAAAATGTAGTGCTTGCTTGATCAAGGGCACTTCAGCTGAGGTCTACTGGTCAGAGATCAGAGTCCGGTTTCAAGTCCGAAGCCCCAAGCCCCAAAAAGTGTAGTCATGTAGTTACTGTGGTTTGCCTTTGTAGGTCAGCAGTCACTCTCTGAATTAAGGTGTGCCATGTAAGTCGGTCCTCAACAAACCTGATTCACCCTGCCACAATCTCTGCAAAACACTTTTGTGTCATTTAAATACTACTTGCTGTACTTACTTACTGCATGTCAAACATGTATTTGTATTTGACATGCAGTAAGTATTTGTAGGGGGTGGTGGTAGCGTAGTGGTTAAGGAACCTGGCTAGTGTGTAAGTAGCCTGAAAAGTTGTGGGTTCGAATCCCGGCTGCCACCGTTGTGCCCTTGAGCAAGGCACTTAACCCTAAGTTGCTCTAGGGGAGACTGGCCCGGAACAATTGATAGTTGATGAGTTGTAAGTCGCTTTGGATAAAAGCGTCTGCTAAATGCATAAATGTAAATGTATTTGAAATAAAGGCTCCTGTACTTTAGTCCCCTATAAAGAACACAAAGCCAATCCACCACACACAACTACTGTAATCTTCTCATATCTCTAATAAATTTTAAATCATAACAGGACGAGAGCTCTGACTGAACTTTAAGTGTGGTGCTATGAGAACATATTGCTCAAAAATGTACAGTTCTACCTAAACTCAAAATAATGCACACACACACACACACACACACAGACACACACACACACAAACACACACCGGTGTAGGCCTACTTCACAAGCTCTCACATGTATGGTGTTTCAACCAGCGAGGGGAGACGACTGAAAGCGAGAAAAAGTGAGACTTACAGGAACTTGCCGTTTGTGCGCGGGCTCTTCAGCAGACGCGGCTCTGACTCGTCGCGTGTGATGGTGCCATGGAACCACGGCATCTTTTCATGGGCTGTGGTGGCGATGAGCTTCTCCAGCTGGGGACGTTGGCTGATGATAGCCTGCTCTAACGCGTGCCCCTAACCACAGACGCACATAGAGCACACAAATAGAGTGTGATGCCATGGATACTACATCAGTACTGGTTCTCTAAAAGAAGAACCATGAAAAAGAAGGAATGTACCTACATAAGACACATACACACAACACACATGCAAACACACACACACAAACACACACACACACACACACACACAAATAGAGCATGATGACATGCACACTTTAGATCAATACAGGTTTTTTGAAAGAAGGGCTGCAAAAATCCCTACATGACACACACACACACACCGACAGGGCATGGTGCCATTTATAATGTCCCTATGAAACAATGTCCCTACATGGAACACAAACACACACACACACACACACACACACACACACACACCATGAGGGGCAGAGGTGGTTATCCTAGTTACAAATGTTGTAGTCCCGCACAAATTCCACCTGCATACTCCATTACCGTAATACACCCACGTGACATACATGGTAACACATTTAAGACTAGCCCTTTGCATCTCGTCATTTATAACCATACATAGCCTACATCAGACACTGGATTCAGGCGACATTACTCAGAGGAGATCTACGTGTGATGCACTTAGCTGATCTATCTAGTGTCAGACTGAGGTCTGGCAATACCATTATTTAGCGTGTTTACCTGACTGGAGAATTGTTCTTATTATTATTATCTGATTAACAGAATGGTTGGAACAAACTTACTTTCTTAACCTGACGAGGGGGTGGTCCAGCCAACCACCACCGAAACTACTGAGACTACATATGATCTCAGTACAAACTGAGCACCGTCATAAAAAAGACAAGCATTGGCTACTGCATAAAGACAGTGCAGTGAAACCCCCCATGTCCGTGGGAATACATTCCAAAACTTGAAGCAGGAAAATTGAAACCGTAGATAAATTACTTATAACTTGTTTTTCATGTACATATCTGTCTATGTTAAAGTTCAATTTATAATATGCACAAAATAACATCAGCTAATGTATAGAAAACCTACTGGCGACCAATAGGTATACACTCTCTCATAAAAGTTCTGGATGTAGGCCCTCTAATCAGTATAGTTCTGGATGTAGGCCCTCTAATCAGTATAGTTCTGGATGTAGGCCCTCTAATCAGTGACTTCACTTTTGCTGTGTGGAGCAATGAACAGGGGTGAATGTCAGTTTTTTTCTCAGTCCTCCATTCTTTTTTCCTACGCATCAAAAACAAGCTGTGTGATGTTGCAGAGTAGCTCGGAATCGAAGACAAGCCATTTATTTTCGTAAATTTCTGTCAGGACAAAGCGTGACTACCTGAAGCCACAGTGAGTGAGCATGAAGATATGCAGATTCACTGTTATCTCATCATACTCATACTCATACAACCAGCTCACTGGTCAACATAAACCCCAACTACTCTAATAATCCTTAATTAGCTTGACACTTTTAAAGAGTAATACAGAAGCAATAAGCCACTCACGACTGTGGTATATGAGGATTTTACAATGGCTGAGGACAGTTGTTAGGCACAGCGCAGTGCATTTACAGTAAACCCCCTTAGCTGTTTTAAGATCCTCATACACCCCAGCTTTGCATGGTTTAAAAATGGTTTCCATGCCATGGTTGCCATGGTTTCTTTAACAGCAAAGAGAAATGTATCAATTTATTCCTAAATAACCATTTTTAAGCAGAAAATATATTTCCTGTAGCTGAATGGTTTTCAGGTAACGCACAAATGCAGCCACCGTCATTTTTAGGGCACAGTAATATTATATACAGAACAACAAGCGGTCAGATTTGTGAGCTTATGAGTATTTTACAATGCCATTGGGCGAAATTCAGCCATTCAAGTGTCAGAACTATCTGTTTTAGAGGTTTTAATTTGCAATAAGTTTTAAGGTTTTTTTTTTTTTTTTTACATCTGTAAAGTGTTTTCTCACCAAAACTAAATAACACGTTAGCAACCGGACAACTCAGGTTCAGATGAGTTCACAAAAAACAGTTTAGTAGTTCAGCAGTGAAGATAAAGATTACTTTGTCACCCTCAAACTCAAATCTAGAGCTGGTCCTAGTTAAAGCAACCTAATACACACAATACGAAATATAGCTTCTTATGCTTATAGACGTATGTAACAGGTGTAAAAGTAAATTAGGAAAATATCTAAAATGCTTTGCTTCAACTGCAAGCACTCAACAAAATGCAATTCTACATTTCTCCAATATCCACTGCATATTATGCAGGCTTATGCTTTTCTCTGAAAATGCTCACAAGCTAAATTTACGTCATTATATGGGAGCATGCACGTACTTTACATGCATTCACTTACATTCATTTAGCCTTTTTTTCAAATAAATAAATGATTAACTCATTACTTCAGAAAAACAGGTCATTTTTTCCCTCAAGTCCTTCCTTATCGTTATTATGAATCTGAGTATATTTAACAACAGACGCTTTGAACTGCAAAAACCTCCACCATCAAAAACACAATCAGTGGCTTTTATCAGAGAGATAGATTTAGTAACTTTACACCGTAAGTCCTTGCAAGTGAATGCACACTGACTATTCAACACTGTGGAAGAAACCCTCAGAAGTAACACAGTAAATGTGCAGCTTGCTGAGTGAGATTTTTGAATGAAGCATGGGTCTCTCCCATTCATCCTGGAAATGATCAGCAATTTTCAGCCAGATGCTTATATCTGCATTAGTATCATTGTCTTGGGACCATGCACAGATAGATCCCTATCATTTTGTTAAATCACTCTGCTGCAGTGTGCTATGAAACACAGGTGAGGGGGTGTGCTGTTTTTTCAGAGTTATGGTTATGGTGTTGACTAGAATGGTATCGTTTTTTCGGCCATGAGATGCTCTGCCACAAACCCTCAGCATGCAAATCAAAGGCTAGCCCTGCTGTCTACAGACAAGCACACCACACCTAACAGAGCTTCTGCCTACATAAACCTGCAGTACATATATATACACACACACACACACACACACACACACACACACACATGCATACTAGCACTCTGTGACATGCACCATTAACACACACAAGACTAACCACCCCTTGCAGCTTGTCATTTATCGCCTAATATGCACCTCGGGCTTTGAGGTCATGAAGATGAACTAGTACAAAGACATAGCGCAAGGGTCAAGCACATGGAGACAATTCTGACAGAGGTGGAATGAATTAAATCCATACTTTCCTCACAGTAGAGAAAATGATCTACTAAGGACCTGTTTGCATTCCTTTGTTATTATAATGTTCATACATATGAGAGAAAAGTACTCGTTCTTATACAACTTTTACACACAAAAAAATAAACAATGCATAGAACTGAACGTCAGATGAGGCACACTTGATACCAGAACATTACAATACACCTCAGTCCCCCACCCGCCTACACAGAGAAACAGACACACAGACACACCCGCACAGAGAGAGAGAGAGAGAGAGAGAGAGATCTTGGAGGGGGATTTCTCTCTGTATTTCCTTAACAACAAACAGACGCAGGCTTACCTGCAGGTTCCATGTCTGCTTGACATACTGCCGGATCATCTCCTCCTTGAGGTCCTCGAAGGCGCCCACTTTGGGCTCCATGCCTTTGGCCTGTTCATAGGCTTCTTGAGCAGGCAGATGAGGCCATCGGCCTCCTGTGCATGGTAGTCGATCACATCCACAGGGTTCCGGTGTGACTTTCCCCCAGCAATGGCATAGGTGTCGTTGAGCTCCCGCTCGATCGTGTAGTGGTATACCTGTCGGCCGTAGGCCACCGACAGGGCAAAGCCACCCAGGTAGTTCCGGCTCTGGCGCAGCAGGTAGAGGCCATCGCTCATTCCGCCCTGCTTCAGGTAGCCCTCGGCCTCCTCACGAGTGATGTTGCCGTAGAAATAGGGAAGCTTGTTCACCTTGTCCGCCATGGCTTGCGCCGTGAAATCCTTTCGCTCTTTAAAGCTGGCACGCAATGAATCATTCACCGGCCCCCTGAGATGCAAAGACACACAGCAACCCACAGCTCACAACTCAACACGCAACTCAAAGTGGGGAACTATACTTTGGTTACTTCTGACGACAGGAAGTTAAACAGTCCTGCTCAAAAAGGAAAGACTCACAGTCAAATGGCTCACAGTTTCTTTGCTGCTTGTGCTAGCTAACAGAGAACAAGAAAAGCACATCTCCGGGGAGAAAGACTCACGTCACAGTTTTATCTAGGGACACATGAATTAATTCAAACAGGAGCTTTGAGAAGATTGTCTCACAATCAGCTTTGTTTAGTATGTGGATGACAGGGAATAAAACAGCAGGACTCGGCCAGGTTACAGGGTCAGTCTAAACCCCCTATGGCCAAAGTTATGCAGTGGCTGCATCATTCTATGGGTTAATAATTTCAAAACGTTTTGACGATGTCGCCTATGTTACAGTGATAGGGGTTATGTCACCACTCACCACACTGGATGACACTGACTGATTTTTTAAATGGATGGCCAGAAAGTCAAAAATTACTCAGTTCACTACAATAACAAAACATTTTCAGTTAAATTTACATCAACATAATCATTTATCAGTCATGACTTACAAGTGAAGCATAAAACAAAAGAGACAACGCGAGACTTTAAAATGCATGATAAGAACAATTTTGGGGTGGAAGACAGTTGTTTGTAGAGAATGCATTTCTTTTGAACTGTATGTTAGAATGTGGTTGACCTTGGTGAGCTGAGAGTGCCATATTTTGACTGTCTAAAGACAAATGAATAACGAAAATGCAATTTCATTATCTTTGTCATCAGTGCAATGAACTTGTTGCTTGAAAAATGGCAGGAAAACATATAGTGACTTGGGACTTTTGTGGGATAGAGACAGAACATGAGTTCAACCTGAGAGTTAAACAGTTTTTACCAAATGCAAAATAATTTCAGATGCACTTCAAACCACAGCCAGAATGTCAGCTATCCATGAAAACATTTTCATTTGATGTCTTCATCTGTTTGAAAAATTACACTTTTTAAAATCTTGTCAGCAATTGCTTCAAAGTTAGTGGGTGAGAGGTAAACAGCAGCTCTGCTGTATCCACAAATGTTACTCAACAACAGGCTGAATGCAGAGGACAGCAAATTTGTCTCCCTTCAAAAAGTGACACAGATTTTCCATAGGAGACAAGGTAGTGAAACTATCACACTCATCCAAAATATCATAAAAGGAATGTCATTTGTCTAAAAATAAAAAAGGATATTCTGTGATGTCATAGGCATGAATTGGCAATCCAAAAAAAAAATCCATGGCATGTATAATGCACTGTCTCAAATGATGTGAAATTTACACATCAAAAATTCCACATATGTGAAACATACAGTCATGTTAATGAATTAAAAAAAAAAACTTGTGGTTTTTGTTTAAAAAAAAATATTCCAATAAATAGAAAAGACGGTTACGAGTAACAGCAAGGTGTGAAAGAGACACAACTGTGTGTTCTTACAGAACGCAAAAAAATGTTCAGAAATACATCTTGTTGTCCTAAAATCTTTAATGTCATATATGTACCCACTGTAGGTCTGCTGGGCCCTAAAAAAGACCTACTTCAAAAAGCCCTTTGCAAGAGAGGAACGAACATGGATCTAAATATACATATAGTGAGAACATGCAAGGAAACCACAGAAGCTTGCGAAAAAAAGGAGGCCAGACTCGCTGGTAAGAAAGGTCATTGTTATAGCAACCATGGCCACAGATGCTTCAGAACCATGGAGCACATTTTCACCTGAAGAACTTGAAGATCTTTCAGAGAGCAAGACAAGGGGCAAGGTGAATCTTAGTCAAAGAGAACTTGTAAATCTACAGAGCTCATGATTTTTGAATGGCAGTGTTTAAGTTAATGCAGTGAAGTTACAAAGAGTTACAAATGCACTCATGAATCTCTGCTCCATGGATGAAACTATGGACTTGTGTTCTGGGTGGCGAACACTCAGTGTCTGCAGCTCACTGCGCACAATGGAAATAAGCACGTCCGCTGAAACACTTTGATCTTAACATCAGACAGAGCATGTAGCACTATCTTTAAACTTACATTTAAAAATGAAATTAAAGCAAACAATTATTATTATTATTATTATTATTATTATTATTATTATTGCAGTTTCAGAACCTACTGTGTTTAGTAGCCTAAAAGAAGTTGAAGTATGCCCTACAACCAACCCTTCACAAATTCTAACCTGAAGTATACTAAGATAAATGGACAATGTAAATAACAAAATAGAAAAATAAAAAAATTGAACCTTGTGTACCAGTGAATCTATTTACTACGTATCATCTGATAAGACACCACAATACAAAACTGGCATTAAGTCAAAGAAAAGCAGTTACACCTAAGTCACAGCAACATAACTTTTCTTATGATCACATTTTTCTCTGATCTTCAAACACTTAGTGGATTAGAACTATGAGATGATAAATTAAGACAGCAATTCAAAAATGCTAAATTCAGACATTAACATATTGCCATTGTAGTATCAATTACTATTTCTGGTCATAGTCTTATCAAATGAATTCATATCTATTTTTATTATACACTATCACTATCATGAGGCTATATTTCAGAATCTTATATCTAAGAATTCTGTGTCAGTTGATTACATAATTTTTGAATTAGGCTAGGAGGCTATTAGGCCTTTGCAAACTAAAGCTTCTCAAGGAGTTCATATTGCATGAGGAAACAACTGTTGCATGAAGAGACAACTGTTCTAAATAAATTAAGTTACTCCTGCATATGAAACCCAAGAAAAAAGGCATAATTTAACCATAGCAAAAAAGAACCCTGTTGCTCTACTCCACCCATTTAAACACAGTATCTCTAAGGAATAAATGCTTTTAAACTTCTGAAAATGTTTAATAAATAAACTAAGACAGAAGATTTGGTAACCATGTCTTTTAAACTGAAAGGCATATAATGAAAAAGAATCAAGCTTATTTTTCGGCCTTACCAGGAACTGCTGCAGTCCTACTTCAGCCTATGACCGCTCACAGAAGTTACCATCTTTCAACTGCTAGCTATACAGGAAATGATGTGGTCAAGTGCTCTCTGGATATTTCAAACGTTTCAGCAGTAGGATGTGCTAACAGTCTGAGGGCTAGTCTTACAGTTCAAGAGCCATCAAGAGAAAGAAGAACAAAGACTAATGAATTCAGTTTCTGTATCTTCCTCTGCATGCTCTGTGTGTGTGTGTGTGTGTGTGTGTGTATGTGTCCCTGGTTTAAAACGAACACTTAGGGTGCTACGTGGAAGTGTCAGACAGCTTCCTCATTTCATCTCATTTTAACTTGCTTCCTCGAACAAAAAAATAATAATAAATAAATAAATAAGGAAAACACTTCCCTTTTTTCAGCCACGTCAGAAACTGACCCGTATCAATGCAACACACAGACATTTTCTTGTTATACTGGACATCTCATCTCAAGTCTAGAGGCCACAGAGCCGACAACTCTTTACCTTGACCATGCTTTCTGATGCATACCCATTATTATATTTATGTACACCTATTCTACACCTAAGAGGTCAGGGAAATGTGTACACTAAATATGTCCATACTCTAGTTCTGATGTATAAATCTGCCATTCTGTAAATTGTTTTTTTTTCTGGAAAATGTCCACCTTCATGTCGATTTATGGCATTACCGCTCAGGTTTCCCACATCTTTCCTAATGTGGTATTTTACAATGCCTCAAACTGAGAATCGACAGAAGTTTGTCCGCAGGCTCAAAACCTTGTGAGATGGCATTACGATTGCTCTGTGACAAACATTTACTGAGTATATTGCTGTTCGTGTCTATGGGTGTGGTACTACACACAAAAAAAATGATGAGTAAAAATATTTGTTTGGAAAGTGTATGAAGTTAAGGACACATGGGGGAGCTGTGGTACAGCTTGCCTTAGGTTTCATATCACTTGTGGTTCCTCATGCCAACGAGGACCCAGGTTCGAATCCAATCCAGATTTCCATGTCCCACTTCATCTCTCTCTCTCTTACTCAACTCAAGTCGATTCAGCATGAAGAAGGTCACACAAGTTCAGCACCACTAATCAAGAGGAGAGAAAAAGTGTTTGTGTTTGTGTGTGTGTGTATGTGTCTATACATACATATACATACTACATGCACAGTATATACCTGATATTAAAATGATCAAATGGACCTAGGTGTCTTTTTTGGTTGTAGGCACCTGTGTGCCACAGCTTCTGTAATAACACCAGCAGGAAACAGCCGCAGGCAGAGGGTAGGAGAGTGTGTGTGTCCTTGGTGGTGGTGGTGGGGGTGGGGGAAGGGGGGTATTTTGGGGTCTGTGAGGGTTGGACCAACAGTAACAGTCTCCTCTGGGAGCTCTGCTTCTGCTAAGAAAAGCAACTTCATGCAAATGACCAAGTCTACCTTTTCATATATTGTAACACTTATTATGAAATACCTCTTCCCCATACAGATTCATACAGAGTTCAGACTGCTGGTAAATTATTCATCATCGCAATATAACTTCCCCTTATTTGATGGAAAGTTCAAAATGATGAAAGAACTTGCTGCCATGAGGTGCAATAGTGAAAATAATTCATGATCATAATATGATAATTAGAATAATTATTATGATTAAGTCTCTGAAACATTACTTTTTGAGGAGTAGATTTGAGAAACCCTGGGGTGTTGTCTTGCATTAAATTTAACACTTGTACAACACAGAACTAAAGAGAACTGCAACAAAATGTACTTGATTTCCTATCCACAAATAAATGGCCTCTGGCGAGTAGCATTTGTTGTGTCAATGATCAGAAAAAGTGTGCCTGTGAAGACATGTTAAAAAAACAAAGCATCTTGCAAGATCTGAAAACAGGATTCAGATGCACAGGATTTACAACCAGATGTCCAGCAGGTTGTTTTACATATGTACTGGATAATTTCTTTAAAATTTTTCTTAAATGTACTGATTCAAAGCAGCTGCCTATAGGTAACATCAGACTCAGATCCAACATCCCTAGAGTCACACAGAATAATCTAAAAACCGAGTTTATTCCCATAATTTGAATAATCTCACAATCGCAATAGAATCACAAATATATGACGTCGGGAAAATATCTATTCCGGGGAATATTTATCTGAATTTCACTAGACTGCTTTGGAAAACAACTGGGTTTGTATTGAGCCTCATCACGGGAAACACATTGTGTGCACTGCTGTATAAAGTATTTGGCCAAATTATGCAACTCTCAAAGCTTTGTGTGTGACATTTAGGTCAAACATGAGCCTTTGTGCAGAGGATGAGACAAAAAGCCATACTGTACATGGAAAGTCTTTAGTTGAAGGCAAGCACAACATGATTTCTTGAGAGGCTTCCCATACTGTGTGTCTGTTTCATCTGTCTCTCAGTAAAGAGAGCCTTTCACCCGCGCAGTCATGTCTCACTATTTATAGTGAGCTTGTTTCTCAGGGTTTGAGGTGAGTGAGACAGGAAGTGCTTTCTGCTGTCGGCAGGTGCACGCGCAGACGCTCTCTCTTGCACTCACGGAGTAGCGTACCTGACACAAAACCAAACTGTAATCCCACTGACCACCTGTAGAGGACACAATGGTGCAACAACATCCAGCACGCTGATGCCTGAAGATGACACCTCAACTTGCCCGTTGCTCCTACTTTCCTAACATCATATCATATCAAGGGCTATTTTTGGGAACACACCAATTGGGGATCACTTCTACTGCATGTAAATCCAGTTCATCTTCTGTCATTTGAAACCAGACAAACACACCAATAAACGTATTATCATAGGCTAATGGGTTGATTTACTCAATATTCAGTTGAACTGTGAATTATATGAGATGTCTAGCACCATGTAGCATGTCACCATGTAACATGTTGAGTTCTAACAGTTATGAAGGAGTTACCCCCTCTGTCATGACAGTGAACAGCACCTAGACCACCACCTATGAAAGAACCACTGTGCATTCTGCCCAAACTAGTGGAGTTCAGTGGTGTGTCAAAGACCCACATGCATGGGCACAGGCACATGTGCTCACACACACACCACAGTGTACGCTATACATACAGACAGACAAACACACATTTAACTTCTTGTAAACCAGCTATCCTGAACAACTTCCAGGTGAAGACAAGGAAGTACAACAAAAGCTTAATTAAACACATGAAACTATGGCTGGTTGGTGTGATATGATGGATGAGAACATAATGCTCCAAGTGTAATATTTGCCAATATTACAGAGTGCACAAAACAAACAAGTTCACAATATTGCCAACACAGATGACAAATACTGTCATCGAGGTAGCTTTACCTTAAAAAAAACTGCTTTAAGGGCAGGCTGTGGTAATCTGGAAAGGTTTGGTATTCTAAACTGTCATAAATAGATGTAGCCAAGCATTGAGAAAGCTACAGTCTGAAACACATTTGCAACACTACATTTCACAAGCAATTCAAATATTTTTACATATGAAAATAGCTTAAGGGTACAAACCTTTCTATACAGAATAAACCAGACTGCATTTGAATTTTACAACGTGTAAAACTGGTATATGAGCATCATAGAGCTGCTTTAAAGTAACACAGGTAGCTCATCAGAAACAGGTGTTTGAAAACCAGAGTAGATAAAATTCATCCTAAATGTCAACAATGATGTCACGCGTTGATGGCTGTTTTTACTGGACATGAAAAACGACCTCTGCAAGAGGAGTTTGATTGATATAAAGAGCAAATTGCGAATGCATTATAAACGGGTGACATTTCTACCATCCAGGCGGCATGCAGATGGGGCTTTTCTGAGTATACCCGCGACTGTCAGGCTTTGTTGATAGTAAGTTGCAGCTAGATAGGCGTTGCAAAGCCATGAGATCCCACCCTTACGTCATCAGGAGCGGAGCCTAGAAGGGAGGCACATCGCCTCTTCCGAGGGGGCTGCGCCTTTAAATATTGGAGTCAGAGCTCCAATGGGTTTCCAGAGGCATTGCAGACTTGAGTGCAGGGGGAGAGACAGGTGCTCGCGAATCCTGGAATCACTTGGCACAATATGACATCAAGGATTTGAAGTGTCATTTCGTCGAAAGCATTTTTATTTTCGTAAGTAGGACGATTTTATTTATAGCCGTTTTGTAATGTTTTAATTTGACATCTTGCCCTTTTTCGTATAGGCTAATCGTGGTTGCCTTAATGATTATTAATTCATTTTAACCTCCTCTTTAATTGAAATAAAGTAATATACCTATAAACAACAATAGAAGTATGCCTAACAACTATTTTATATGGCTAATCCACACTGTGATTCACCTTCTTGCATCCTGCCTGAGTCCTGCCTCCCATCCGAATAACGAACATCATTCAATTGAGTTCATGCCCAATAATAGTTGTCCCTGTAGCCCATTCTTTGGTGTGTTTATGAGTAGACTGTGTAGCAAATGCATTAAACTACTTTGCTTTTGTAAAACTTATCTTATATAGACTATTTAAAATCTTGACACTCACCTTGTGTGCTTGAATGAGCGGTATTCTTGTACCAGGATGTCATGATGCGTTCGTGACCTTCTCATCTGTATCATCTAGACTATAATTGGAATTTCAACTGCAATTATTATTAAATCAATCGGATATCTAATTTGACGACGCGGAGAGTGATAGAATCCCATGAACTAGCGCGAGACGAGTGGGAGGAAAAAAAATTAAATCTCGTTGCCATTCGCTGTTTTGCCCTCCCTTACATTCAATAAGAATGCTGACTTAGCATATGACGTTTAACACAGTTGCTGGATAATCAAGGCATGAATATTAGTTTGGTTGGGATACCGGACTCCTAGCCTATAGGTGTCACGCAGGCAGTCGACTAGACGTAGCAACCCGACTGGCACGTGCTAGTCTACATCACGTTTGCGCACAGTGGAAGACCTGACAGTTTTAAAATTCATCATGTGCTGCTCTGCTGGCAGTTCAGAATCCTCTTCCAAATGTGTTGCCTTCATATATAGCCATATACCTTCTTTCAGTATTGTGTTGTCAGTGAAAAATACATAAATTGTGCTCATATTGCATATATAGACTATATTCAAACATATTGTGGTGACACATTTAGGTTGTAAGAGACTGAGAGGATTGTTTGTCTGACTGTGCTGTGTAGGTACTGTGAAGCGATATGCCGGAGCAGAGCAATGACTACCGAGTGGTGGTGTTCGGCGCAGGGGGGGTGGGCAAGAGTTCCCTGGTGCTGCGCTTCGTCAAGGGGACCTTCCGCGAGAGCTACATCCCCACTATTGAGGACACGTACCGGCAGGTGATCAGCTGCGACAAGAGCATCTGCACGCTACAGATCACAGACACAACTGGTAGCCATCAGTTCCCTGCAATGCAGCGCCTCTCCATCTCCAAGGGTCATGCTTTCATCCTTGTCTACTCCATCACCAGCAAACAGTCACTGGAGGAGCTCAAGCCCATCTATGAGCAGATCTGCCAGATCAAGGGAGATGTGGAGAGCATTCCCATCATGCTCGTGGGCAACAAGTGCGATGAGACCTCAGGCCGTGAGGTGGAGACACCTACGGGTGAGGCCATGTCCAAGAAGTGGAAGTGCGCCTTCATGGAGACGTCGGCCAAGACCAATCACAACGTCAAGGAGCTCTTCCAAGAGCTGCTCAACCTGGAAAAGCGGCGGACTGTCAGCCTGCAGATCGACGGCAAGAAGAACAAGCAGCAGAAGAGGGCAGAGAAGCTCAAGGGGAAATGCGTGGTTATGTAAGCCTTCTTGACAGACAGGGGAGGGGGGGTTGGAGGAGGGTTGCGCGGGGGCTGGTTGGGGTTGTGGGGCAACAGTTTGAAGTCCAACATCTTCTCCCCTGCATCCTCACATGAGAACCTAGACTAGAATTCTTTGTGAGAGTGGAAACCAAGGACACACACCAACACAAACACACTCACACACTCATGATATATCTGTTAAATGCTTAAAGTTTACACCAGGAGGATGGCGGAGGAGGACATGTCACAGACAACCATGTTGTAGCTTCACATGGCAACAAGGAGGAGGTTGACACAGTTCACATGGTTCTGTCAGGCACGCATGTAGAACGGAACCAAAAAAAGCTAAAAAAAAATTACTTTTCTGTGGAAGCCCAAACATCTCCAGTGCTCCTCCTTACTCCTCCAGCTCTCCAAACCCACTCACAAGAAGATGCGTTAAATAACCTAATATCTCCAGTCTGTGCCAGAGAGGGATTTAATTTCACTGATTGAGCATTTGTATCAGAGCAAGGTCTCAACACCCACGACTTACTGTTCAGCAGTCTATTCCCTTCTGGACATGTCCTCTATTTGGATGGCAGTAGATCATGAGATGCAGGGGATAAACAGATGGTTTTTTAGAAGTATTCTGAATCATTCAAAGTGGTTTTATGCTTATTTTGGATTTGGACTGATGTGTGAATTCTTTGAGAGTGCTCCAAACACAAATGTCCCACGCAAAAGCAGTGCTATACATAGCAATACACGTGAATGTCCAGGGAATTGACCTGTCAGTAAAGATGTAAAGAATATGAGCTATTTTAGATTTCCCAAAATGACACCTGAAATGCTGTGTATGTTGTTTATATTTTAGTGATTATTTTTTGTATTTATTTTTATATTTATTTGCCTTATGTTAAAGGCAAGTTTTGGTCTACATTCAGAAATATATATGTAAATGGCATTTATGAGGACTAACTAATTGGAAATAGTTTTTACTTTTAACTGGGATTTAAATAGTCTTTTTTCACCAAAATAAACAGTAATGCCTTCCCCCCTTTATGCTGTGTCAGTGACAAAAGAAAAAAATCATAAGGAAACGTGGCAATATTAGCCTAATTGTGCCAGAAATATTGGTTAGGCTTTGTATTTCTAACCTAACTTTTTTCAATCGAAATAACCTATTTGAACCAACGTGAAACTAACAGATTGCCTTGCAGTTTTTATGTTGTCAGTTCTATTGGGCAATGTTTCCTTCAATGAACTGACAAGGGATGAGTGTTCGAGTGACACAGAGATGGACTGAGTGTTACCTGCAAGTGGGATCTCCCAGCAATTATGGTGTAGTGTTACCATATCTTTATTCATTTTTACTTTAATGTCAAAATTGTTTCAGGAATGTGTGGAAGACATATGCTTGACGTGCAGACTTGACTGTGCTGTGAACTTCTCATTGCACGTACTGAAATAACGTGTTTATATTTACCAAGCATTTGGCTGTTTATTGGTCATTTGGAAATGCATTTAATCTGCTCCTTATCTGCATAAGCTAATGCTGCCAATCTTATTGATTAGCAGTGTGTTTGCCTGTTGTAAAATTGGACTCGGCTCTTACAGTAATAGAGCGACTGTTTTTTTTTTTTTGGCTAGATTTAGTATACTGAACTTACAAAATACTATTATAAAATGCCTCAAAGATCATTCTTTGATGTCCTGAAACCAAGCACACAGTCAATCTGATGTTCTTTAAAACTTTGTCATAGCAAAAAATATACACAATGTGAATACAAATATTGATATAGGAATGCTTCCACATGTACGTACCTACTAATATTCAGTGTTCCTCAGACAAACATGTCCACTTTCTCATATGCATTCCAAACAGACATCTGTCATGTATGCGTAAGAGTAAATTTTTTGTTTCCTTATTTATGTGCAAAATGTTGAACATTTCATTTTATTTAGCAAATCTGTATTCATTGTGGAATTATCTGTGTTTTACATAGACATACATGTTGACAAAACCAATGTTTGTTTTTTTTGAAGAATAGCTTGTACGTGTCTATTTTAGAACGGTGACTTCTACAGTAAAAAAACAGCAGTAGATTCTACGACTAGCTTGTATCGGCTATCCTTCCATAGGGGTATAGTAATGTCCACTGCTAAAATATATATATATATATATACATCTATATATATACATATAAACCTTAACATTGCTACCACAACATCAGCTAACATGCTGAGGAAGTACAAAATAAAAATTTAATCTAAAGTATATTACGTAGAAAATCACCAGTCTGATTATATCTACAAGTAAATGTGCAGTACTGTAGACCGGACAGATGTGTGATGGGATATAGAGCAGTACAATGAGTAAAGAAGAGGGTTGAGTCAGAAGAGAATTGCAAAAGCCTGTTTTTGTTTGATTAAAGACCGTTACTCAGTCCTTGTTTTGATGAAAATTGCCTGTATAGACATCATGTGTGCCTACAAGTTTATACTGGATCTTCTTGTACATAAATATATATAAATATATATTGAATCACAAAAAATAAAGAAAATGTTGCATTTAACTAAACTGCCTGTTGCTTTGTGATAAGGATGTATGAAAAGGATGGAATTTAACCAAAATTGTCATGGGTTGCCATGTTAAAAAGCTTACTGAAACACTAAAAGAGATTCATGTAAGGACTAAAACCTAATATTATCTTTGAGATTTTAATCAAACTTGCCAAGTTTTGAAGGTGTTGATTTTCAAAGTGAGGTAATGAGATTAGCCCATTTGTAATCTGCCTCTGAGCTAACAGAGATTTTGGAACTGAGTTTTTGGATCAAGTTCATTCCTTTTCTACAAAGAATCAATAAAAAGTGTTGGTCTCGGATAGCAATATGGTTGAAACAATCCAATATCTTGTTGCTCTCAACCATGTATTGCTATCGACTGTCCAATCTCTTGGTATTACTGAACCATGACGGGAAGAGAAATTGCATTGTAGCTATGAACAGACCAAAAGGAGGGAGCCAAAAAAAAAAAAAAATCAGCTTTCATTTAGGTCAAAAGCGGTCAAGTTCAGGTGACTCTTTTAACGGCCAAAGAGAGTAATGCCGTCCTCATGACCACCACCCTGGCTACATCCTGCAGCTCTAATTCAAAACCAAACAGAGGCGCGTGCCTAATAGTCAGAGGAACCGGATGCACATATTTTGCTTGTGCATCCTCCCCAATTTAAGGGCACAATTAATCATTTGACCTGTAGGAAGAGAGAGAGACAGAGAGAGAGAGGGTGTGTGTGAGCAAGGGAGAGTGTGTGTGTGAGAGAAAGAGAGAGAGAGAGAGAGAGGATGGAAGGCAGAGCGACATCAAGAGAGAGAGTGTGAGAGAGAGAGGAAGTAAAAGAGGGAGGGAGCGAGGGAGGGGATGAGAGGAGAGGAGAGGAGAGGAGTGCGTGGTGGTGGTAGGCCTAGTGGCAGTTTTAAATATGACTGGGTAATCAGGGAGTGGAGGATCATTAGCTTGGGCTGAAGTGCCTCAGAGGACATAATGGAGCACCTGCCAGCTTTGCAGAGGAGCCAGCAGTGAGAGAGAGGAGCACAGAAGGCCGCGCCTGCCAAAACACAATGAGTCCTTTTATGATGGAGAAGATGAGCCTGTGTGTGTGTGTGTGTGTGTGTGTGTGTGTGTGCGGGTTTGTCTGTGTGTGCGTGTGTGTGTGTGCGTGTGTGCTTCCAAGATTGTACGTGTGTATGTGTGTGCGCATGTGTGTGTGTGTGGTTCTATGATTGTGTTTGTGTATGTGCATGCATGGCTGGGTGTATATATCCACAGTGTGTGTGTGAGTATGTAGCTTATGTGTGTGTTTATATGTATTGAACATGTATGCATGTGTGTGTATATTACTGTGTGAGCAGATGTGTACAGTACTTGCACATGTGTGTGCGGGTATGGGTTTTTGTGTTAGTGACTGAATGCGCCATGTAGCTCTTTATCTCTCTGTGTACCCAGATACTGAACATTCAGACTGTACTCCTTACTGAGCACACTGCGCAACGCACGTCACGACCACACACCAACGCTCTAGGACTGATTATATTGATTAGAGAGAGTTAAAAGAGACACAAAGAGTGTGTGCAATAATGTGTATGTGTGTGTGTGTGTGTCTGTGTGTGTGTGTGTATGTGTATGTGTGTGTGTATGTCTCTGTGAGGGTGCGCTTGCATGTGTGTGTGTGTGTGTGTATGTATGTGTATGTGTATGTGTGCATGTGTGTGTGTGTGTGTGTGTGTGTGTGTGTGTGTGTGTGTGTGTGTGTGTGTGTATTGTACATCTGAGCAGGCCTTGTCTTCTGTATATTCACCCAGTTGTGGTTTATGACAAATTAAAAGGATGCGTGAAACCCAGCAAAGTTATTTCAAGGTTGTCCATTTTGTCAAATCTGACCACTAGCCTGAAATATAATGTCATATTCTTCCCACAAGGAAGTGACACCACTCTGGATTGCTTTAGGGGGAATCCCATTAACTTCATTTCTAAATAAATCACAATCCACTCACAATTTATTCCTGTGCTGAAAAATGAAATCGTAACGCAACATCATTTGATTTATTGATTTCAATGCATAACCCCCTGGAAAGCTGTTTACCGAACAGCGTTGTCATGAATTACAGTGCTGCGAACATAAATCAGTACAGCAAACCTACTGAAGCATATATACTCTATGCTTCTTCTCTACAGAAAAATACACACACCAGCCACCTGCACCTTGTTTCTTTATCTCCAGCATGTTAGGCATGTTTGTTTTGTTAAATAAGCAAACCTACTGGCTTGTCATTGTCCAAGCCTTAATTGCTAGTGTTGTGAGTGAGTCTGTGAATGTCTGAGTAGCTGCCCATGTGTCATAACAAGCCAGTGGTCTTCCCCATGATTTTGGGCCTTCTTCACTCATCATTTAATCTGATTTGAATAAGGCAAATGACAGGTGGGTTGAGGCTCCTTCTTTCTTTCTTTATTTGTTTGTTTATTTATTTATTTATTTTGCTGATCTTCATTTATTTATTTTGCTGGGGGTTGTTGCGTAACTGGGTGGCTCTGTCAGGACCTCTGACTCACATGCTTACAGTCTTGCCCCAAAGCCATTAAGCATAAAGGTGAGGTCCACACTGGGACGCCTTTGCTACTTCACATGAGGCTTCACAGGGGTGAAAAACAGCCCCATAACAACCCTGTGTTTTGGAAATGTCCAGCATGGCTGTTACTTGAGCCCTGGCCGGAGAGGACAAATTGTTTTTTCATGTATGAGATTTTTTTTTTGTTATTTTGCGAAACGTGGAATGACTTGTTTGTAACGCCATTACCAGAGCATGAATGGGAAATGTCAACGAAATGAAATGGCACATGCAAATGTGGGCTGCAATCATGGTCCCTTAGCCTGTCATGTACACACACACACACACACCAGAAATCCTGCTCACAGACCGTTCAGTGTAGACCTAAGAGAACAAGATAAATTATGCATGCATGACACATCTAATACCTATCAAATATTCAACGCAATGCCAAAGAAAAAAAAGAAAAGAAAAGCAGAGCCTAAACTCACTCAAGAGTGTTATTGTATATCCAAACACCGACAGCAAAGCATGCCTGAGACCCATCACAGCCTCAGGGGTCTACAAAGGCTTCTGCTGTCTCTCTCTCTCTTTCAAAGGCAAGGCACTGATAAGCCCATTTTACAACTCATTCTTCCCAGTGTAGGAAGAGAGAGATAGAGAGAGAGTGGGTGAGTGAGTGTGTGAGTGAGTGAGTGAGTGAGTGAAAGGTACTGAAGAGAAAGGAAAGAAGGAAGATGGGGGAAGGGAGAAAGGGATAACAGAAGGAGGTAAAAGAGACAGAGAGGTAAAAATGGGGATAGAAAGAGAGAGAGAGAGAGAGAAAGAGAGAGAGAGAGGAGCGGCACAATCATATGCGACGACGTCCAGACTGCACAAGCGGCAGTGAGAAGCCAAACCCAGATGGAGATTAAGAATTACCATGGAGACGGTGGCTGCCATGCCTCTGGCAGAAATGAGTGGAGTAGGGGTGGGGGTGGGGGTTGGGGTGAGGGTGGGGGTGAGAGTGGGGTGTGAGGAGAGGAAGTGTAGGGTGGTGTTGGGGGGCAGGTGATTGTGTAATGTCAGCGTAGCTGGCTGTGACTCAGCCAGCAGCCAAGGCAAAAAGCACAAACACACACACACACACACAAACACACACATACACACAGATATTAAAGGAAGTCAGATCCTGCCATCACTCAAATGAGTTGCAGTCGCGTGGCAGATGGGTTTCCTCTCCTTCTCCTCCTCTTTGCCACTATGCTCGTGTGATTACCTCAGATAGGGTTTCTCCTGTCTAACTCTAATCTTATATTTTGTAATGTTGAGTAACACTGGGACATAATAAACAATAAAATGACAAAAAAATAACAGTTTATAATAAGTTATGGGGATTTATTATATGTGATTTAGGCACATAGGGCGCTGAAATTAAACCCATGGCTTTGAAACTGAAACTCATGACATTAGCATTCTGTCATCAGCTTGTGATTGGCCACAAAGATTGACTTCAAATCTGCTTAAGTGACTACTCAAACACCCACATAAACCCAAGAAGAATTTAAAGAAGCAGGACTTGAGAAACTAATCTGAAACTAATTCTGTTTCTACACAAGGGGGATGGCCTCTATCAGCGTCTGCTTTATTTATTTTTTTATTCTCTGGGTCTGTATTTTCTCTCTCTCTAACTCACAATTCATCTTTTTTATATCTTTTCATCATCTCCTTCACCAAATGGACAAATAAGGCTGCATGTAAGGCTGCTTATGAAATTTAGACTCTTCTCTACATGTTATACTATTTCCCATCAATGTGGAAATAGAGATTATGTCCTTCCTCATTCTGTCACTGACACAATCATGCACTCCCATGCCATTTGCATACTTTCAGTGTGGTGGCATCACGAGGAATGGGTAGGTTGGAAGAGTCTGCTAACAAAATGAGTAGAAATACTTAAAAGTAATATAATATAATATAATATAATATAATATAATATAATATAATATAATATAATATAATAAGTGGCCTACTGCCACCTTACGTAAGGTCCTTACTGAGGAAAGCATATTGAGATAATAATTCCTACACAACATCTAACTTAAAATAAACAACGAACATAAAAATTTACCCAAATAAATGAAATAAGTTAACAAATAAACGAAGTGATGTGTCTCCAAAATTGTTCATAGAAACAAGGTACTGTGCCACATGAGAAAATGAATAGCATAAAATCGGAATGACTGAATCCCATAAGTTCATTTTATCGTTGTCTAAATGGTTACTTAATGGCTTTGTAAGTAATTAAATAGTGACTGGCTCTGTCCCTCTGACCTTATTGGTCTTAATACTATGGGGGAATGCAACAATCCGAGGTCCAATCAGCTAAATCTTCGATCAATAAGACCTCATTGCATCAGTACAACTGTTTTGCCCGGCACAAGTAATGGATGTAGACACTGCATGTTCTTCTGTGCTATCTACCCGACGTGATGAACTCTGGGTGCAGTAAAAACAACGTTCCCTTTCTGGGAACCATTCTCTATGGAGCTCAGTTAGAGATATAAAGCAAGTATGGCTTCCATTAACAAATCGCTGGGGCGTTGACTGGTGCTTTCTGTCAGGGATGATCAGTGAGTCGTGGCGAAACAGCAGGATTTTTCATGGCTTAGATTTTGCCGTTGCACAGGGAGTGACCTTCTAATTACTGCCTTGATGTCTTCTAATGGAGTCCATTTTCTGATGTGAGGCAGGCTTTGAGTGAAGTTACATTTTTTATGAACTTATGCGACAAGATAGTTTATTTATCTATTTATGTGGTAATAGAGCTCTTTGAAAATAAATTGTATATAAAAAAAACTGTGCTGTGGCATTTATCACATATATTGTTTTTTTGGTAGGTCTGCTGTCTTCTTTCCATTTCTGACACAAATAAGACATAAGATCTCTGTCATTATGATTTATGTCGGGTGATTGTGAAATCTTTGACTCCAGCATGGACAGTGAATTGTAGAGTTAACCTACTTCACAGCCAACAGGTACCATCTACTACTATGTCCAGAGTAGAAAAAAAAAACATCTGTTGACTTTGACTGAGAGCACCTGCACAAATACAACCCCCACACCCACCCGACACACACACTCACACCCACACTCACACACACATACACACACTCTCTCTCTCTCTCTCACACACACGCACACAGTCTTCTCCCACTGCCACGGCCATTGCTGGTGTATTTTCCTGTGCCTGTGTATCCACACGGTTCTTCATGTCCTGCTCTGTGGGAGATAAAAAGGGTCAGAGCTCTCGTAGCGTCACACAATGAGGGCCTGTCAGAGCCTTGACATCTCCATGTGCCGACACTACTGCATCACTTTCCCATTTCCACAGTAACATTGACGACAGCTGGTATTTTTATCTGCGGGGTGTGCGTGTTAGTGAGAGAGTGTGTGTGTGTGTGTGTGTGTGTGTATGTGTGTGTGTATGTATGTGCGTGTGTGTGTGTGTGTGTGTGTGCGTGTGAGTGAGAAAGTGTGCGTGTGTGTGTGTGTATGTGTGTGTGAGTGTGTGTGTGTGTGTGTGTGTGTGTGTGTGCATCTTTTCAAGAGTGTAACTGTATCACAGACTGTACCTCACGACTGCATCACAAAACCCATATAATTGCATCAGTAGTCAAGGTGGGAAAGAAGAATGGTTCCTGTTGATTCAGAAAATCAATGGCTTTCATCAGACATCAAGGTGAGTGAGGATATTTTTAGGAGTATAATTATCTGCCTGGTTAGCTATGGAGGAGGAAGTGAAGTAGATTGGAGAGTTCTGTCTTTAGGACAGTGCTCTGCTGTCAGAATCCAACTCTACCTTTCAAGTGTCATTTCAGCCTGTAAATGGAGAGGTAGATGCATAAGGCTTGAGTGGACTGTTTGGGCTTTACTATGGATGTGGCATGTAGCACATATGTATAAATAGATAGAACAGTATATATGTTGATATGTATATATCAAGACGAAAAAATATTTATTATATATATATATATATATTATATATATATTAAAAATACTAATATTCTTGTTATTCATTAATTTCTTTTTCTTTCACATTGTCTTTGCTCAAGAATTGTTTATATCTGCATTCATAGGGTTGTGGTATTTTAATTTATTGATGATAGATAAATAATAAATGACTAGTATTTCATTTTATATGAGACAACATTTACCTCAATTGTCCAGTGAATGACTAGTCTGGAAATAAGAGAGTTCTAAATTAAAGTTGTGTATGCAGTGATATGTCCTCCTCCCTCCCCCCCACCCCCCCACACTTCTAATCCCTCCCGTCCCTCTAATCATTCCTCTCCCGTTTTTTTTTAACCATTCTTCTCCCCTCCCAAGTGAGTGCAATGATGATGATGATGCATCCCAGCGCTCCTCACGGAGAGCGCTGGTTGCTATGGTGACGCCGACGGAGCTGGGAGGCTGAGCCATGTGCAGTGTGTGTGTATGTGTGATGTGGGCAGGAGACACAACCATGACTCATTATGTTATGTTTGCTTGCCTCCTCTTCACGGACAAGAAGGACAGGCGGGCGGGGTGGGTGGGCGGGGGGCGCAAGTGTGTGCGTGTGTATATGTGTGTGTGTTGAATGAGAGTCTGTATATGTTTCGGGAAGACATATATGTGTAAGCCTGTATTTGTCAGAATTGACTGTGTGTGTGTGTGTGTGTGTGTGTGTATGCGGCCACGTGTGAAAGTCTTCATGTGTATCTGGGAGTGTATGTATATGTAGGCCTATAACTGTGAGATTTCTGTGTGTGTTAGTGTGTGTGTGGCAAGCTGGAGAGTAATGTCACTTGTCATCTGGCCTTTTGACAAGATTGACATTGCATTTTTCACCAGCCTACCATTCCTTTAAAGCCAACTCTCACTGTGAATGACAAAAGGCTGTGAAAAGTTGCAAAATCTTGATACTAACTGGAAAGGCACAACCAAAGCTATCATCAGGCCAGTGTTGCAAGTTTAGTGGACACAAGCTCCACACTGCTACATAATTGACCTCATTGTTTCTTATAATGCTTTAAAAGGCCACACAGTTACACTTTTTTTTGCCCTTACTTGATTCAACAGCTGCCTTTAACCTTTAGTTCTCACTTCACAAAAGCCACTTCTAAATGTGGATGAGTACATGGAACTCTCTTCATCACGTTCTTTTTTTACCAAATGGCATAAAGAGTAAGTGTTACAGCCTTTGCCAACAGCAGAGAAGAGCTACTAAGAGCACTATGCTCATTGAACCAGAGAGCATAAAGCCTTTTCTGAATCTGAGCACAGAGGCTATAAAATGATGCTGTATAGCAGGAGAGCACTGCGACCCAGATGAGATTAAGCAGTAATGCTGCCTCACAAGCAATTTAGGGCTGTATAAGCAGACACTCATTCATCTCAGAAATGTACAATACTGTATACATCTATGCAGGGACTTGTAGTAATGATGCACAACAGTACTGTCATAGTAATATACATGTATACCCAGCTATGTCCTTGTTTTTGTTTGTTTATTATTCGTTTTCCACTTGATTTTTTTATTGTTTTTGTATCTTTTGTTTATATGTATGATATGACTTGCCTCTTTGCAAAACTGAATAAATATATAAGTGAAAAAAAAAGAAAATGTACAATACCAGGAAGTTGTGATCAATAAATAGGTATAGGAATGCCATATTGCAGAAAGCTGCTGGGCCAGACCAAATACCAGTTCATGTGCTGAGGCAATGTGCGGACCAGTTAGCTGACGTCCTGACTGACGTCTTCAACACCACTGTTGTCCCTACCTGTTTCAATCAAGAACACCACCATCATTCCTGTGGCGAAGAAATCGAAAAAATCAATAGTGACCTGTCTCAATGACTATCGCCCAGCTGCACTTACATCAAGTGCTTCGAGAGGCTAGTCAGGAAACATATCAAACCCCAGCTACCTGCCACACTGGATCCAATGTAGTTTGTGTATTGTCCCAAGCACTCCAGGGATGATGCCATCACCACTGCCGCTCACCTGGCTCTTACATATCTGGATACAAAGGACACTTATGTCAGACTGTTCTTGCAGTCAGGAGAGGAAACAGGACCTCCAACAACACCTTGCTGAACACAGGAGCCCCTCAAGGTTGCACGCTCAACTCCCTGCTGTTCACACTTCTAACCCATGAATGTGCAGCTACACACAGCTCAAACCACATTATCAAATTCGCTGATGACACAGCTGTGGTGGGTTTGATAAGCAGAGACAATGAGGAACTGTACAGAGAGAAGGTGACTCAGCTTAGCAACTGGTGTGCTCACAAAAACCTGTCATTCAATGTGGACAAAACAATACAACTAATCATTGATTTCAGAGGGCAAACACACCCCACTGTCCATAAACAGCCTTCCAGTTCAGGACACATCACAAGTTTCTTGCCGTACACATCACAGACAACCTCACATGGACCAAGAACACCACATACATTACAAAGAAAGCCCAGCAAAGCCTCTACTTTCTATGAAAGCTGCAGAGGGCCCACCTCCCCTCCCCCATCCTGACAACCTTCTACAAGGGGACTGTTGAGAGCATCCTCAGCAGTGCCATCACAGCGTGGTTTGGTAACTGCACTGCTGCAGAACTAAAGCCCCCCCACCCACCCACCATGCACAAATAGACACAATTTCACTGCATTTTTTTACACTCAGTAACCATACCAAGTTCAAATCTGACCCGTGGTCATTTCCCACTACCTTATCTCTCTGCCCCTCTCAATTCTTGTCACCTGTCTACTGTGGTATCAGTAAAGGCAACAGAAAAGAACATATGAAATATCTTCAAAAGGCCCTGTACCATGCACCCATTTCACCAAAAAGCAACTGAGTTGTTCAGAATTTTTGGGCCCATGCTAAGACCACAGTGTTACCCCACACTGTGCACTGCTGACACGGTAAGGGCATGAAAAGTATTATAGTTGTTTTCATAATTGGATGGACCAGAGACCCAAGACCCGCTGAGTGCTGATAAATGAAAGCTAATTACTGTTTTATTTTTTTCCTCTTTAAAGTTTATCTCCTCTGTCTGCAAACTTTGCCAGTAATTAGTGCTTATTTTGCTTGTTTGATGGCATGAGAAGAATAGTGCTCAAAGGAGAAAGAAAAGCCAACCAACCAAAAACAGATGATGAAACAGTTGACCCCTGTTTCCTTCTACCTCTTTCATCTTCTGTCACCATCATCATCTCTTTTAAAATGACCGACGGTGAGGAGAGGAGTCGATAGGGGGGCGACCTATTCTGGAACACACTAGCCAGGAAAGATGAGAAAGAGAGATGTGACAGATCTCCTCAGTCAGACTTGCTAGTGGTGCTGAGGACCCAGAGCCCATCAAGACTTTGTTTCAAATGTTTTGCTAAATTAACGAGAGAGGCACGACAGCCAGGCACGGAGCAGCTGCACTAGCATGCTAATTAGTGATGGAGAAATCTGTCATGCAGATGCCAATTCCTCACAAGCAGGCACATTGCGTCTCCTCGATTGTGTTTAACTACGATAGCCATAGTTAATTTAGCTCTCACTGGGACGCTAACAAGCCACCCCACACCAAAAAAAAAAATTGCTACACTACCACAGAAACATGCTTATACTAATTCACTTGTAGACACATCTTGCTGCTGACTGATAATCCACACACATATTTTTGCCTCCTCACACTCCTCACAATCCCCATGGGTGACAGCTGTGCAGAACCAAAAAGCCTGGAGGTAAGCACAGCCCAAAAGCAAGATTCCCTCTGGTCTCAAAATGTCAAGCTCCCCAGTGCTGGGATTAGCATCAGAGAGAACAGTGGGAGACACCCTCTCTCTCTCTCTCTCTCTCTCTTTGTCTCTCACTCCCTGACAGTCAGGATTGGGATTGATCCCCACCTCAGTTTATAGGCTGTTACATGTTATACATGCAGAGCTGAACATACACATTTTCTCCTGATCCTGGATAATTGCTGAGGAATGGTTCTGTCTCCTGTTCGGTCATCTCAGGGAGATAAAACAGTGTTTGCCTTGAAAAGCCTCTCACATGTCATCCACTACATGTCACGTGGAGCTGAGCTGCCCTTGTCTAATCAAAATGCAACAAACGGTCAACATTGACAGCATCATGCAAGTCAGGTGAGGGCTGCACAATATCACACGTGAGTTCGTGTAAACAGTGTGTTACACCTTTGTTGTTAGTGTCATTAGGCACTGAAGAGCCAGCGTGCTGGACTAGCATGCTGACGTCATATGTTAATTATTCTAATTTGATGGTCATAAATGTGTTGTTGCGATGACTAAAACTGTAATTATCACTGCCCCCACAGTATTCCCCCCGGAATGGTTGGCATCCAATTACAGGCAGGATGTAAAGCAGCAGTTGATGACGCTTCCTCTGACAACGGCCTTGTATTTGTTGACATTTGGGCTGTAACCTGGCAGTGACATTTCATAAATTTTCACTTGAACATTACTGATTGATTGTGGTCTGAGGTGCTCTCATGACACCTGGAGCACTGATTCGGCTTTAAGAGGGATCACTGATGATTGCCGGTCACAATTAACATTAAAAAGCCTCGGCATAAAATAACCACTGAGAATGTGACATTTCAAACCACTGGCCACGACAGACCCAGTCAATTAGTAAAGTGGACCCATTAGAGAGAAGAGCTACGGCATCTTTTCTCTCAATTGAGACTTATTAGACTTTATCATCAACCAGTCCACTCCCCTTATCTCACTCATTGGCCCTCTGAAACATTGAGCTACCTATGCACGTATCAAGTGAATGTCTCTAGACTATTCCACAATTAGTTTTTGCAGATAGGGGAAGGTTAATTGTGGTCTGGCTTGGCACAGAGGCATGCACATCATGAAAGGTAGGTAGGATGTTTTGTGTTTCTAGTGAACTGTTGAGGGAGTTTCTTGAATAGCTTATGGTATAACTTGTGTGCTTGGTTGGCATAACTAGGAGTAGTACTGTATCCTCATTAAGCCCTTGGACACTAGCACAAACTTAAGGAGATGGTGGTAAACATCACTGAATACTGAGCAAGATAGAGCAACATAATACGTTACAATGGGAGCAAACAAGAATAGTTTTGCATAGGTTTGCATAACTGGGAGTGTCACATAACGTAACAATATAAACTTTTCAGTGATATTCTGTATCAGCGTACGAGAGCTTCCCATTGCAAAAATAGAACACGGAACTTAATGAACATTTTTGCCTCTCGCTCTGCTTTTACCCTCTCTGTTGGTAGTCTCACTATTGGATGCATTTCCAGTAATCCATACCATATATCTCAGAAAGAGCCTGTAAAGACTGAGAATGCATGTAAAAAATGTAAAAAACATTTATACATGTACTGAAAGACCACGATGACCTATGAATATACACACTAAAGAAGAATAAGAATTGCATACAATTAGTGATCAATTCATGATCCATTCTCTGAAGTGAGGTGGTGGAAAAGTCTATTGGCTGATTTACATGACTAATGCCGTGCTTTTATTGGAAAGATATGTTTGGAAGTGCGAGGAAACAAAACCGTGACGCACGTCTCACCGTGAACGGCGGGACATCTGCCTTGAGAACACCCTAGTCATTCTGGCAGCTTGAGCACTGAGGCATCTTCTTCTCTAAAGTCAGATTTAATTGGCTGCTCGGCGAAACGCTTCCAAGCGTATGAGCGTTAGTTGTTTCTCAGCAGGGAGCAAGTGATGTGGAACACATTTTGTTCCCAGCTTGGAGTTGTGAGTTAACCATGAGCTGACCTTCAGCTATCTAAATTCACAGGGAAGATAAATTTGGATTATTGATGTAAGCACTGACAACCAATTACATGAAGAGGAAAAAAACTCAAGGGCATCTCATTTTTGGAATACAGAGCGGTAACACCAACAGCAAACATGGTAACCATCTTGAAAGATAAACAAGACAAGCTGTAGACACAGACTAGCTGTACACACAGATAAACCACTAAAGGCAGAAAGGTGTCTGCTAGCAATCTGTGAGTGTGTGTGTGTGTGCGTGTGTGTGTGTGTGTGTGTGGGGGGGGGGGCTTAGGGGTCTGCTCTGTTCAACTGACCCCTTAGTTGGCAGGATAAATTAAACATATTCTGGAGTATAGAGATTTCATAAGAGTTTGATTAGACCTGTAGTGGAGGTCATTTGGGCACAAGGCAGAACGTTCAAACATTATTTTTGTTTTTATTGTTAAAACCATAAAACTATTCTAATGAATATACAGCAATCTGCCTATCTATCTATCTATCTATCTATCTATCTATCTATCTATCTATCTATCTATCTATCTATCTGTCTATTTAATTACTTTAGCTGCATCTCAATTCTACTCTGTATAGTATAGTACAGTATAGTATACACTGTACCATTATTGTGCATTGTGTCATTTTCTATTGTCTATTACCCATCAAGTACCCTTGAAAGTGCATGGAAATAAATGCAGGAAGGACTCCATTTCTCCATGAAATTGTAGCAAGGGGAGAAGGAAATTCACATAACGACAATATACTGACAAAATTCATTTTGGGGCGTTAAGAGTCGGCTAAGATGATCTCTAAAGTCAAGTCAGCTAAGCAGGATGTGGATGGATGAGCTCAAAAATAGTGAGGGGAAAGACCTGAGGTTCATTGTTTGGTGAAGCTGAATTGGATGGGATTGCCTGAACCGTCATGCACAGTGATATCATATGGAGGCTTGCAGTTTATGTATGGTTCACACCTCACTGCCCAGGTGAATTGTGTCTGCATAAATACACACTGCTTCACGTTGTCCTTTGCTTCTTCACATTCTTGTGTGATTTATGCACATTTTTCTACAATTTTTTACAAAATATATGTCCAGAAAACAATGCAGCCTCATAGGCAGGAGAGGGAACAAAGGAGCGTTTTTGCAGCAGATTTGAAACATTAGTGAAACATTCTTTGAAAGAATGGCATCATTTAGTGGTCTGATTCAACAGCATGAACTGCTTGCCAGTGAGCTGAGCACAGATGGCACTGGACGCTTGCTTTGGAAATGTGCCATATGGCTGCAGTCAGGTGTGTGTGTGTGTGTGTGTGTGTATGTGTTTGTGGGTGTGTAATAAATGGACCCATGTTTTATGCCTGTGTGTTTTGACTATGCATGTCAAATACATGCATCTTTATTTTCTTCATTGTCAGTGTGTGTGTGTGCATGCATGAATTTATAGGTGCATAATAAATGTACTAATGTTTGTATTTCTCTGTGTGTGACTATACGCAAGGCAAATACATGTGTTTTTGTTTTCATTTGTCAAAGTGCGTATGTGTGTGTGTGTATAGTACTACATCCAATATAGAAAGTGCTTTCTAATTCATCTTGTGCTTTTCTCCACATCAACACAGATCATTAGTTAGCGCTCCTGAAAACACAGACACATGTGTGACAGGTAATCAATTTCCTCTCAACGGTCTCCTCATTATTTCACTGTGATGGCAGCTCTGGTAGGCGAGGCTGGTGGTGGTGGTGGTGGTGTTGGGGGTGGGGGGGGGGGGGGGGGGGGGGTTGGGTGCTGGCCATCGTTTTTTTTTAAGCCACCGCTCTACAGAACATGATGTGCTGGTATGTGAACAACAATGATGCTGATCTTTCAATAAAACCACCTCACATGTTTGGTAGAGTCTCTTTGACCTGAACGGACAACATTGCATTGCACCATATCAGCAGAAATGGATCTCTCTCGCCACCCCCACCTGTTCTCTCTTAGTCCCTCTCATCTTCCATCCTTCGTCTTGGAACAGGATGTACTGCAGTATAACTGCTATCTGAATGGGGCCATTGGGGAAATGCAGTCTGCGGCTGGGAAAGATGCCTGGATGCTGTATTGCAGTCTTTATTGAAAGGTGTGGGCCTTCAGACTCAGGTCAGGCAAGGGCAAAAGAGGCCTTTCAGGTGGCATTCTGTTATCCTCTCAACAATAATCCAGTACACCAAAATGACTCCCAGTACAAGTCAAAACCAGAGAAAAAAAAAGAAATTTGCATTTTTTTAAAAAACAGCCCAAGGTGATGCTACATGAATTTGAGGAGTAAATAAAAACATTGGTTCGTTAGTGTTCAGTGTGCAGGTAATTACAGTTTGTGCCATTTCAGTAAACAATAAAAAAGGGAATGATGTGTTTATCACGGTCATGCAGGGAAGTCTTCATAAAGCCTTGGGCACAATGACTTAGCAGCACAGATGATAATGGGATGAAGGACAGCCAAATGGACCTATCACAATTAGACAGTCCTAAATCAATGAGATGTTTGTTTCTCAAAACCACAGTTGCTAAGTAGTTAGCAGCTATGGGTGTTGGGAAAAGCAACTATGGAGCTGGGGAAAAAGCCCCGAGTCTTAAGTCTGTTTTGGACTTCATGCAGAAACTTTGACAATGGAGTCAATTCAAGTCTCTGGGAAAGACCTTGTCAAAGTAAAGTATCAAAAATCAAATGTTTGTTTCCACCAGCTAGCAATTCTACTAGCTGTCGTTATGCTCACATAATGAAACAATCCACCTATGACAGATAATCTTGTAAAACAAGTTCTAGTTGTTTGTGTCTGCTGTATTATAAAATACTTGCCATGTTGATGATCACAACTGAGCAACTGGTAATTTTATGCAAACTGTTTGACACAAAACATTTATTACCTTTTTTTTTTACCACTTGCAATATTAATCATTACGCTCAGCTCTTACATTTCAGGGTTTCATTTTCATCTCTCATATATAAGGAATAGCACAGCGCTGCTGCAATATGGCTGTGAGGGCAGATCTCATTTATGGTCACAGCTGCGGGGTTGTTCTCCTCGATGCCAGCGCTAATGGCTTAATGACTGCTGATTTTATTTTACACTCGAAATAATGAGAACCGAAATGTGGCGATGCTTAACATTTCATCACAAGAAGAGAAGTGTGGTCTTCAGTGTTATGTAATCTCTGGATTTATGGTTGACACAAAAGGGTACCTGGAGGTCTGCTAGCAATTGATGTTTAAATTCTAGTATTGAGAACAAGCTGCAAATACGTTGTTGGAAGGCCAGGGTGCGATAGAGTTACATTGACATTCATCAGAAGCTCCCTAAGAAAAAGGCTATCCTGTCAAGGACAGGGAATGGAAAAAAGTGTCTCCATTGTGGAAGGCAGGGTATATATAACAATCTGTGCTTCACATAATGGTCCATTTTCAAATGGAATCACACCAGCCCCACAGCCTGTGTCCATTTGTCATCTTGAAAAACAGAAAGACCAGTTTCCTGGCCTTAGTAATTTTCTAAACTTCAAACAATAGTGTGAATGCTGCAGCTGTACCACAGTGATCTGCCTCTATAATTCTAAATAATCCTTTGAGGAACAATCTGAACCACCTTCTCATCCTTTCTCTCCTCCTGTTTGTAATCATTCTTTATATGTATTCCGTCCAAATATCCAGACACCTGGGTCTGTGTTCCAATTCTCATACCCTTCGTTCAAGCAATAACTCTCTGGCAATAACTGAGCTCCAAGACCTCATTATGAATTCATTGTGTTTATGCCACATCTTCTCCCTCTTTATATGATAAGGGCCTGCACAGAACCCAGGCATCGCCTCTGAGCTAAATGAGAGAGCAGCATGCTACCATTTTCTCTGCTTCCTCACTGCCTGATATGAAGTGCTTGAACATGTTTTATCTAACCAGTTAGCCCCAGGTTTCCTCTTCATGTAGACAAGGGGGTGGAGACAAGTGCATTCCACTTGACTTGTGCCAGTCTGGTAACTGAAAGGGGCCACTTTTAGCTGAGGAACTGGGCCCTGGCAATGACAGATGCTCTCCAATATGCTATGGTTAATGCTGCATCATCAGTTCTTAGTCTAGCAAGCTCATCACCATTGGTGTTACTTTCTCAGGAAATATGCTGGTAATGAATACATAGTAGCTTTTTTCTTATATTCCAGATATAGAGCTAAAACATTATCATTTAAATTCATTCATGTGTAGCTTAAAAACAAATGCTCCTATGCCTTTATTGTAACATATGTCAAAGATCAGGTACAGTATTAACAACAAATTACTTCAAATGAATTTAATTCAAGTTAATTCAAATGAATGCGTCAGCTAAAGTTAGGAGGGTCAATGCAACTTTTTCTCTGACAATGTCAAGAAAGAACAGGCTGCCATTGTACCTGCTGGATGACAGCATTGATCGAATGCACCGCATTGCATCTCTCCATCTAGCTGCTTGAACATTGCCCACTGCCTTAGGGGCCACTTCAGTCACAGTGGGTCAGGAGTCTGACCTTCATACTTCAGCACCGCAACTGCTCATCCATCACTATCAACAGACCCATCATGGCTGGCGAGCCTTGCTACTACTGTTCAAAAACTGCTGAGTGCTCAGGCCTGCAAACCTACTGTATAAGCACATATTGACAGCTTCAAATGATCTTGCCCAAGTCTAATCATCTTCGATAATGAATGGAGTTGATTTTGTGACTAATGAAGGGCTGTGAATAGAACTGAAGTGTCCATTTTTTTCCCTTTTCATGGGCTGCAGAAGGTAAAGGTGTTGGACAAAATCCCATTTGGGCTGTTAGGGATGTGTGCATTATATGGCTACTTCCCTCTAGACCCCCACAAATGCCAGCAGTGAATCATGTCCATCCACACACACACACACACACACACACACACACACACACACACACACACACACACACACACACATCCGCCAAAGGAATTCTGCCCTTGTGGAGCTGGCGTGTTATCAAAATACATCCCAGAGAGGGTTATGTGAGTGTCAGCTGGCTGATTATTGCAAACTCTGGCAGTGAAGGCAGAGGCAAGGTCCAAACATCTGCCATTTGCACTAATCCTGTGGTGCTAGCCAGCGACATGCCCTTTTGACAGCCAGCCCCGCAAGTCTCACATGTAAATAATATTTTGTCAAGAGTTATCCATGACAAATCACTCTGACTCTTGCAGGGGTTTAAGCAACCAAGGCAATAATAGCATACAGCAGCCACCTCACGACAACACTTCAACGCCCTGTCTCGCACCAAGGCCAATTTAGAGATCATCTTTATAAAGCCTTCCCCTGCCGAGGTGCAAATGAAGTTAGGTTAGCAAACCAGCTCTTGCCTTGAGGGTGTCGAGCGATGTGTAAATTCAAAGGACTTTATTTTAGAACGGAGCACTTAACAGCCTGACAAAGCCACAGCCCATCACACGGCTACAGGCTGGATTTTTTTTGCTAATGAAAGGAAAGGTTGAGACTCACTGCAGTAACAAGGAATAATAGGAGCTCAAGAAAGAGCTGGCAGTTTGAAAAGTGAAAATGTATTATGTCTAAAAATGGGGTGTAAAAAGACTGCAGCTCTTCATCAATTCATTCACCTTCTTTAATCACTAATTGCTCCAGTTTTACTACAGTGTACCTTATGTTAACATTTTTGTTTTAAATATATTTTTCTTTTCTTTTTTTTCGTTCTCTGAATACATTTCTGCCATGTAGCCTGAAGCACGTATGACATAAATGGCGTCCCACCACCCCATGATGACGCCCTGGTGTGCTGGTGTGCTTTTACTGTTTAAAGACAAACAAAACACAGAGGGGGGAGAATGGGGTGGGGGGGATGTGTGTGTGTGTGTGTGGGCACTTGCAGCAAAACAATCCAGATGACGCAGATAGGGCCACGGGGGAGAGCAGGCAAAACCGCGTCTCACGCAACGCACATGACCGAACACACGCTTAGCGACTCAGGACATCACTGCAAACAAATGTGTTTGTGTGTGTGTGTGTGTGTGTGTGTGTGTGTATGTGTGGGTATTTGTCACACAATAGGTATAGGATAGGGAGGCCTTGGTGTTTCGCATAGATGAATTCCTCATTAAATATCACAAGTGAATGCCTGTGAATGCCTCATGACGATAATCACAGACTGACCTCCCCAATTGGCTGGACTTGGCTCCCTGCAAAGAGCCCAGGGCCCTCTGATGGTGACGCTATAGGAGGCCATTTTTGCTCTTGGTGCTCCAAGTCTTTTTTTTTTTTTTTTTTTTTGTCAGAGGACGCCAAGCTGGCCTCCTTTCACTGGAGTGCACAGACTGAGCATGTACACAAATAGCTCTATTTAATCTGCAGAACAGACGCTGAAACAGGTCCCAACTGTTCTGCCCACACCGGATGGTGGAAAAAATGATTGGATGGATGAAGTGCGTGTGTGTGTATGTGTGTATGTGTGTGCGTGCATGCATGCTTGTGTGTGTGTGTGTGAGGGAGAGAGAGAGCGAGAGAGAGAGATAGGAAGGGGTAGTGTATCACTTTGCTTACACTTGCTAGACATCATGCCTCAAGCAGAAAAGATTTTTTTTTTATGTAATATGAAACCACTCTGAAATGGATGTCCTGCTTAAGCCATTTTGTATTTGTCCAGCCATTAGTTATTCACACAGGAAATGTTAGACAATATTTGCACTTTTTCTCTTTCCACTGTCTCCCAGTTCAACGTCATGGGTTATCCGTATAGTCGTCAGTAAACAACATACAGCAAAGCCTTAGTCCTCGTGGGACAGTTTTTTTCAGCATTGGCACAAGCCCAACAAACTGGAACAGCCTAATCTCAAGAAGCTGAGTGGGTTTAAGAAAATCTTAAGGGACATTTTAAGAAGTGTTGCATATACAGACCACTCCTCAGTTATTTTACTTTAGCGCTATGAATCCTGTACATGCTGCTTTTCCAGCTTTGATTACACGCATATATCAAACTGCAAACTGTGTATACTGCATAGCACCGTTGGAGAGCACCACTGAAGTCATTAGTTTGATCTCAGAGATGGCTGTATTCATTCGTTTTGTGTCAGCCTTTGAGGAGAGGAGGGGGGCAGTCGGATAGAAAGCGCACTACCTCTTGGGCCAGGGCCCAGTTCGACAGGGGCCATTACCTTTGATTTAATTAAGCGCAGAGAAGGTGAGATGTCTGGGACGTGGGGAGGCGGGGGGATTGCACATCTATAAATCGGGTGGGCTACGGACAGCTTGATGGGGCTCTGGAGATTACGTGTATGTGACGTGAATGGCATTGTGGGAGAGCCAGCGCAGCACGGCTGCCTTTTGCGACTGTTTCACAAGGGCCCCATATGACGAGTGAAATACCGGCGTTGTGCACAGTAGCGTGTGAGTCCCCATCTCGGACGATAGAGCCGGGGGCAGAGAAGGCTGAAGTGCCTGACATAAAGAGTGGAACACGGCAGCCAGGCAGGGGGATGGAGTGGAGGGGAGGGAATAGGTGTTATTAATAGCTCTGACAGCTCAATGGCCACTATGCACTGGACACACAGTCTCTCTCTCGCTCTCTCTGTCTCTAGTCAGAGGCTTCATTGAAGCTGTGTTCCCATCCAGAGGGGCCAAGGTACATCACCCCAGTTAACCTTGTGATGGAGTTTAGATGTCACCCCAGCTATTCAGTTTTAGCATTAATGTTTGTGCGGATGATTCATGAGTCTGGTCCGGTCTCGTCTGCCCCTGCGCTGACTTTTAATTTCTCATTTGCAACATTAGCCTGAGTTCTGAGGTGAACAAGGACAGTGATCACACAAAAGGTTCGCATTCATTTGCCTCCCCTCCTTTCTCTGACGTTTCATTTCAGTTATGCAATGCAGGTCAAGTAAGGAGGAAGTTGTTTAGGGAGGATAGTGGGGGTAGGGGTGGGGGTGGGGTCAAATGTGCTTGAATGAATTCTGTGGTCACTGAGAGATCTGCAGCCTGCTACATGTTTCTTTCATAAGGGGACTCGCAATTCTGCAAAACCACGATGACACACCATCCACAATCCAGTCATGTTGGCGGCGGTGATTTGAAATTGCGACGTGACAGTCAACATTTACTGCAGACAGTTACCCATAAACTGCCACTGTCACGCACACACGCACACACACAAACACACACACACCACTCTCTACAGTCACAGTCTCTGTTTGATGTTCCCCAAACTCCATTTCTTGCAAATTACATAACATACTAATGTGGCTCCCAAAGGCAAGCAGGACTGTGTCTGTCATCCCTCTACATTTTTAGTGAGTGAATGCACTGACATCCTAGTGAGTGGGGCTCTCGTTTGGCCTGGACCGCCCAGCCCTGGTGGGTATAAGAACACAGAGAGACAAGCAGGCAGGCAGGCAAAAATCTTCCTCATTAGCCACTGTTGATTCACATAGACGTTTCTAGAGCCACAATCCATTCCTCTAGTGCTCCCACTGAGGAATGTTTGCACTTTTATTATATGGCTGAGAGGAAGATGAGGACGAAGACGATGGGGAGGGATTGGGGGGGGAAGTCTTCCTCCTTCTCCCCCCCTTCAAAAGTCATTACTGTAATAACCAGATATTACTGATGACAACCGCATGTTTCATCTGCCAACTAGTCCATATAACACACTGGGATGGGTACTTATCAAATACAAGCAAGCAGCTTCGGTTCTTGACTGGGGGAAACAGATGACTGTCCTGTTCCAGTCTGATCCTGACCGAGTCTCCTTGCTCTGCCGACTCCACAGAGCACGCCAACCTCCATGTTTTATTCTCCTCACATGCGATCAATATCAGCAACCTTATCATTTCAGCCACCATAGAGAGGAGCATGCAGTATATTTGACCTGAAGGTATTCCAGCATTTCAGTTTAGGCAGCATTGCGGTTTTAAATGCGTATTTAATGGAGTAGCCAGTAGCAGTCAGTATGTTTCTTGGCAGGGAGATTAATCAGGTTTGATGTGTTGATCCTCATTGCAAGTCTGTATTCAGTCATTGATGTACCCACCTCCCATTGGTGATAATTATATTAATAGGCAATTAATTACACAAAATTGCATTACTATTCCAAAATGAGAAGAATCCCAAAATTAGGACAATTATCCTGGTCCTTTTATAGTTCAATTTGTGAACCATTTTCCTGTCTATATCAAGACGTGGCCCATTAATTTTTGTCCTCACTTTTGCCTGATTTTCAAAGATGTTTTGTTTCTGGCACGGCCTCTCACCACGATACCTAGAAAAACATTTTTTTTAGTCTGGAATAATTACTGATAGTTCAGCAATACACAACACACACACACACACACACACATTCACAGGTACTGCAGTATGGCTTTGGTTATTCTGTGGTACACTTCCTGTTCTGATGAAGGTGAGTGAAATACGGAAATGTCTTGTATAGTTTATGGTAAAATTAGTGTGATTTCTCTTTTTACATGTGGGTGTTCTGTATGCATTGGTGTGGCAGATGCAGTATGGACAAGTGAGTAAATTACATTACAAGCATGTGTGTAAACTATATGAACATGTGTGCTGGCTTGTATGTGCATGTATGTTTTTTTTCTGCACTATTTAATCGTACTCTTTCCTCTTTCTGTGTGTGTATATGTGTGTGGGAGCATGGGTTTCTATTTGTCTGTCTGTGTGTGTGTGCTTGTCTGTGTGTGTGTGGGGGGGGGTTCTGCTTGTCTGTGTGTGTGTGTGTGTGTGTGTGTTTTATGGTGAGTTGTCACAGTTGCCTTATTCGCAGGCGAGTTCATGGTCTACTGCACCCAGAATGTCAATGGCGTGAAAAGCTGACGGGCCTCAAAATGATCCACTGGCAGAGAGCTGCCGAGGGTGCCACTGCTGTTCCGTGCTGTCAGCTCCACATGCATGGCGTGTTGCTCTGCTTGTTGACTGCCTAATATTTTCCAGACATTACAAACGCATTTGGCTCCAGCAAGATGTGAAGTAAAAGACTTCTAACAAAGCCTGCTTTACTATGGTTGTGTGTGCGATGTAGGAAGTCTACCCAAAGATGCAGTCCACAACTCAAACCCAATGCATTTTGCATTGTCTGAATTTAAGTACAGTTGGCTTTGTACTCAAATATTAGCTTATATTATTAACTTTATATTTTATAATATTTAACACTGAATCACAGATAGTCTTATTAAAGCATTTCTGATCTATGACTGGATCAATGACTGCTGTTCATCATCATTACACAACTGGCAACAACTTCTGTAGTGCCTTTCATTGTAAGTATGGGAGACTACCTTTCTATGAGGTAGTATGGCCTGAAGTAGCAATTAAAAGAGTTTAAAAGCAGACGATGAAACTATAACCCCCCTTAATCAGTTCCTTTAATTGAGGTGGTAATGAAACGCAGGACACCAGCTCAGTCCTAAATGCTTTGTCACTCCTGGTAATAAATTGCCTACTCTTTGTGTGAGTTAGTGCATACTGCATATGTAACAGCAAAGTGGAAAACTGTTCATCCAATACTATACAAATTGAAACAGTAAAAGTAAACTTTTCATGCAAGGAAAATGGCAAGAAATGTTTTTGAACACGTCTCTCATGTATGCACCTCTTAGTATCTCATATCTACACAAGTTACTGTAATCTCTTCAAAATGACTATACATCTATCTTGACTGAGAATTCCTTGCGTGTGTGAGACACAGACCAGTGCTGTAGTCTAGTTTGCTGTAGTGGGTATACTGCTGTAGTGGATATACTGCCTATGACTTGTAGTGGGTATACTGCCTTCTGCTATTACAGTGTTGTCAGTATTGCAGGCTATGTTTTACTGGATATACGCAAACCTAAGAACCTTTTATACGGCGTATGTAAGAGAATGTGAGGCGGTCATTATCGTAGCCATCTTGCAGAACATTATCCCGCTTAATACACGGCTACCTATTGAACACATCAATAACATGACAACAAAGTGTGTTTATCATTGCTTTCATAGTCATTTTTATGATGAAGATGGAGAACAGCTGATCACAGATCGTTATCATGAAATTTCAGACTGTAGAACGTTGGGAGGTCCCATTGAAGTGAATGAAGCATTCTTCAACATTATAAAGAGCCGTGTAATAAACCTGCATATCACACAGACTACAGCCCTGAACATTATCCACCTGTCTCTCCTCTTTCTCAGCTGACCTACAGCTGATCACTTTTCTCCTGTTTACAACCATTGAGGTTGAGTAGTTGTGGCACATTGCTAACTGTGTCACTTCTCTGGAAATACACATGCAGACAAATGAACAGAGGTCAGAGGTAACCTACTTATTTCTTCTCAGGCACACTCAAACATGGAAACCAAATTGCTCAACTCAATGATGTTCGAAAAAGAGATTCATTTGATCATTTCTTGGTAAAGAGCTCTCTTACACACACGCACAAACAGGTATATCAAAGCACTAAGACTGACCACACATCAGTCTCTACCTCTAACAAACATGTTTCAAATATCAAACAGATCCACAGTCAAAACAAATGGCCGCGATAACACGTGGAGCTTGTGTCTTTGTAACTGACCAATTTTGAATTTGACCTTTGCATTTGAACCCTAATACTGCATTTTGACCACCATTATCTAATTCTGAAGATGAGACAACAGGACCAGAGCTGGCAGGCTGTATGGCTGACGTTAGCACAGGATCTGGTTTCACAGCAAAAACGAAAGTGGCTGTACACAGACAGTAAGTGAAGGCCCCCCACTGGTGTTAGCTATCACTACTGCGCACCGTGCACACACACACACACACATACACACATACACACACACACACATCCTCCAGTGACATAGAATCCCACTGAGAGATTGATAATCCTCTCCTACTGGCAGACTACCTAGAGAGGTAGTGGGAAGGGGAGTGTGAACGACAGAACCACAGAGACGTGGGAAGAAAGACAAAATAGTAGTTAGGAAAGAATGACAAGAACAAGATGGAGGGAACGGAGAGTCTCCCTGGCTCTGAGAGAGATATAGTAGGGGTGGAGAGAAAGTGAGGAAAAGTGATAGACACAGAGGGAGGGATAGTTAGAGAGAGAGAGAGAGAGTGCTGCTCGGTGGGAGGCGACTGGCTCTATCATACTCAAGTGTGAACAAATGTCAGATGAGGGCGTTGCGGCACTCCTCCCCTCCCCTCCTCACCCTCTCCTCTCCCCAGGAGTGCGAGCGAACACACAGCGGTGCCCCGCCACAGGCCCGAGAGAGCTGCACCTGCCCCCATGTGTTACACCCAGCAGCTCCAACCACCTCCACCACCACTTAAAACATCTTTCACATCAGACGCCACCACTGGAAACACGCCAGTTCTCCTAACCTACATGCAAGGACACGGTCACAGCCACCGCATCTCCATATAAATTGATATCCAGCACAAACTACAGGCTTGCTCAGTGCTTTAAACTATAGCCAGGTGCACAATTTTGATGAAATGATTTGACCTATTTGTGTGAAGATGTGTGTGTGTGTTTGTGGGGGGGGGCGAAGGACAGCTCGGTCAGCCATCAGGTCTCCCATTGCTACAATGTTAGCATACTATCTTCCCCACCAGCCACACAGGAGTGAGAGCTTTTAATCCCCTTGGACATGCAAGTGAAAGACAGACAGAGAGGACAAGAAAGACTGAGAGACAGAGAGAGAGAGAGAGAGAAGGAGGGAGAGGGAGAGAGTCTGTGGAGTAAATGATGGGGGACCTACCTTAGTCTCTCTGGTCAAGCGCAGGTCGTTCTGGCCTATGCTCTCCACGTTGACAGCCTGCTGTTACCATACTCCCAGCCGAGGCTTCCCCTGTCAGGGAAAATGCCGCGTGCCGTGTCCCCGCTCAGCTTTGCATTTAATTTTTCCTCTTTCTCTCTCTCTCTCTCTCTGTCTCTCTTTTTTTAAGGTCTCTGGGGCTCTGGAACAAGGCTATAATTGGACGTGGGGGCTCGTTCATGCGAAGGAACTCACTGCTTTGTGGAGCATCACAATCAGGCTAGCTACTGTATCTAAGTCACACAACCAATACTAGGGAAAGAGTGAATGACAATCCATCCCCCCATTTTGAATGCTGTTTGTTGGCGAAGTGTTAGTGTGTGTTGGTGCGCTTTTCACCTTCAAATATCATCTATCTGCATTGTAATTTAAGCTAGCAGGGGCACAGAACAGGTGCTGGGCCACCTGTTCATGAGTTTTAGGGCCAAAAAGAGCTATGTGTCAGAGAATGAAGCAACAAAGGCGTATCAGTAAAGTCACGATAAAATGGAGAGAAAACATACACGCACGCAAACACACACACACACATAAACAAACACACACACACACAAACACACACATTTGCAGGTGCTGCAGTACAACTTAGGTCATGCTGGGGTGCACTTCCTGTTTTGATGAGGATGAATGAAGAAGCTGGTAATATTAGCTGCGGTTAATATTTTATGATGACACCACCCCCAGATTTAGGGGTTTGTTACAACTTTCAGCTTGCGCTTTTGTTTTTCTTCTCTCAGATACTTTATCACATGAATCATTTGCATCTTACTTTGGAGACTCTGATGGGAAGGTAGAATGATGGAGCTGAGTAACAGCAGTCCTCAGTGTGCGTGTGTGTGTGTGAGTGTGTGTGTGTGTCTGTGTGTGTGTGTGTGTGTGTGTAGTTGGGGTTGGGTTCATTTTCACAGAAATGAATGCAAATGAATCCACCATCCTCCTGGAAGCTGGGCCCAAACACAGTGCTATGCAAAGGGTCCAGAATTGAATGCGATCCCCATATCTTATTCAGCAAACACCTCAGGCTTCTCTCTCTCTCATACACACACACACACACACACCATTTGATTACAAACGCTGAAAATGACCATAATCCCTGCCCAGATTGATGGCTCTCAAATCAGCTGATCGACCTCACCACTCTCAGCTCCCTTTTAGTGAATAGGAAAGAGGGGCAAAATGGCTGAAAAATATTATGCACGTGGCGATCAGCACAATATCCTGCATATGGCCGATCATTTTAATGACATACACATGCACACAAAGTCCACTTTAGGGACGAAATGCCCTGTCACTGCCTAGTCTCTTTTTATGGTTGGTTGATATGGTAACACAGTTTTGACCAATAAGTATGTTTTAAAACTGTCCTAAAGTTTTGTTTAACTCTAAAATGTGGCTGTAAAAACTGTTAAAACTGTACTCGTCATCCATCATGAGAGGGTGAGTGAGTAAGTGCCTTTTTCAGCCAGGTCTGAATCAATGAAACGGTTTAGTCTCCTCTCCCGATGTTGTCTTATGCTATATTCATAAGTATGTTCCTGTATTGAAATAGTGGTTGTATTCGTGTCCTATAGAGTCCACATAGAGTTTCTGTCCCTCTCACTGGTCACTGTATTTCCAGTTCAATTGTGTTGCCTATTCAAGTTGTATGCCTTACCATAGCTGATTCAGTTGTTGCTCAGGATTCTTGTAGGAGGCCTTTTGCTCTTTGCCTTGCATTATTCACTCTTGGTCTTGGACCTGTGCGATGAGGATATTTCACACCTGGTGTGACAATGTCTTCACCTTGTCAAGTCTGCATTTATATACTGAGCTTGTCGGTAATCTATCTGTGTCATGAGCTAGGCTGGAACTTCCGACACAACCTGGATAAATGTGTCATGTTGCCACAGTTTTGCCACAGGTGAACACTAGCAGAGACTAAAGCACAGAGCCACACAGTCAAAGTTAATATAGTTCTTCTATACATCATATTCTGGCAAATTCCTTCAATTTATTGACAGTAAATGTATGTAAGAGAGGTGAGGAGAGATAGGGAGCGGGCTAGGGAAATAACCGAAGGCCAGATTCAAACCCTAGGCATCAGGCATCAGCATTTAATGTGGTGTGGGCTACTACTGTGGCACTATAGTTCCCTTCAAAGCCAACTGCAGAGCTGCACACTGTGTCTTTAACTGCTGGCTGGATGGCAGTTAAATGAAAAGGTGAAGAGGCATTAAAACCAGTTCAAGCCTGCATTTCTGCAGTGTGATACCAGAGAAGTGAATACATTCTGTTCTTTTAAATAGCATTACAGAATATTGCACCCCATAAGAACTTGATTCTTGATTTGATACACCTGGCACTTAAGGTCATTCAGATTGTATAATTCGCCGGTGCAAAATGTATTTTCTGTGTAATTACATAAATCTGTTTGTTGTGGGCCACTAAATTGATGTAGGGCAGTTATATTTGTCATAGCCTACTGCTTGGTAGAAAAGTAATATGCAGGTTAGGCTGGGTTGCTAAGCATCCAAGCTGTTATTAAGGAAGAAGAAATACTGCAGTTGTGTGCCAATACAGTACAGTACTGTAACATTTTCATGTTAAAAATATTCTATTTCTGGAGCACTATCTAAAGTGCTGTCTTGTACTGCATGCAATGTTGTGTGTTCAAATTATTGCATATGAACTACAGTAAAACAGCAATACAGTATTTAGCTAGTCTGGTTCTAACACATACTGATCTGCAGTCTGGCCAATTTCATGTCATCTCCAACTTCCATGGGGCAGGATTAACAGACATAGACCAATATGCCTCTACAGGGGTTGGATATGCCTACAACCAATCAGACCAATGAGTGCAGAGAAAAGTGAGTGGGATGCATCACAATTTGAAGCAAAATGTGTTAAGTCCGCCTCTATAGTGTTGGGGTAAAAGCCAGTTTTTGATTGGTTCCCTATCTCAGGCGAACAGGAAGAAGTGGAGACAGATCTGCTGGCCAGACTGAGATGCATAGCAGATTAGCATGTGTGAGAACCAGGCTAGTATTTATCAGTAAAACCCACCACAGTTTTGATACTCAGAAAACTGCTGTGTTGACACTTAAAGTATTGCACTAGCACTTTCTGTACAGAAACTGTGAGAACATTGTGTTTTCCTGACTGCTGTCACTCTGATACATGCTATCTACTGTCCGGTTCATTCTCAATCTAATAATGTTCCATGGCAGCTATTGATTTCTACCAGAATGCCATAAAGAACGGATTGCAGTTCACATGACATAGGAAGGGACATGTATCTAAGTTAAGGGGGTGAGGGGACCACAGGACCCAAAGTTCTCACAGAAATGGTCCACCCCCATCATCCATGGTTAGATTTGTGAGACGGTCAATATACCAAAAAGTAATTGCTAGCAGCTTTATAGTTGTGGATGACGTGCCGATACACACACACACACACACAAACATACACACACACACACACACACACACACACACACACAAAATAATGGATTTCACCTCCAGAAAACAATACCATTTTTTTTCTTTCCCTCTCCCTAAGAAAGCGAGTGAAATAAGGTTATTATCCCAAGCTCCATCTTCCAATAAGATACTGAAATGAGCTGTGTGGTGTAGCCCACTCTCTCACTGAGTGAGTCTCTGGTGACCCCCCGCCTCAAACACCTCCGCCTCCAAGTTCCGTCAGGGAGCGCTAGCGCGGCTAATCCCAGCTGATAAAGGCGTGGCTAATGGCTTCGCTTAGAGACAAATGTCTTAGAATCAACTGGCAGCTGCGTGGAGATCAGTGATGAGCCATGCTAATGGGCAGTAATGTGGTAAACGCGGAATACAGTGGGTTGAGGAAAGGATGAATGCTGTCATGGTAATAAAAACAAGTAGTTTTGCTCAGTGACACACTTTCTTCTACTTCAGGTTTTTTTTAATCCCTTTCAACACAATTTTAATCAGTCTCTGTGAATTTTTTTTTTGGTTTTGTGGAATGTGTTAACACTTAGAGAACTTTAACCTAGATGTAATTTGCTTATATTACTCATTTTAAATTCATATCTTTTTTTCACATTGACTGGCATACATTTTCTTCTGAAGGGGAATAATAATAATATATTCACTCTCATATTTCTTTATATTCTAATAAACTCTATAGGCCTATCAGTCCTATAGCCTATGACATGATCCACACGAAGCATGATTACTAGGTGCTTGTCAGGTCAGCTAGGCCAGCCAATGACTGGTCTTTGAACTGGTGTGTTCCACTCAATCATGTTTTAATGACACATGGTCAAATCCACTCACTCTGCAAACTAGTCATCCATGCGCATATAATACAAGCTTCCTGCGGTTGCTGCCTTGTTAGATAAGTGATATCCTGTGAATGGGGGGAGGTCAACGCTAAGAGCTAGGATACGAGTCGTCTTTGACCTTTACTGATTTTATTACTTATGTGCTCAAAGGTGAGAGGGAGGAGGGCGGGGGAGAGAGTTGACAACGCATATGAAGTAGGCTACAGTATGTACATCATCAGATCTATTAGACTAGACATTAAAGAGATGAATTTAGTCAGCTATCCCATGACACATATCTGTGTCTTGATTTACAGAAATGAACTGAATTTAGAGAAAAAGGACTTAAACAATATAGATAATTAAAGAAGCAGTATGTTTTCAAAACTTGAGGGCTAAATATATTTTTTTATTGTTTTTTTTTACCTATTTTTTGCCTTATTCTTGTTCAGCACTTAACGATGACTGAACGACGCCTTTTTCCTGTTTTTTTTTAGGCTCATGACATAACTACTGGCCATACAAGGTAGGCCCCAGCACAAGGCGTGATTACATAACATTAGAACTCGACAGATGGTTATTGGTAATTGGCTAATTCCATGTCTCTTGGAATTACACACCTGTTGTTTTGCATAAAGGCTGAGACAAAACGGGCTCAACCAGTGTAAGGTCTGGAGCCATTAATCGGTCCAACCAGATGCCCCTTTTCCTCATGCACTCCAGCTGCACCTTGAGCAGCGCAAGCGGCCAACATTAGTCCATGAGGACTTCCAGTCTCTCTTTCGTCCACGGTCATTTTCCTTATCGCTCTGTAAATGTCCATAATTTCCATTTATTTTTATGGAATCGCATAAAATTAAACAAACTGTTGCAGATGGCAAATGCACACAGGGCGTCAGTTTATCAAGGCTTAATAAACGCATGTGTGATACTGTGTTGCATAATCTGTGAACAGAACCTGTGAGCAAAATGGGGTTTGCGCAAGGCTTCATGCAAATTGTGTTGATTCAAGCATGAGTCATGCATGGCGAGTGAGATGAATGGTCAGCAATCTAAATGGCCTTTTTAATCATCGGAGAGTGTTTAGGAGGTTTGTGTGTTTGACTATGCATGATGTGAAAATCAATAGTTCAGTTTATGGACAAGAGAGGTAAACAGAAAAAAAACCCGAAGAAATATGGATGCTTACTGACAGAGAGTCGTGGGTTATGCAACTGTTTTTGCTGTTACACTAACACAAAGTGAGTTGTTTTCCCACATTACATAATGCATGGAGCATGCATTTACCAATACCCAGAGTGTGTGTGTGTGTGTGTGTGTGTGTGTGTGTGCTTCCACCTCTTCTACCAACCATACAAAAAAAACCTTGAGCTTTTTGGTAATAAATTCTTTGTGCAGTCTCCATCCTACTGACAGGAATCACCTAGTTGTGCATGGTTTATTTCTGTAGGGTGTGTTTGCATGGGGGGGTTTAATGACTGGGAATGTTGCTGGGAATTTTCTGCCAGCCCTTTACCAATCAGGGAGCGATGTGGCCATGACGGGGATGGAGGATGTGACGTGACTTCTCTCCAGTGTCCTCATTTGTCAGTCCGCACACAGGGCGGCTGTGGAGTGAAAAAAAAGAGAATCCTGTCACGGCCAGTTATCCCCATCACAAAAGACTTTTTTTTTCACCCCCGTGTCACTGATGGAGTTCACCTCAGGTAAACAGTGTTTCATCAACATTAAAATTCAAAGGATGATGGTGACCAGTATTATGGAGAGGGGAGGGGAAAAAGCTCATCTTTGCAGAGGATGCTGCAAGACAGACACACAGTAATGTTGTGGCGTTTTAGATTTAGCTTGATTGCACCTGTAGAAAGGTCAAAGTCTCACTTAGGTTGGCTCATGCATGAATGCATAAAGCTTTCAAAGTCTTCAAATTTGTTTTTGTTAAAGTGCCTCGTTTGTGTTTACCTCATAAAGAACCTCCACAAACAACTAAGTCATAGGCTAAAATTTCTGAAGGTATTTAATTTGAGGATATAATTTTCTGAATGTTAATGTGTATGTGCCTTCTTACGTAGATGCATTGAATATATACGTGCATGTGTTGGTGTTTGGCAGGTCAGGGTGCTTTTAAGAAAGAATAATATTCCGTTCAGCAATAACATCTGCAATTTCCATACTGCCACATTCAGTCTCTCACTTAGTCTCCATACTCTCACTCCCTCTCTCTATATATTCTCTCTATATACCAGTGCTAGCCTGTGATTTTTTGCTCTCTGTTCACCATCCATTCTCTCTCTCTCTCTCTCTCTCTTTCCCTACCATCAGGCTCTTGACTTCTCCTGTCTGCTTCTCGCCCCTCATCAGCAGGAGAAGGTTTTTGCTCCAGGGCCCTGGAGGTGACTCAGACATGCCACTGATCCAGATAGGGCAGGTCTGCAGGCCTCAGCACTCCTCTGGCAGCCATTGCTTCTCCGTACACCACCACCACCACCACCCCCAGCCTGCGTCTGCTCTTGGGAGAGTGAGGCCTCTCTGCTGCCCACTTATGTGGGGCGCTCCCATTAGCCACCAACCATCTCAGAAGGTCTTTCATGACACAAAAGATCTGGTCTGAGCAAACATGAAGGGGCCTGGGAAATGCTGATGATGGTGTGTGTGTGTATGTGTGTGTGTGTGTGTGTGTGTGTGTGTGGGTGTGTGTGTGCTGGTGTTCTGTAGTTGGTTGGGGGCTGTGTTGTGCTGAATTATTTGTGCTCTGGCTTGTCCACTGAACAAATAGCCCTGGGCTGCTATTTATACTGTTCGTGAGCAGACAAGAGGGTTGCCCGTGCTGCAGGAGGCAGATAAAAAAAGAGGCGGGGGTGGCTTTTTTGCCCTCATGCATGCCCTGCTGTCCCCTCCCTTATTCACACATGTCACAGATGCAATGACATTAAACAATGACAGTAAAGCAATTCATTCCATACTGTGAACACAGGCTGTTCAATTGTAAATGCTGTGTGGAAGGCAGGGTCAAATGTAGTCAGGAAAGATCGACTCCAGTCATTCCTCCTCTTTATTCTTGTTGCAATCCACTTTGGTCAAGATTTGGCTGAAAAAGGTCGAGTCTCCTTGATGGAAGATGTGACAGGTCTTGCGTCTGGATTAGTTGTTCCCTGGTGGAGTATAGCAGACAGTGTTATGGTTATGCGTGTGGTGTGTGGTGGCAGCCAGTCAGGTCTGGGCTTGTTAGGAGGTCTGTCGCCCTCTGCTGGAAAGAAAATGCCATAATTCATAGATAGATAGATGTACTTTTTTGATCCCAAGCTGGGAAAGCGGAAACTCACTTGCAGCTCCAGCATGACATGTAGGACAAACACAATAACTGTACAACACAATAAGAATACAATGAGGAGAAAGAGCATAGTATGAAATTGTATGATATTAAGTGTACTACAATCTGAAATGCAATGTGTAGTAAATAAACTTTTAAAATAAAAATTTAAAATAAATACAAATAAATGCAATGCGGTAAACCAGCTAAGGTGCACAAGTTGAGAGGCATCATTACAGAAACGCACATGGGAACAAATGTGTCAGATGGGTTGCCCAGTCTGGGACACTTCAGACACACACACACACATACATTTTTATACTATGCATTGTACTGTAGGCAAAGTAAAGTGCAATGATTGGTAAGGCACATTGAACAGGTAACATTCAGTGTACAATGAACCTAGTACCACTCAGGATTGGGGAGGCATTAGTTGACCCTTTACTAGAGATGTAGATGTCACTGTAAAGTGTGATGGCCTATGGCAGGAAAGATTTCCTATATCTGTTCCTACGACAGCGGAGTTGGAGAAGTCTGAGTGAGAAGACACTCCGCTGTCTGACCACCTTGTGATGGAGAGGGTGCTTATCATTATCCACGACGGTTAACAGTTTGTTCAGTGCTCTCCTCTCCACCACAGTTTCTAATGAGTCCAGTCTGAGGACTAGTACAGAGCCAGCCTTCCAGATGATCTTGTTCAGTCTATTAGTATCATTGGCTCCAGTGCTACCACCCCAAAACACAACAGCAATAAGGGGCGTGCTAGCAACAACAGACTGATAAAAGATCTCCAACATTTTGGTGCACACATTAAAGCTTCCTAAGTAAATATAGTCTGCTTATCCCCTTCTTATATACAGCCTCAGTATTGGGTTTCCAGTCCAGTCTATCTGTCCGACTCCCAGGTACTTGTACTCCTCAACCTCCTCCACCACCTCTTCCCTGAACATTAGTTGCTGTGAGGGCATCTTCTTCCTCCTGATATCTATCACCATCTCCCTTGTTTTGGTAACATTCAGCCTCAGGTGATTCTGATCTGACCACTCCAACCAGTGCCCTGTCCTCCCCCTCCTCCCCATCCCTTATACACCCAACAACAGCTGAGTCATCAGAAAACTTCTGCAAGTGACATGACTCAGAGTTGTACTGAAAGTCAGTGGTGTATAATGTGAAGAGGAAGGGAGAAAGCACAGTGCCCTGTGGAGCTCCTACATCATTAACCACCACATCAGACAGGACACTGCCCATTCAGATAAACTGTGGCCTGCCTGTCACGTAGTCAGTAATCCAGGAGATCATACTGCCGTCATCACCCAGTATTTATAATTCATGTGACCTGCAGTAGCATTAGTTACTCGCAAGCAGGTCAAGGCAAGGTGGTATTGTGTGGGGAGGAATAAGGCAGGGATTTTACTACAGGCTATATTTGTAGATGTTGTTGTCTGCCTATTAAGATTCAAATGAGTGACATGTATCCTATAAAAGAAATACACCCCAATAAAATAGAACATTTTGAAAGTATTTATGAAAGTATTTATGATTATATTTATTTATTTATCATTACATTTGTATGTATGTGAGGCAACTCACATTTTATTTACAGACATGCTGTCACATGAGTTAGTGTAAACCAAAGTGTGCAAACTATAAAGCAGTGTGATAAATGTGTGTGTGTGTGTGTGTCTGTCTGTCTGTCTGTCTGTCAGGCTTGCCTGTATGTGCGTGTGAGTGTGTCTATGTTTGGGTGCAATGGTATCACGTCAAGCTCACCCTACTTCTAGAACCAATCCTATTAAGATTGATTGAGTCAAGCTGTTAATGCTGCCTCACAATCAAGATCCATTCACTCCAAAGTTCTTCATTATTACGTGGTCTCTACATATTGAGTTGTCTGAAAGAGAAGTGTGAGCACAAATATATTCCTCATCACAGTAATCAAACCTTTACCTTATTGAAAATATCAGTGATTGCCAAATTACTCTGTCTGTCTCTCTCTCTGTATCTCTGGCTCTAAGAAAGAAAATTACTCTTTCTCTGTTTCTCTCCCTCAGTGTGTGTGTGTGTGTGTGTGCATTTGTGTGTGTGTGTGTGTGTGTGTGTAAATCTCTTTCTCTCTCAGAAAGAAATGAAATTCAAAAATAAAAAAAAAATTTCGACTAAGTCTGCATGTGAACATGTGAAAATGGTGATATTGAAATAGCGTATTGGTGCTGCACTCCACCACACACCACCACGAGGAAGACTGAACACCGGCACCTGCTGGAAGCAACATCACAAGAGCCTCACAAGATTAGAAGCCCTAAGCAGCTTCAGAGCTTTAGGGCTAGAAATAGAGGCAGTAAGAAGTGGAACAGGGTGGAGGGCACACTGCATGTCTTAAAACACAGTTTGAATGACTTGTTGCATTGTGATGTTGCGTGTGTACGGTAAAATGGTCTTTCTCTAAAAAGTGGATAACTTGCATGCAAAATTCCATCAATGGGTAAGTGGTGATATTCTTAATTAATTTTCTAATTGCTTATTATGGCAAGTATCACCCTACTGGTCTTGGACGTTGGAAGAATTTCTGAGAATTATTACCAGATGTGGTATATATTTATGTATGCAACAGTGATAAGTATTATAACTCATTTCAATGTATTTTGCGATATTGTTGTACCGAACATGCCTAAGTGTTCTAATTTAACATAAAAGGTAATATTTGATAGCTCACTGTTTGCAAACAAGCCATGTAAATATAGTGAATCCACATAGCATGATTGTAAAATATTCCATTCTGCAATTGCAGCATTATAACTCTGTTTCCTGCAATGTCTGAAAGCAATAGTTACTTTCTAAAGGGTGCAATTTTTTTTGTAAAATTATGGTGACATATTATTAATCACATAGTCCTATTGCCAACAAAGTTATCATTGACAGCAATGCACTCTAATAAATCAATTCAATCATGTGAAGGAATATTAACACCTGTAGGGCAGTATGATTTTTAATAAGTATCTTGTTGTGACGTATCAGGACATTACCAGCGTAAACATTTGGTAAACTGACTGATACTGTGTGACAAACATTTGTAACTGTCATTTTAACATAGAGGGCAATTAGAAATAGGATTTAGTCAAACTGGGTCTCATTGGTTTGGTATGTGGTCCTCAGCAATTATTAGAGAGAGGATGATCAGAGCAATGTGTCTTGTGTTAGCTATGGCTAAGTAGGAAGGGGATGAAAAAGTAAGTCTGAAAAATAATATGCCATCTTAACAGACCATCATGAAATTAATCCATATCCCATATTCCATATCCACATCCAACTATACTGTACATCTGTCATGAATTTAACATTTTAGTGCGATAGTTTCACATTGAAAAGTTATACTGATAATTATGTGTCAAAGCAAAACAATTCATTCAGTCTTTGAACATTGTCACCCAATAAGTCAATCATGCCAACAATCACAACAATAACAGACTGAGGATGTGTTGGAGCAGTCTTGATCAGTTGACGCCTGATTGACCTGGGTTTAACTCCTGAATTTGCTATGATGAGTCTGTTTCACTTTGGATAAAAGCTACAACTAAATATCAGTCAACTTTTCACATGTACAATGAATTTAACGGCAAAGGTTATGTCAAATAATGTGTTAACTTATTTAGTGGTACAACACTACAAAAAAACAGAACATTGGTCATTGGTCAATGGTCATTTGGACCATTATATTAACAAAAGACACCGATCCCAAACCTATAATTATTGTGCCACTGTCCTAACAAACTATCCTGATTCTTTCTAGTGCTGTGTCTGCCGTGTGCCAGGGTAAAGGCTAGGCAAGAATGAGCAGGCGTCGCAGGAGGAACAGCCGTCGCCGGAAGAGCTCCAGCTGTAGCAAGCGTGAGTGTTAGCCTGTCTGTCTGCCATCCTGCCTGTAGTCTCCCGCCCGTGACACATGAGGAGTGCATTAAGACTAATCTGTTAACTAACTAACTAGCTAACTGACTGCCCTGCCCGTCGCAAGTCATGCGCCAGCCATGCTCTTGATCTCCCGCCAGAGCGTGGACCCTCAGATAGCCAGAGGGATTACTTTGCGCTTATGGCTATTTACAGTGCTGGCACCTTGAAACAAAAAACAGCTTGGAAATAACTGGAAGGATCTGTTGTGTATTTGTATGTGTCGTGTACTTACGTATTTACTAATATGAACCTAAGTCTGCCTACCAATATCTTATATGGCGATGAGCAATAACAAACTGACAAGGCTTTGATTCCCAAGGCTTTGGACAAAATTATGTTATGGAAGGAAGAGACACCATTTTGTGTGTATTGGACTATGGTTTCTTAGAACAAAAGACAATATTTTATATTTTATATTAAATGCCAGTTTAACTGGTAAAACTGTTGACAGCACTTGGATCATATGTGTGATTTGCTGGGTTTCTGTATGCAGATAAAGACCATGTATATTGTAAAGCTTTCGGGATATGCCATATCAGCCAAATGAATACATGCTCATACAAAATATCAACTTTTTCCACACTAGATGTGCTTAAAAAACATTAAGAGAGGGTCATACTTGATATTTCAACATTTCCTCTCACTTCTTTTTCTCTCTGCAGAAAGCATCTGCCCATATAACTTTCCGAAGCATGCTAGAACTCCCAGCGATGATGTGGGGCTGAGGGATGAACATGCTGAAAAGGGGGAGGCAGACTCCCTCCATAAGGAAAACTCTCTGTGCAAATCGGATGCTGAGGAGGAGAAGGAGGAAGACACGGAGACCCCCTGTGCTAAGAAAAGGTTGAGGCGGGACAGTGCTGTTGGATGTTTTAATAGCAACGCAAGAAGGCAGGCAGACATCTCGTCTGACGGCACAACCTCGGAGGGAGATCAAGGGGTCCGCATCACAACCTCTGTTACTATTAATAATCTGGAGCAGAACACATCCCAGATTGTCTTTCAGAGATCCCACAGCTCAAGTGCTGTGGGATTAGGGAACAGCACAATTGCTATCACCACCACCAAGTTAGAAGGCATTCATGCCAACATGAAGATTGAAATCAGGGAGCTTCTGCAGGTGGACAATTCTGACTACAAGACTACATTTGTCCTTCAGGGTCAGAAGGCCAAGGACACAGAAGCCTCTTCTGAAAACCAGCAGTATGGGTTTCAAATACCTAACAATGAAAGCTTTACCTTCTCCTATCCTTGGAGTCAGAGGACCAACCAGAATGACAGCAAAACTGAGAAGCCCTTTGAGAACATGAGTTGTGTGTTTAGTGTAGTGGAGATGAGCAATGAGGGTGCGGACACTTCAAGAAGCTCAGTGCCAACCATGTGTCACAGCGAGGACACGGCCTGTTACAAAAGCTGCTGCCAAGACCATTGTGACGGGTACAGCCATTTCAGTCACTATGACACTGATTTCACTCTGGTAGATGGTTCCTCCAGTCTTTCGACATTGTCAGATGTTTGGCCTTTGCAGAAGAAGTCATCCCTGACCCACAGCTTCAGCAGCAACACACAGCTGGACATTCTGCCTCCGGACGAATTTGCTGACAGAGAGAGCGATGATGATGTGGACGACCTCACCGAAGATGTTGCGATGTGCCACATTGGTAGCTCTTTTGACGACATCAACGATCTAGGGGAAAGTGCCTCAGTGATGATGTTTGAAGCGTCAAGCTCCAAGCGGGAATCCACGTGCTACATGTCTGTGAATGGGGGGAGGAGCGATGACACAACCAATGCCTCTTTCGATCCCGAGTCCGAGTTGGAGACAGAGGAGCTCTTTGAGTGGCCCGACACCCCAATGAGTAGGTCGAGTTTCACCAAGAACTTCATTTACAGACACAAACAAAAGGCATGCATGCGCAATAACAGCATTGCCATCCTTGAGAACAACACCTCGCCAGCAGGATACCTAAGAATGTCAAAGAAGCGGCGAAAGACATTCCCCGCAGTGATGGATCAATCTGGTGACCACCAGGATATGCCCATGTGCCGAGAGTCATTCTCTTCTGGTGCACTGTCTCCATTTTTCACGCAGTCTCTTCCTCATGAAGCAGAACTATCTGGAAGGTTCTACCAGGAGGATGACCTTTTTTCTCCCCACTGTTCCGAGAGTCGAAAGTCTTCCAAGGGCAGCAACCTCAGCTCAAGCCCTGTTCGTCACCACAACATATTCTCTCCAAAGCACTATGCTTGTGACCCAGGAACAGCAAACTTATTCTTTGGCTCTGACAATGATGCTGGGGCCTGCGACAGAGGGGCACAGGAGCTGTCAGTTGTAGAGGAAAGTGATCCAGAGAGTGTGGTATGGCACCCACAGGAACACAGTGAGATAACTGAAAGCGGTTTCGATGAGGAGCTAGTTGATATGGAGAGCAACACAGAAGGTCTGTCCCCAATCAGGTCAGTCCCACTCAAAGACCCTTTCATCCATATCACCCCTCCCTCACCCAGATCCTCAAGGGACAGCAACATCAACAGTGGCTACAACGCAGAACACACAAAGCCTGAATCGGATCCGGAACCCTACACAAGAGAGACCAAGTCTGATCCAGAACCTCAGACGCAACGCAAGGAATCTGCTGGTGACATTCAGCCCAAGTCGAGGAAAAGTTCTGTGACAACCGTTATGATTGTGGGAAGTGAACAGAGAATTCTACACAGTCACTCCCCTGACTCAGCAACTTTGGAGAGGAGCCACAGAGAGATCAGCAGCACAGTGTCTGAGACCCCTTGTCTTCTTCCGATAGTGGACACAGAACAGATGGAAGAGGATGGCACCGGGGAGACAGTGCGAGAGGGCCAATTGACGCCACTGAGAGCCTTGGTGTCTGAGTCGAGCACCTCCATCCAGTCTCTCTCCCCTGTCCCCTTTGAGGTGACCGATCTACAGAGCGACTCCAACCACTCGCTAAGGTCTGCCAACACTTCACAAGACATCGAGACAAAGGATGAAGCTGCAACAGATAACCATGTAGAGAAATGCAGTAAGGCTAAATCCAAAAATGCACAAAGCTTCCATAACTCAAGGAGAGCCATGATGCAACCAGACACAGCGAGAAGGCACAGCTCCTCGAAAAGTAAGTAATCCTAGCGTCTTATCTTGGCACCATTTTCAGGAAGTGCACGTCAATACGTTCTATATGAAGACTCACAACCACGTGTTTGGATTAGATTCTGCCCTATTCTTCTGGATTGACTGCTGCCAGACTATTTACTCAATTGATGTTGTCAGATTACAAACTAACTATGATGCTGTCAGATTATAAAGTGATTTAAACGCTATTAGAAAGTGATGTATTAATTTTGATGGTCTCACCTTATAAATTGCCTTTACTGGTATGAGATTATAAACTGACTTAAACTAACTGATATTCGAATATATATTCTAAAGTGACTTTTGATGCTCTCTCACTGTTCTCAGTCCCAGAAATCAAGGAGCTGCTGAAACTGCCAGCAGATTCAACACACAAGGATCCTGAGGAAGCTCCTGATCACTGGGCCAGGAGGCGTAAGCTCTTTAAGGAGAGCAGAAACAGAAGCTCAGCTGGAGGAAGCTCTATCACCAGCAATATCACGGACGAGTCAGGTATGTCAGCTCTCACTTTGCAAAGGCCACAAGAATGCAAGGTAATTAGAACATGTTTAACTTCACATTTAAGTCACATTAAATTTTACGCTTTTAAAAGTGTGTAGTCTATAAAAAAAAATTTTGAAGCCATCTTTTGGATGATGCTTTTGTGTTTAAGTTTACTTGGAGTTCACTGTGCTATTGATAGTGATTATATTGTTTGTAAGTCACTAGTCACTATGTGTGAGCTACATCATCTAAAAATACATTTGATTTTGCTGTCCCTTTAAGATACAATGTTCTCAGAGGACATTCGCCCAGTGGACGTGTCGATGCGGGACATAGAGGATAGAGGCTTCTATACGGAGACGTTTCACTGTGCGTCATGGATTTACCGAGGGGATGATGTCAGTCCCAGCGAGAGCCCACGCTGCCTGAGCAAGCGGCCAAAGTCTGTCACCAGTAGGACAACCTCTTCCTCCTCATGACGTCTCTTCCTGTTTATCTAATTAATCCTCATCTAATTAGTCTTTAGTTTTGCTTCTGAAAATTCATTAAAATAAAAAAAACTGTAACATCATTAATTAGGCTGATTTCTCTCTCTTTTTTATAGTTCGTGAGAGGACTGTTAAAATCACAAAAGGATTTGGAGAGTACCCATGGGGGTTTCGGATCCAGTTCTCAAAGCCAATTGTCGTCACAGAAGTTGACACAAGTGGGTTCCAGCACTTTTTCATGTGGTGCTATTAAGGACAGTAATTAATGTAGCACATTTAGCTAAATAAGCTTACCTGACCCCTGAAGGATACTGTTGACAGCTGACAGTTGATGGATCAGCTCTTGTGTGTGTTTGATTCCTTAAATTAAACCTGGGCTCCCTGTACTCAACCTGGAATTCATTACAAATGATTAAGGGAAGTCTACTGCTTGTATCAAATGTGGAGCCAAGTATAAAAACTTAACAGCACACTAGACTGGGTTGATTTCTAAGTGCCATTCTTGTCATGTTCACAGATGGTGCTGCAGAGGAGGCGGGACTTCTAGTCGGTGATTATGTGCTCGCCGTGAATGGAACAGATGTCACAAGTGTTCCACATTCAGAGGCTGCAGACCTGGCGCGACAAGGTAGCCTAGATAGCCAAGATAGCCATTCACAGACTTAGCATTGATGGCAATGAAAAGATATTTTTGGCACTGTTCACATGATTTGTCTGATCTTTGTATATACAGTAGATATGCTGTATGTCTTTCCTCAGTGATGAAAACAATGCTGTGTCTATGGCACAAACAGGGACAACACTAGAAATTTTGAGCCTTGTCATAGAAAATAATTTTGGCCCCCCTAAACATTGATAATAATATCAAAATGTTCTGTGGGACCCGATGTCAGTGCTAGGCCCTTAAAATGGCCCTCATCCTAAACTTTCCCCCACTGTCAGCCCCTGGGCACAAACATAAGACGAAAGATGTTCTAAATCAAAAATCATACATCAATAACTCTGTCCCAGTTTCACAAAATCCAAGTGAATCAAAGAGAGGGATTGATTAATTCCCCAGGTCCAGACCTGCTGACTATGATCATCGGCTCAGACATCAGTCGCTGTCCGAACACCCCGCGGCCGGCCTGTCGGGGATACCTGCACAAGCGCACCCAGTCCAGTCTGATCAAAGGCTGGAGGAAAAGGTGGTTTGTGTTACGGCATGACCGTTGTCTCTACTACTACAGACACAAAAGGGTACGTTATGGCTCGCTTTATTTAAAAAAAAAAATCATAATTTTCTTTGTAAAAAATAATAAATATATTTATAATAATACAATATAATTATATATATATATTTTTTTTTTGCAGTAGGAGTATCAACTAAAATAATTTAATCCAAAAATAGCATTTCCTGATTGTATTGTACAGTCATTTTGTAGTGTATCAGAAATTTAGTTTGTACTTTATCGCTGTTACATGAATGTGAATTTATAACACATGAGAACGATGTCAAACGATGACAGAGTAAACAAAGAGTTGTATAAACATGGCACATGCAGATCATTTGTAATGCCCTTGATGCTCTGAATAGGATGAGGGGAAAAGCCAAGCACTGTCCAAGTTGAAGCTGGAAGGTGCGGAGGTGGAAGCCGACACCAGTCTTGGGAAACCCTTCGTGTTTAGGTGCTCCCCTGTGTCTGCTGGGAGGGTGTTCTACTTCTGTGCCACATCTAACCAAGAGATGAAAAGGTAATGTGAGCTGTGGATTTGCCATTATTTACACACTGGGTACCACATCAGTGATAGCAATCCTAATATGCACAGGTATGCTAATTTGCAAAGAAAAGACAAGATTTAAGTATGTGTAGGCATTTCTGTTTAGCATATTTCATATAGACCTACATTAGTAATTACAAATGCTGTACAAGTGAGATGAACCACACACACACACACACACACACACACAGATTGAGAGAGGGAGTCCTGCACACAGAGACATACATACACACACAAACACACACAAATGCACATTTGCACATACATAAGGATAAACAGCAGCATGTCCTTCCTCCCCTTATATCAGATAGCCTAAGATGATCATCTGTTCTGTTTCAATGTTGATGACAGTGTTTTGCACTTCATTATGTTTCTCTTTAGATGGTTAGAAGCCATGTCTCAAGCAGTTCAACCTGTACCACAGGTAAGGGCTAGCACTAACTGAGATGCTAGCATCTCATTGATTTTTGATGTATTAGAAAAATGAAGAGAATTGTTTAGTCCTTTGAGGCGACAGCAAGGGCGTGATGCTGTATCTAGAAAATGTCTAATTTAAAATCTATCTAAACCTAATATTCTCTTCCAAATCCTTGTACTGGAAATTCCTAATTTAAGTGATATCAAAGCAAATATTCTCCTTCAAATCCCTACGCAACTTTCAATAATGATCTTAAAGTCCCACGTGTCATCTAAACAAACACTGTCTGGGGGTCAATGTGAGGCTGACACAGTGCAAACAACGTCTGCGAGCCTGACACTAACCAAAACAAAATCTGTTCACTTGGCAACCGACACTGACCATCTGGCACTGCCACACACACACCCCACCCCCACCCCACCTTGCCTTGGCTGTCCGTTGACTGACCGGGTGCTGATTCATGTGTTCTAGAACCACGTGTGGGTGGACGTGACACGACACAACTCAAGCATGCCCCCTCTGGCGGTCAAGTCTCCTGAGTGTCTGGGGATGCTCCACCAGCTGGACCGCACCAAGGATGTCTGGGTACAAAACTACTGCATCCTCAAGGACGGCTGCCTCTACTTTTATGCCAGCATTCGGTCCACGTCTGCCTTGGGTGAGACTTTCATTTGTTTATGCCTTCAGTAAATTAAATCCTTCACTGTATATAAGCCTTTGATAAAATTTTGATAAAATTCCTTAGATGTTCCTTTGTTGATATTTTTAGTTTTTTTATGGATCAGTGACAGCTACAATTACAGCTTAATTCAGGGTCTAGCAGCGATGCTGCAGAACACCATTGTGTTTCTATGTATTCTTCTTATTATTACGGTTTCTTCTGCTGTTGAAGTCCATGGCAGCCTGTAGAACCTTATGGAGGAAAGTTGTAAATTTTTGCACACATATTGGGGTCAACCGTCTGATTAATTTCACCAAGTTTCATGAATGCAGGTCGCTATAATTTGTGAATATTGCTTATAGCTCAGTAATGCTTCCATGTGTTGAAACCAGATTTGGTACATGGACACATTACCCAGTTCTGAGTATAGAACAATGATATGGTGACTTTTGACCACGAGAGGGCGCTATTTCCAGCAATATTGGATTTTGTGGAAAGTGAAACAAAATTTTCAGCGGTCGCAAATTTTGCCCAATCTTAAAGAAAATTGGCAAAGATGATCTTCAGGCCATTCACCACTCTACTCATAGCTGTTCACCCCTCATAGCATTCACCCCTGACAGCCAATCGAAATTGGCGGCAAAGCCTCCAAACAGGCAGTGAGGTGAACACTTAGATGTACCCATTTCAAACTTGGTATATACACTCATGACCCAATTCTGAGGACATACACAAATCTGGGGACCATTGTGGATGCCACCATTGCTGCTAGACTCCAAATTACTGCTTTCAGCTATGTTTTGTTGATGTATTATCTGAAAATATTTGCATTATGCACCACCCAGAAAACATGTTTTCTTAAAATTAAATTTTGTGGTCATCTTTGTGAATTCCCCAGGGGGTATCTACCTTCATGGGTATAGTGTCAGAGAGCAACCTTTGGGAGCGAAGCGCTCTACCATTGAACTTAAGCCTCCATCCGAAGAGTGTAAAACTTTCCACCTCTGTGCAGAAAACCCCACTGAAAACAAACGGTAAGGGGCGGTCAAAATGTTTCTGTTGTGCACAGATGTAGAAAATGCTAATTTGATGTAGATGTTAGCTAATAATAAAGTGCACAGAGTACTTATTTTAATTTCTAACATTTACTACCACAATAAAATAATAAGCTCTTTCTGCATTAGCATATGCTCTGAATACATGCACATGATATTAAACACAATGCAAGTGAATTAATGAAAACACACAGCACACGTGCGCGCGCACACACACACACACACACACACACACACACACACACAAGGAAACCCTTCATTGAGATATAACTTTTTTGCTTCATCCACAGATGGATCTTGGCCCTCAGAGCCTCCATCAGCAAATGGGTGCCCCTACATCGAGCCATACAGGACTACATGAGCAAACCCCCGGAGGTGACCCGCATGTGATAACTACCAGAGGTCATTTTCAGCCAGCCTCATCAACATATGTTTCTTCACAAACATTTTTAATGTCGATTTCAGTGTAAGCTTCCATTCCAGTGGTCTGAATCGTTCTCTGTTGAACGCTGGGCTCAGCATGGAGGAGGAATGAGTAATTTAGAAATCACAGATCAGTCCAAGTAACCCCTAAAGGGTGAATGCAACATGAGGTTGATGTTTTGACTAAAAGCACACGGACAAATGAAGGGAGGGAAGGGAAGATTTGTGGTTGTAGTATTCTTGTCCAACTTACATTTGATCAATGTTTACAGTATAGTCTTCAGCCTGTGACTTCTACAGTTACTGAGTTCCTAGAGAAGAGCAGACACTGGTCCTATAAGACATGTCTGTCATATGATCCATGACCTCTCCGTTTGCACTCAATGTACATAATATTTTCTTTCGATTAAATTTAATCTCAGTTAGACTTTTCTGGTAAGTTCTCAAACAGCTATAACTGTTTCCCCAGTTTTAAAACTAATGTTTAAAGGATTGCTATTCTCTGTCTTGATGATTTGGTACTGTGGATATATTGTTTAGCTGCTACAATGAGCAAAATAATGACAGCCTTGCTTAAGATAATGGTGGATTGTTTGTATTCTTTTTAAATGTTCTTTTGACATTTTGCATGTTTTTTAAGTTTCGCATTACTCTTTGACCTGTAAGAACAATATGCAGTGCAATTTGTGTTGTTTGTATTGAGTGTTTTTATATTACTGTACATGGCTTGTAACTACTATGTAGTAAAGACAGATATCAACTTGCTCTCATCTATGCATTCACATTTTTATAGATCCCTTATCTTTATCAATCTAAATATGTGCGCATCTACACTGCATATGTCATTTATCTTTATCAGTCTAAATATGTGCACCATGTACATCTCCACTGCAGATGGTATGTATGTATCCTGTTCAGCATAACTGACCAAATAATTCAGTCACCACCTTTGTTGATCATTTTGATCTTTATGCATTAATAAATAAAAATGAAAATATATATATATTTTTTTTATTAAAACAGTTGATCAGAAGGACAGAAAAAGACACTTTGCACAGTATTTAACGTGGCATTTCTTTTATTATGTTCAAGTTTTTTATTAAGTTGAGTAGACATCATTTTGTCAAACACATTGAACACTGATTAAATTCCCTGAACGTAGCGGCTCAGGTTTTTACCCTTGCAATGCCTCACCCAGGCCACCCTGTTAGAAAAATTAAATAAACAATAGTTTCAGTGGCTGGATTTGAGTTAGTTAAATCATTTCAAATAAAATTAGTAAGCCTTGATTTTTTTAATACATCTTTGAAGATTTGAAGTGTAGCCTTTACTAGTGTGTAGAATAATTGATTGTTATGTAAGACAGATTACTTGTTTTAATAACATGTTCAAAGTTCATAATTTAAAAAATCTTTGCAAAGCACATGGCAAATCCATGCTATTGTTTATTCTTACCAGGCATGAATCCCAGTGTGGTGGTCACGAACAATTGTCTTAGCACACCTGATAGCTGTCTGGATGTTATCAGAGAGCAGTTCTGAAAGACAGAAAAAAAGACATTTAAGAACCAACCTTTGACCATTAAGACAAAGTAACAAATAACCATATTTGACCCAAGAGTTTTCTCACTGGATAGCAGACTTTATTTCCTCTACCACCTCAGCGTATTTTGGTCATATTGATGTTGTGTCTTAGAAAAAAGCATTTCTTATTTTAATGCTCTACACCTCCTCATTTACATTTCATAAGAGCTAAAATATTTTCTCATCCATGATTTTTTTTTTTTTTTTTTGCACTGGGCCTATAAAGTAGTGATTTTGGTCAAAGTTCTGTCAAGTTTAACCTTCAATAGCTCAACTCACCTTAACTTTCAGTATCTCAATTCACCATAACCTTCAGTAGCTCAACTCACCTGTGCAAGATATGCCACAGCCATTTCCATCCCCTCTGTAGTTTGGATCATGGCACCAGTATCTGTTGTTAATCTGGAAGATTCCATAGTCAGTGGAGCCATCTGAGTTCTTGTTTGTTACATGTGTCCGGTAGTTGGACTCATGTTCCATTAAGCACATCCCTGAGAAAATTGTCAGATTTGAAATTCATCAATGCAATAAACACAAAACGGAGAAACTTATATGTTAAGAACAAAGACACATGGTGTGAGCACAAAAGTAAACTAGCCTCTATTCTATTCTTCTTTGCTACCCTGTGGATAGCATGTTAGAAATACACAACTTACAGTCAGCAAGGCTAACTCCATGGTAACCATCCATCCCAGCGTTCCGGAGTATTCCAGCCAGCTCTCGCTTCCCATACTCCTTAGCACTGGCTACTGCAGCCACCAGAAACAGAAGCACAACAGCTCGCATGATGCAGTCAGAGAAGACGAGTGGGTCTGAATCACTGAGAGCACAATGGGATATTTATACTCTTCAGAACAGAGATGCAAAGGGTAACTTTCATTTTGATTCAGCTTATGGTGGTCTGACTTTCCATTGTGAAACCTTTGGCTGACCTATGTCCATTTTTTATTGTCAAAAGATGCAGTTTCATTCTGAAACTGAAAGGCTTGATAATGAAACTGGCACAATGTTTTTCTGTGGTTTTACTTTTATTTTTTGTTGTTGTAGTGGTGAAACCCACCTACTGAATAAATAGTCAATCTTTGTACATTTTCTTCAGCTATAAGTCAGAATACAGTGCTAGATAATTTTTTAAACCTATGGATGTATAAAATGTATGTGTGTGTTGATGCCAGATGTTTTGTGTATGTTTTTGAATCCAAAAATCCAAGACTTCACGATATATCTGGATTCCCCAAATCTGTTATGCTGTTTAGTGTGGTTTACCTGCCTGCCTGTCAGTCCCAACAGCAAAAACTTCTGGTCTGATTTTCACGACACTTGAACGAAGACACATAACCCATGTGGCACATAGTGCCATATAGTCCCTGGCCTGGCCCTGGCAATTCTTATGTTACTTTTTACATTACATTGATGCATTTAGCAGACGCTTTTATCCAAAGCGACATACAAAAGAGGATAACATTCAAGCTACAGCACAATGAAACAATTAACAAAGAGTGCAAATTGCTAACATGAAATTTGCAGTATGTTAAGATGAAAGTGCAATAGGGTAAAACAAAAAGTAAAAGTGAAAAACATTAAACATGTATTATGACATCTGATTAAGTGAAACCATTAGCTTAAAGCAATTGCACTCCTCTTTCTACTGCTGCCTTGTGGACAAAGTTTAAAGAAGCAAGTTTGCAAAAGCTTCAGGTTGCTTATAATGTCTGAGGATTTTACTCCAGAAAGCCAGATGCTGTAGTGCAAGTTAGCACCTTTTTCAAAGTCAGCAGTCAGCACCTTTCAGGCACTCTTGAGGAACGTGTGCACATGTATCTATTGCCTGAATGACTCCCACAACACCATAGCTTACTGCCAAATCCTAATGCATTACGATACCCAGGGGCGCCATGCCACCATGCTGACAGACGTCTTGGGCTCTATGACAGAAAATAATTTTGGGCCCCTAAACTTTGATTATAATATTAAAATGTTCTCTGAGGGACAGAGAACATTTCATTATTAAAATACCCCCAAGGCAGTGCCCCTGGCGATTCCAGTCACCTCTATGGAAACGCTGGTATACCTGTCTATTATAAGAAATGCTTATAATGCATTTACTCACAATAGTGTGGCAATGCCTTGCAATATTTTCACACTTTTGCATTTGCTAGGACATGCTAGGGCAGACAAAGCTAAGTAAGTGTAACTTGCTGTATATAGTTAAGGCCAACATTGCCACCCCTCTTTCAGAAATCAAACAAAATGTTTGACCTTTCCATGGGTGTGGCCATAACATAATAGCGTAGCTCTACTGCAGTGTATCTACACTGCTAGATTGTTAGTATATAGATTTTTTCACATAGTTATTCTGGTTCCCTTTGAAGAAGCACAGACCCCCCACCACCATGGTCACTTTTAGGTACTTAGGTATTGCTGCTTCTGTAAGGACACTCAATTACTCCCTGCATTACTGTTTATATACAATATTAAATTGAATGCTTTTAAAGAATGACTACAGGGGCAGCAATGGCCTACTGGTTAGGGCTTTAGGCTTGTAACCGAAGGGACAAAGGCGCCTAACCCCTCACTGCTCCCTGGACACTGCTAAAGCAAACAGCTAACTTCTCCAGGTTTCTCACACAGGCTTTGCTGTGTGTGTCTCACTAACACTTCATGTTTGGGTTAAATGCAGAGACTGGGTTTCTCTCATGGGATCAAAAGAGTTTACATTATTATATATAAAAAAAACACTTCAAATGCAAGCTACTACAGTGCACATACAAAGCTATATTGTCATTCTAATATTATCATTCTAATACTTTTTAATCTGATTCTTAGCACAGGCTACAGCCTCCCCCTGCTGGTAGAAGAAGCACAACAGCATACGGTATGTGGCCAATTGCCATAGAGGGAGTTTCTGTTTCTGTCTGATGAAGCAGAAGAGATTGTTTGTACACATGGGAAAACTTTCACTCTGAATGCTTTATAGCTATACCTTCCTTTCTGTTGTGTTCTATTTTTGTGCGTTGCTATCATGCTCAACAGTCATTTGGAAACTGAACGATATTTTATTAAACCCCACAATCACCTTTCGCTTTCTTAGGGAACATATTAATGTTGTTCATTTTGGGAAGGCTGGAATACAGTTTAAAGATTCAGAATATCTTTTTGCAGCGCCTTTTTAAATCATGGCAGCAATGTAGTGAACCATGCACAGTACCCTTGTGAGCATGCTAACCTCATATGAAGACCCTTGTGGAGCACGCTTACTTCATATAAAGTACCCTTGTGAAGCATGCTTACCTCATATGAAGTGTGAAGCAAATTTGTTTTTCTGTGTTTACCTAGTATGTGTTAGTGTTTACAATTACTTATATCTACAATGACACTATACAACCCATTGTGCATTTTAATATAGGCTAGCAACCATGGCAACCATGTTTTAGTGATGAACAATATATGACATCTTTTCATGTCGTTTTTTTTTTTTTCAATAAGATGTGCACAGTCTAAGGAGAGGTAAAGGAAAGGACATTCAAAATGCACAAGGCACTGAGGAGACACCGAGTATAACTACTGAACAGGTCATGAAAAAGGTGCTAATAATAATTTAGATAGCATACTATTTTACTAATTTAGATAGCATACTATTTTACTAATTTAGATAGCATACTATTTTACTAATTTAGATAGCATACTATTTTACTTTTCAGTTGCTGAGTCAGAGGGACCCAGCTTGCCTGTCATATTTCACTGAAACAGACGTTAAAATGTTAGGAAGTGATTTGTTATTTGTGTCATGGCACAAAGTAATGTACGTAACTAGCAACAAATATAGTTCTGTCACTATTCTTTCATCTAAGATGATTTCCTGCATTTCTTTCAAAATTTCAAACACATTGTATTTGGATTGCAAAATGATGCTGTTGTTGTTGATGATGATGATAATGATGTTTTGATTATCATTTTGCTAACATGTGGAATCCGCACATATAATACAGGAAAGACACATCATGGGTATATCCATCACTCACTGTTTATTGCTGAAAAACATTTGTCAGTGTTAGCAAATCTTTACTAGTGGAACCTTCAGATTTGCAGAACATGTAGGCACAACTGGTGCAGATTAGGTACACCTAATGAGAAAATGGACAGGTAGTAACTGCACTGTCACTTACAAGAAAGAAAAAGAGAGCATATGACAAATGGTGAACTGTAGATGGAAGTCATAATAATTGGTTTAACAAGTCAGCCATCACAGATTGGTTTGATTAGTTACTTTTAAACTAATTACCACACATGTTTTTTTTTTGTTGGGCATTTCTTTAAACCAGTCAATAAATCAATGATCATGACATAGGAAATCTTTGCAAGCATGGATTGTCTGTGTTGGAATATGTCTTGTAATAAACCATCCAAGAGACAAACACATTTAATATCTTTTTGGGAAATTTGACTTAAAATAGCAATGATGTTTAATATGGGCTAACAGATCTTTTTTTCTCCAACATAAAGGGGAAAAATCAGGTAAACAAACAAGAGATGATTTGTATATTATAAGATCATCTAAACAATGTAAATTGCCATTCATTAAACCCTACAGCCAGCAATATAGCTGCTTGTGTCTCCCTGGCAGTGGCGAACATAGGCCACCCTGAAAAAAAAATACAAAATAACTGTTAGATTGAAAAATTAAATGACCTGAGCAATTTATGAAAGCTCTGTAAAGTTTCTGTTAAACTAAGTAAATTCAATTAAGACTATCAATTCATTCTTACCAGGCACGGATTCCCTGCTCTTTAACTATGCGCTTGGCACATGTGATAGATGCCTGGATGTTATCAGACAGCAGGGCTAAACCAGAAGAGGATTAATTTAAGGCACAGATTTTAAAGCACAATTACTACAACTGACAAATAAAAAAGAAGACATCCCCCCACCACCACCAAATCATGTAATTCTTTATAGAGTAATGCAATGTTTTTTTATCAACTCTACAACTCACCTGAGCAAGAGATGCCACAGCCATTTGCCTTCCCCCTGAATCTTCCATCACTGCACCACCAATTGTTGTTAATCTGAAAGATGCCATAGTCTGTGGAGCCATCTCTATTGTCAGGGTTGATTGCCTTAGTGTTGTAGTCAGACTCCCATTTGGCCAAGCAGACCCCTGGATTCAGGGGAAGGTAGAAACATGTTGAAGTCACTCAGAACAAGGCATTTGTCCAGAAGCAAGGCAAACCAACAATATGCTAACATGCATTTTACTGGGTAAATGCCAGAGTCTGGGCTCAACTGGAATGTAAAGCAATACGCAAACCCTGTCTAGATCTGCAACAGCACTGGCAGGTATGCAGATGTAAGATGAATGAAGTAGCATGTGTGCATCACAAAATCCACAAGACCCAGAGCCCTTAACTATTCACAGTCAGAGAGACTAGCACCATGGCCATCCATTCCTGCAGCCTTCAGGGCCCTGGCCAGTTCACATCTTTCGTACACCTTAGCACTGGCCACAGCCACTAACAAAAGAAGTTGGAGAAGTTGCAGTTGGAGAGAAGTTGGTCTACATTTGAAGGGGCAGAATAAGGATATTTATACTCTTACTTGAGTACAAAAACAGGGGAGGTGTAACTTTTGTTTTGAGCTTTTCATGGCCAGCCCTTCAGTTTCATTATGATCATGATTAGTGGTTTGTAAAATCACCTTTGTTTCTTGCTGACAAAGGGGAACAAAACGTATTGTTGAATCTGATTAAATAACAGAGGCATCAAAAGAGAAAAACATTGATATACATACGTTGTTCCAAACAAAATATATTTGGTCAAAAAATACTGTAGCCTACTGCAGTATGCAAGTAAAGGCTTCCGTCTGCCACACAGCCCCAGACAGATCAAGAGGAAAGTAAAAATGAAAGTTAAAGTACAATCATTTTGTATCCCCTCACAACAGACTTGGATTACCTTGAAATAGTTATGAATTTCCCCTCAAATGTTTGAATACATTTATAATAACTCTACACTGCCTTGGCATACTTTTGCACTGACTTGCATAACTGTTGAAGCGTACACAGCCTTTAACTTTTGAAGCTTACACAGCCTTTAACTTAAGCCTTTAACCAAGACACTCTTGGAGCTCTGCTGTTTCGCATCTGTGTTGTAACACAAAAACCTCTGAAACATAATTTATAAAAGTAGTATATAGAATATAGAATTAGTGAAATCCTCATTGCAGCACTCTATATAAAAGCCTATACACATAATCACAGAGATCAACAGTAGATTGTTTTGAACCAGAGAGTGTTGAGGCGGACCAATCAATCACCTTTGTTTGAACCATTAGAACCTTCAGTTTCTTTTTTAGTACTCTAGAGGACTGCGGCCAACTTCACGGGAAGCCCATGCCCTCACACACCCCTATTATCGATCTCACTTCTTGATTTTAAAATTATGTATGGCTGCTACTACTCTGTCCTGCCATAACTTTTGACAACCACCTATGGCTTGACTACCGTATAATGTTGTGGGACAATATTTTGGAATTATTATGATGGTCAGCTAAAATCATGGCCAAATTGTAGTCTGTCATGGTAACTGCTGATTGTACTTTTCCTGCATGTTCCCTGGCAGTTTGTCCCCTTGACAGGAACCTTTACAGGTTGTCCCCTTGAGCTGTAAATCTGCCCAAGGTTTCTTCCTAGACTAAACAAGGGAGTTTTTCCTTGCCCTGTTGCTCTTGGGTGCTCCCTGCTGTAAAGTGCCATGAGACAATACTATTGTAAAAGTCACTGTATAAATAAAATTGAATTGGATTGAATTGAGTCAATCATCCAATCTTTCACTTTCATAAACATAGAAGGGATCAAAATATGACAGTGTCTATATGCATCCGGGGCACAAACAGGAAAATAGAGTAATAAAAGGCTTTTTACACCCATGATAACAAATGCATTTGCGCATGCACAAAAAATACCACGAAAGTTCATATTTCTGTCTGTACATGTTTCTGTTTGCAGTGGAGAAATCAGGTGCTGTACCTGTCTAATCTTCATTTGGTGAATGCATACAATATTTAGCTTGTTAATAACAGATTGCAACATCGACTGAAACTATTGAATATGTGGTTGTTTAGCAACCCACAAAAACAAAACAAAATTGCTAACCTCTCCACCCCTCCACCTGAGATTAGACTGATGGTAAGCTAGTGGATAAGGTCGGTGCACACAATGCTGAGAATTATGGTTCTCCAGTCTCCAATCCAGCCTCAATGACTAAGATTTTTTTTTTTTTTATATTTAACATTTCTAATAAGCCTAGTAATTGTTTTAATAGTAAAGTTATGGTTAACTTTAAAGGTAATAAGGGAAATACTACAAATACAAATTACAATAACAAAAATTCATTCTTATACTTTGGCACAAGAAATGTGATATTTCAATATCTCTATCAAAATCTGATTCCTTTGAAATTCTTAATAATAATGCACCATAGTAACAATGTAGCTAATGTAGCCTAGCTCTGATTTTATTAATTTTGGGGGAACTAGCAGTGCTCCGAGATCTCTCACTGTTCGGTCTTTGTTGCACCAAATTGTCTTGTTTTTTTTCCCCGACTGACAGGACTCTGTGACCGCAACGTACTCCAAACTCTTTTGCTTTAGAGCAACAGGATTGGCTCAAACAAGCCTCAACAAAAACACAAGTGGTGATGATAGCAATATTTCTAACTAGCCAACATACTATGGCTCATTGATACCAGCTATCAGCCAGCTGGCTACCATTACACTTGCACTGAACATTGAACAATTACACTTGATTTTGAACAGGAGTGTTATTATTGCACTATAGATGGTTTTATTAACATCTTAATTATGCACATTATGCAATTCCATCCATGTGTTGTCTACTGAAAACGAAAAACACTGGGATAACAAGTGGAATTCAAAAGACCTTTAATTGTTTTTTGAATTTTTCAGCACATGTTAAGCACATGGTGTGAGCTTTGTGCTACAGTCCACAGCCTGCAAGGTAGGGGGTTAGGTCTTGACCCTGGCAGTGGTTACGCCAACCCACCCTGTGAGGAGAAAGAGAAAAGGTACGTAAAAAACATGAACATAATGAAGAACTTAACACGACACAGACCTATTTGTCTTTAATAATAATAATAATGATACACAGCACTACATGTAAACTCTCACATCACAAGTCTCACACACTTAAACTTGATAAAACTTTGTCACAACTAGACTAAGTGAAAGATAAAAATTGCATAGTAATAAGTCTATAGCAGCTTTGGGTGGAACCTTTGTCAGAATGTACATTTCTGGGCCCTCATTCTTACCAGGCACGGATCCCATTGGGGTCTCTGACCACACGCTTGGCACATGTGATGGCTGTCTGGATGTTGTCAGTAAGCAGAGCTAAAAAAAAAAAAAAAGAAAAAAAGAATTGATCATAACGAGAGTAATAAAACCGATCTCGGTAATTACTCCACTAAAATATGACTATTGACTTATTTTGAAATCACTTATTTGCAAATCACAAAACTTGTTTGCACAAGAACTGGTTTGGGGTTATGTCAGGAGATTCTGTAACTGACTGGTAGAGTTGACAGTAGAGCAGTCATTCATTGCTTAATTGCACTTAAGCGCTTAAGAACATGTTTGAGGGAAGTAACTTACCAGAACAGTTGATGTTACAGGCATTCTTTGCCCTGGGAGTTTTCCCATCATTGCACCACCACCTGCTGTTGATCTGGAAGATGCCGTAGTCAGTGGAGCCATCTGTGTTTAAGTTGGTTGCCTTGGTGTTGTAGCTCGATTCCCATTTGGAGAGACAGACCCCTGTGTACACAATTTTGGAATGTTAACGAGGCGAAATGTGATGCAGCACAGGAAAAATGCACCTGGTTGATAGAAATTTGACAAATAAACAAATAAACAAAAATGCAAAACAGCAAAACAGCTATATTTAATAAATTTAAAAGGCAATACTAAAATACGGGGCTGTAATTACAGAATTGTACTTGGTAAGTAAGGTGTAACAAATAGGCTACACTATTTATGTTATAGATTACTTACTCAGTCCACCTGAAATTTGCAGCTATAATTTAGTCTTACCGTAATATAGACAAGCCAGGCTTGTGCTGCCTAGTACTTCCATACAATACTGCATTTCGCTACAGTGGTACATCAGGGACAACAAACAAACAACAAACAAAAAAACAAACACCCGTACCATTAACACAGGAACAACTACTCACAGTCGGCTAAGCTAACGCTACGGTAGCCATCCATTCCAGCAGCCTTAAGGGTCCTGGCTAGCTCACAGCGGTCATACACCTTGGCGCTGGCTACAGCCACCAGCAGGAGAAGCACAACAGCTCGCATGTTGTAGTCAGAGAGATCAGTCTGCCTGAGCTTGAGTGGCAAACAAAAACTGCTATTTGTACCCTAGGTCAGCTTCAGCAAAAAGAGGATCTAGGACTTTTTTTGTTTCATTTCCTTTTTTTGTCATGTTGTACAATGCCCCTGCTCACCAATTTGGCAGTGTGGAAGTACACATGCAAACATATTCAAATGACTTGTAACACAGAGATTTTTTGAGAGAGAATTTGATCTACATGGGTCCATGTAACGCTTGGCAGTGCTTTGTTCAATTTGCAGAATTCACATGAAAAAAATTAAAAATGGGCTCCCATTATCCATCTTTCAGACTACTCAGCAAGTAGATAATTTATGCTATTTTTTATGTTACCACTGTTCCAGTCTGTTTTATTTAAATGGTAAATACTGAAATTGAAACAGATTGGACCATCTGCACAAGGGGATGTCCCAGTCATTGTGGTATCCTGGTTCAGGTGGTACCACTTGCCAGGTGGAGACACACTATGCCTACCAGACAGACTGAGGATGATTGAGGACCGCTCAAATCCTCAGTCCCACTTAAGCTGGCAGGTCAGGAGGGACCCCCTCGATGATTAGGCTACAGACCTTCGCATAGACTAACTTGCCACTTGCACTTTTGGTGAATTGATTTATGAACAGCTTGGCCAAGGCCACTTTTAAAGTTGTCGCACGGTTTAATATTTTCAGGTTTTGGGGATATGAACAATACAAAAGGCTTTTTGAACTGTAGGCTACAGGTTAGGTCACAGTTTAAACGGCTCAGTCCCTCGCACAATCAAACTATCTCAGAATTGTGTTAAAGAGGGGTAAAGAGACGGTGATGCTTGTTGGGTGTAGCCATGTGTCACTGATATTTGGGTACCATGTAAGAGAGAAACTTTGTTCAGGTGATAAATGGTTTTACTGAAGGTAGGCCCCCACCCACTGTGAATGAACAAAAAATCTGCAAACATGCCTATAGGCTGCAAGGTGCCCATGTTCAATAACAAATTCTCGCAAAGCTGATGATTTGCCTGCTATCGCCGCAGAGACGCAGATGCCTTTGAATTATTACTGTGACACGAGTAAGGCGAAGAATGACCTCAACCTCACAAGCAAAGCGGCCGTCAGCTGAACCGAAACTTTTGGACTACAACGCACCCGTCCACGGTAACCCCTGGCTCTCATAGTACAGTCCAACTCCAAGCGCAAAATAAAAATTTTTATATTTAGTCATTGTTTGAATTTTTGAACTTCTGAACAGAAAACCTCAAGCATAGGCCTACTCAACACAAGAAATTAAGAAGTCTGAAAAATGAATAACTGAGGTTCTGAGACAATTTTTCTTTCTTTTTATGTAAAATCTGCAAATAGAACAAAGCACTGCAAAGCGTTACATGGACCTACATGGTTGGTTGTAACCATGGTCTGGTCAGGAGGTGGATGAGAGACCACTTAAGCTGACTTGAATTTAGCATCATTGTCCTAGATTGAAGCATAGTTGTCTTGTTGTAATCCTTTTTTGTTGACTAATTTTGGCTAGCTTCTAGACACTGGATTTCATTAAAATAAGAAAATTAATCTTATTTGATTTAATATCTTACCACAAATATATAAAACAAGCAATAACAAAACTTTCCTTTCTCTCTATTTTTTCTTGTTTCAAGAAATCTTAGTCAGTTTTTAATTTTCTTACTGCACTGCCAGATAATTTTGTTTAAAATAAGCACATTTTCCCAGAAAGAGTATATATATCTATATCTATCTATCTATCTATCTATCTATCTATCTATTATATATATATATATATATATAATTGAAAAAAAAAGGCATTTTTTTGCTGTGTACTCACAGTCGGCTAAGCTAACTCCATGGTGGCCATCCATTCCAGCAGCCTTAAGGGTCCTGGCCAGCTCACAGCGGTCATACACCTTGGCGCTGGCTACAGCCACCAGCAGGAGAAGCACAACAGCTCGCATGTTGTAGTCAGAGGGATCAGTCTGCCTAGGCTTGAATGCAGTACAAGGTGAGAATGCATGGCATTGCCAATACAATGCTTTTATAACCAAGAAGGAAAAAAAAACATATTTCATAATCTCCACTATTCACTTCAACAAATAAGCTAGTTTTTTGCTGGCAAGTGCCACAGATTTCTTCAACACATTTATGGCCTGCAAACAGTGAGGGAAACGTTCACAGGTCAAGGTGAGGTGTTTTTGGCCACAGGGTTGTTAGTTTTAAGTTAAAGCCCTACCATGACTTTTGAGTGGAACAGGAGAAGTGGAGTGAAATATTCTTTTAGATTTTTCAGTATAAATTACATTATACTGCTAATGTAATGTATTGATAACAAAATCAAAACAACAATTGGTCATAACAGAGTAAAATACTGTTTCACAGTTGATGTAATACAAGTGTTTGTTGGTGTTCTTTGGGTGGTTAAACATTGCAACATGGACAATGTGGACATGTTTGTGAAATCAGGGGAAGTCTAGGGACTGTAACCTGAAACTGGTGGCCTAGTTGTGTGGATGCTTCAGTATAAAACAAACTACAATACACCACACATACTATATGCTTGCCTTAGTGTAAATGCTTGCCTTAGTGTAAAATTCATGAGAAACATTTTGTTTTTGAAACAAAAACAAAGGTATTAAGTAAATTAGTTATTATCAAGCAACTATTAAGCCAGTCACTTGATTGAGCCCACATGTCATTCAGCTATCATGTGACAGTTTGCTTTATGGAACATGTATTGCATTTATAAAGCGCTTTTCCACTCATACAAGTACTCAAAGCACATCATTTGCCTCACATTCACAGTCACACACAAATGGCAGAATGCGCATCAGGTAGTTAGGGATTCAGTGTCTCGATCAACGAGACTTTGACAGGGTCAAGAGGAGCCAGGACTCATACCTACAATCCAGTTCCTGAAGGAACCATTGTACCTCCTGTACCATTTGCATTTATGCATTTAGCATACGCTTTTATCCAAAGTGACTTACATCTGTCAGTTACAGTCTCCCGTAGAGCAACTGAAGGTTGAGATTTGAGGGAAGTAGCTAAGATTCGAACCCACAATTTCCAGACTACTAGCATTGCTAGCCAGGTTCCTTAATCACTACGCCACCACCCCCCTCATATTGTTTTACTAGTGTTTGTCAAGCCTCATATTGTCTGTACCACTATCCCTTCCAAGTATTAGGGCTAGATGATGGTGGTGCAGCAGATTGTTCAGAGTAGCACATTTGAGCCTGGCTCCTCTGGACCATGTTAGCAGAACACTGAACCCCCAAACTGCTCCTGATCAGCAAGTTGGAGCATCACATCACAGCCTCTGCCAGTGGTCTATGAATGTGAGGCATTCACACCAAAAAAGGTGTCTAAGTGTGTCTGCAATGGTTTTGTGCCATTTTCATTTCAGGTGCATGTTAACAGGTTACAGCTTGCACCATGCCTGCTTATTCCACACGACAGCCACCAGGTTTGCTTGCAAAAAGGAAAGACTTCTATTTTTTAAGTGCGCAGATGGCCCTATGGGGTGGGGGGATGACACCCCCAGTGACCTTGATCTACTTACAGTATATAAAAACACATTCGTTGACACTACATAAGGCGACAAACACTGGTAAACTCTGGACGATATGAGTATTGCTAGCCTGCTTCGTATGCATGGGCTTGTTTATGTTGTAAAGTTTTGGACGTCAAACTCAGAAAAGGGAATTGACACTTAGCATGCCATGTTGATATTGGGAAATTCTGGCCAAACTAGTGATGATCATGTGGCTTAACTGAGGGATGGGACATTGCTAAACACTTAATAAAACACTGGATGGTGGTGTGCTCGTGTCAGTTTCTCTTTCATTAAAGGTAGTCTACTGTAAAACTGTTACTGTAAATCTCTTGAAGACAGAAAACACAATACGGAACAACACTGAAGCGCAGATTATGTGCCAGGCCACCTTTAATGACAAAGAAAAACACAAATCAAAATAAACTGATTAAAATAAAAATCAACACTAATCAACTTGTACACAGATATTATTATGGTTCAAATTTATTTTTATGCTTTGTTTCACAAGTAGGTGCATGTTTCAAGAACGTATACAAGGCCAAAACAAGAATTTTGAAACGGTGTCTGTGCTAATAACGGTAATACAAATACAAACAGCCATTCAATGATCATCAAGCTTTTTGAAGCTGTGTCTGTTAACTGATTAATACATACTGATACATTATAAAATACCCAACAGAAATCGGACATAGATTGAGCCGTTCTATCAAGACATAAGAGTTTAGTCTTTCAGTAGATAAATGCTAATTGTAGGTTGTCAAATCACCAGAAGTATTTACATTAGATTAGTTTAGATTAAACTAAGCCATCAGTAGCCATCCATTTGATTGGTCTTGTGAATCCTGGCCAGCTCACAGCAGTCGTACACCTCGGCACAGGCCGAGGCCACCAGGAGGAGCACAACAGCTTGCATGATGTTAGCAGATGGGTGGCTAGGTTGGTAGGTTAATTACCAAACGGATCTGAGGCACCCCTTATATACATTTCAGTGTGATGCTGACTGAACGCTGAAGGACTGTGCATATCTATCTTTAGTCCTAGCCTCAGACACTTGTGGTGAACATAATCAGGGTCAAGAATGTTACACTTAGCATTTTTATGATGGTGTTAGGGAATATTTTGATGTGGGGTATTGGAGTAGAAAGTGATAAATGCCAATGTCAATGCCACACTTACAAAAGCAGGAAAGGGGGGAGATGGTCATTTATTCATCTCAAATAGCAAGGAATCTCAAGTAGCAATGTTTACTTCAACAATCTCGTCAAGTATGACCAAATCCTTAAACAGATTCATCCTTCAGTAAGTGAAGGGTTTTGATAGGAAATGTTTATAGCACAAGGTCAAGTGTTTTGGCAACAGTTTCTTGAATTAAGCCCCTTCCAAGAGTTTTGGTGGCACAGGTGAAGCAGTGAGGCAGGAGGACATGTTTTAACTGTGATGAAGTAAAATGCTGTAGGAATTGGATCAAACCTTCAAGCTATGGCCTATACTTCCCATACAAACCACGGGTGGCTTGCAAGGAAAGCTTCGAACCTAAATCATAGTCTGAACCAAAACAACAAACAAAAGTACTCTTTGTTGATTGTTTGTCTATATTGAGTACATGTTGGTGAAATTAGGGAAAGTCTGACAAGGAACTGTAACTCAAAAGAGGTAGTGTTGTTTGGGTCCCTTTGTACAAAATTGGGTTTTGAAATACAGCTCTGCACCACTTGACACAAGAGTCATACAGTATGTTGACCTTTAGTGACTGTGTGAGTTACAAAGACACAATCATGCAATAATTACACCGATTAGCTTACTGAATTAAGTCCATGTGTTTTCCAGCTTTGGCATTACCCTATTAGCGAATTACCGTAATATAAGATGCTACAAGATTTTTGTCCTGTAAAAACCTCTGAAAAAAGGGGGTCATCTTATATTCCTGAACTAGACAAAATAGAAAAAACGCCTTTGACTTGGTGTTGATAATATTTAAACAGTGTTTAAATGCCTACAAAGCCAACACTTCATACTCCGATGCGGCGTGATGGACCGTAACTGCGTGACTGAATAACTCTTGCCCAGCGCCTGCACAGACTTTGAGGAGAAATTGTCTTTTCAACAGTAGTCTACGATTAAATTAAGGAAAACTCACTCATATAATGGGCAATGCTGAGCAAACGTCATTGTTTTTCAACATGCCAACACCAGTTTTCTGTTGCAAAGAAAGGTTGAAAATCAGTTGCTGTGTGGATATGAGAGAAGCGAATCACCGTTATGGCAGTGTCTCGCAGTCAGGGCCATCCTCCCTTTGACTGTTTGCACTTTCATGGAAAATTAACATTCATATGGTAGCCTACTATTCATTCAATTTTCGATTTAAATTCAAATTTATCCACATTAATTAATTTGATCTCGTGCTTTAACTTATAGTAATAAATGTTTTCCAACTAGTATTTTTCACCAGCATTTTCAAATAGAATAATTTACTGTATAAAGCAAAATTTGGTCACAAAAAAAGTTTTCTTTTTTCCCCAAAAAATTGATCTAGAAAAGGGGGATTGTCTTATATTTGGGCCAACACGGTATATTATGCTTCGTTAGAGCTGCAGTGATTAAGTCCTGTGAAATTAGCTGGTTATGATGTTGCTTCTAACAAGGATTAAACAGTGCAGTACATTCGTGCCTGTATCTGGAGAAAGTGGCAAAGCCTCTTGACCAGAAAGCTGGTCAAGCCATCTACAAACTACAGGATTTAGCTCTAAGCAGCATTCTGAGTAAAGACGTTACAATACACAAATACAATACAAGTTAAAACATTATGAAAGTGTTGCAGCAGGTAAAAAAAGACTGTAAACTATATGACATGTACAAAGCTATGAGGGTAGGGTGTTGTCTAGCAAATTTTACCTTAGCGCCCCAATGTGGTTGTAGTGTGACATGGGGGAAAAAAACAATAGTCCTCTTCCACCTCTGCCCACTTGGTGGCAGAAGAGTCACTTAAGGACGCGAGCAATGGATAGACCTACTTAATGACTGTATAATCTAATCTACTCTATAAAGCTTGAGGTCTCTGCGGATCAAGAGATGATCACAATCAGATGGATCAGACATGATGCCAATTGCTGTTTCTTGCCATTTTACACATGACATAGATCAAAGAATAGATTCAGTAATTTCACATTAGGACTTATTAAATTATTAAACACAGTGTATCATCCCACAGTCCCAATACATGGATAAGAGCTATTCAACCCATGTCTCTACTGAAAAAAACTTCCACTGAGCAGAAATGTGATAAACATATCTTTTGTGTCATTCTCACTTACCCAGTTAAGCAGAAGCCTGCTAAGCCATGGAATGCCTCACGTCACCTTTTAAAGCAGCATTAGAGCAGTGATGTACAAATCACCCTAATCGCTGTCTTACACACGCACATCCACACAATGGCAAAAACATAAACACCTTCAAATGATGGACATTTCAGTCCCCACAAATTACTACCGTGTAATATTACAGATGGGCAGCAAAAAGCAATTGATTTGTCAACTACGAAATGAATTGCTTTTGGTTATCAGTCTGTGGCATTCAAAAACTGTTTAATGGATAGCAGGTTTTAAACTTAAATATGTTCTGCTTTATGTCTTTCTCTATGACAGTAAATAATTTCTTGGCATTGAGGACATTATTATGGACATGGGAAAAGCTGATCAACATTCCTTTCACCATTTAGGAACATTTTATTGATCAAAATGATTAATTTATTTAGAAAACAGATTAATAAAAACAGATTCATAGACTAATTAAACCCTTATCAACATCACCTGCCATTTGCAAAATCTATAATAAATTATATGAAACACCCAAAGCCGTTTTAAGTTTGTGTTTTATTAATGATGTCAAGTGTAAGGTCAGAAAACGTCAGACACTGAAATGCATTGCGGGCCATATAGGGACAGAGTAAAAAAAAAGAAGGCTCAAAAAAGCAGTCAAACTACGTTACACAAGGTTCATGAGTAATGTGTACCATACAACCTATGTTCTAAATAAATAACAACCTGGTATCTAAAACAAACAAAAATCTCACAATAACCTATCAAGAACAGGTCAAAGTTTGTTCCTCATTGAAGGCACTGCAACCTGCGATACAAGTTTCTAATGCCTTTTAAAGTCATCATGCAGAAGTCAGTTTCATCCATGTCTGTTAAACTTAATGTTTGTTACAAGCAACAGAAAAGATTATATCCATATATCTATTTTCCCTAATTCTGAATACTGTATGCTTGTGGCAACCTCACTGGATTAATTGTATTATTATTTGATGAAGGTCATTGATCAAATAAAAGTGACATAACTTACATACTAAATCAGACTTTGTCCTGAGTGGCAATTCTCAACATAAGCATGGCATTTTTCAAAAAGATACTATTACTATGGGCAATTGATGTAGAGTATCATATTGACAAATTCACTGCAATATAATACATATACATTTTTTTAACTGATAGCCTGCAAAGTAAACTACTGCAAAACTATCCAATGACAACAGTCTTATTTTTCCCCAGAGAGCTTTTTCAGTTGAAGTACACATTAAAGTAGACAGTGTTACATTAAAAGAGACATTCAGCTGCACTACTAATACCAAAAGATACCCAAAAGTCCCTTAGCGGGCCTACCAATGTACAATAACAACTAACTGAAAGGTGCTAAGGTGCTTTCAGCATCAATTTTACATAACAGTGTCTTTCATTTAACTTGACTGAAGCACTGTATAACCAGTGATGGATATCAAATAGTGTTATCCTTAGCTTAGCAAATTCCTATCTGAACCACAAAATCATTTTTTAAAAAGGTAAAACACAATGCTGGACTGCCACTGACATTAGTTAAAACATTTTTGTTCAAAGCGAATAAAATCAAATGGCAATTTGAAACAAAACATGAGGATTCATTTTAAATAAAGGCAGGTAAATGGAAGGAAGGTTTTCAAAGAGAAGTAATATTTCTTCTATTGGCTCAGTAAATTTGGATTAGGCCTAGAACCTGGACTAACGTTCTACCAGGAAAACGGTTTCCATATTTCAAGCAAGGTAGAAACCCTAGTAAATGATTGTCTGGTGTCCTAAGCATTTCAAATCATCAAAACAACAAAAATTACATCAAGTTTTTCCCAGGGCACCCTTAGCTCATCCTTTGGTTTCTGTGGCAACACACAAACACACAGCGTCTCAACATGTCGCAAGAGAGAGTGATCATGAGAGAAAGAAAAACATACACAGGACCAGGATATGGAGTTCAAAGGTTTGCATTCTGAATAAAATGGTTTGGTGATGAGGAATAGCACATACATCAAAAAATCGCAAAGTGATGAGGATGATCACAGACTCTTCTCAAGACACTGGAATAAATAATCCCAGCATCATCCAGGTGGATGGCTCCTTGAAGGAATGCAGAGAGGGAGATTAATTCTGTGTGAGAGTGAAAGAAGGAGCTAATCTTACCTCAGGGTTTTCTAAAAGATAAGCCTCCCCCGCACAAATCCTCTTCAACATTTTAAATAACCCCTGCCCCTCCCAACGATTGTGTAACAGTCGTGTGTAGTACATAAAAACAGCGCCACGTCACACACAACGTGCCAAAAAGTTATAGAAGAGGTAAGCTCACACGCTGAGATTGTTACGATGATGCTAATGCTAAAGATAACAATGCGCTAATACTCAACAAAACAGGTTAGCTATGTTGGGGGTCCCTGTAAGATGGTGTCTGAGGTGAGGACTTTTCGATGTCTGAGCAGTGTGTGTAGTGTGGCGCGCAGCACGCACAAATACACATACACCGTTCTCTGCAACAGTGGCTATCTTAATGCAACCAAAACCAATGACAACTTCGAAAAAAGGTTGGCTATATTAGACTGAAGCACGCATACGCACACATACAACAGTAGCAGTTTTGAAGCATACCATTTATTGCTAACCTCCATGTTATTTCTGTTTTGTTTTTGTTTACTCCACCCATTTTGTTAAATAACCCCCTTTGTATCATTTAAGATTTGATAGTTGAGATTCCAGTTTGAATCGTTGAATCACAGACTGACATACTGACAGAGTGGGTTGAGTTAGCTCCGCAGCGGTTGACCCATCCAGTTGGAAACAGTGCGTAATGTAATGGCAGGGACCAAGGAGTCTTACATCACCTAGGATGGGAGAGGAGCAACGCAAAGGATTGAGAAGGGGCAACCAGGTTTCTCGGAGGAACCATTTGCTCAGGCCGTCTCCATGGACGACTCCAGACTGCCCTCCCCAACCCTACCCCATCCTCTCCTCGTCCACTAGTCAGGCCCTTCATGTCTTGTTGCGGGTGAAGACGCGCTCCCCGCGCAGTGTGAGGTGCTGGAGCTGGTACTGCAGCACCTCGGTGTCTGCAGCCGGCTCCTTCAGGCTCATCTTGTCCAGGTTGAGGTAGTCCAGGGATTTGGACTGTGCCCTCTTTCCCCTCAGCAGGCACAGAGGCAAGGGGCCGTGCAGGGCCTTGCTGGGTTCACCCATTGCCGTGCCTGACCCGAAGGCAGAGCCTGCCGGTCTGAGGTAGCTGTCCCCTGAACTGGGCATGCGTCTCCGCCGACGCCCGTTGACGGCGGGGATGTCATACGGCTGGTAGTAGCGGCTCTTGGCTTTGTAGATGCGCGAGGCCCGGTGCAGGCCCACATCCAGGGGCCTGCGCAGGGGGCTCGCTGGCAAGGCCTCAGGGGAAGTTGACCCAAGAGCGGTGGGCCTATCCGGGCCAGAATCAGCACTGGCACTGTCGCTGCTGCCACCGGACCACTTGTGGGCCAGCTTAAGCAGCTCCTCTCCGGTAGTAAAGCCCACCAGGTAGTTGGAGTTCATATGCAGGATCTGGTATCCTGAGACAGTACTTTTGATGGGCGAGCATGGGGTGCTGGAGCAGCGTGGTCGCTCAACTGCCTCTGGCTTCAGTGTGGCCTTCACCTCCACCGCAGCAGCAGGTAGAACAGATATGGGTGCCCTGGACACGCCACTGACATCCATCTCCATCTTTAAAGACATGACCTGGCTGGGGCTGAATAGATAAAAGAGAGAGAAAGACAGACAGGCAGAAAAGGTGGATAGAGAAAGGGAGAGAGAGTACCCGAGTACACAGAAAAAAGATTTGTTGGATTTAAGGATTGAGTTAACAGCAGAAGCAACAAAAAGAGACAAAGATGAATGGGGAGAAAAGAGGAAGACAGAAGAGAAGAGATAAGGAGAGCACAGGAGAGCATAAGAGACAACCTCTGTTACCACAAGCAGTTAAACCATGCAAGACCTAATGTAGGCTTCAGGGATACTCAGATGGTTTGACAGACACATATGTATACGAAAAGCATCACTAGGGTTACATGAGACCATCATCCCATTACAAAGATTTGCAGCCTAGATAAATCTGCCTTTTCCACCTCTACATACAGGATACAGAACTCAGTTGTATCTTCTATGCAAATACCGTACTGACAGGGCTCTCTCCTCTTTTGTCACACATACACACACACACTTTCCCAGATAAGACCATATTAACGCCAGCTCAACACGCACTGCTCATTTTCTAATGGTGAGGATGAGGCCTCAATCTCATCTCTTGCATCTCTGTGAACTCATCTGGACCATAACTAGAGATAAACCCTGGTCCCACACAAAACAACACAACACATGCCATCTCCAGAATAACATGGCCATATGGTCGGATGCAGGACAGCCAAAAGCAAGACATTGAGAGAGAGAAAAAAAAAAACAGTAGTGGGAGCAATGCACACATGAGATCATGGTAAAAACACCAGAATGGCCATTGATATATGGGTCAGATTCTGTGGATGTATAGCCAATGAAGTTAGCCTTTAGCTGGCCACTTCCGACAACCTAAAAGGATATACAGTTGAATATTGGTATGCTAACCAGAGCTAATGACGAAAAAGGCTAGGCTACATCTTAAAGGATAAAATTAGTTTCATCCAACCCAGTGTAGCGCAGGTATTCTCTGTAGACAACTGACTACACAAGCTATATTAGGGTTTAAAACAGCCTAAAATAGCATATGTTTACAGAAGGCAGACTATCCCTATCCTTAAGTGACAGTGTGCCTGTAGAGCAGCGTGCCATTAATGCTTGTGGTCAGGACTCCGTGTAATGTACAGTATAGGCCTTCCTTGGCATAGATTTTCATAGATTCATAGATTTTCACTGATACCGGTTTGGTAAGGCCGAGGACATACAGAATGCTTTTCTTCATTTCAGTTCAGTCTTCACAGTTCACACCACGGGCAGTGGTGTGTGTTTGACACCTTGAGAGGATTCTGTGAATCTTCTGTCGTCAGGCATAGCCATGACAACCCAACCCAAAATCAAACATTTAAAAATGACTCACAGTGTAGATTGATACAATGACCGACATAAGCCTTATTTATTATTGTGAACTTGCATGAGTAGCAAATTATGAGTTGTCTATCGTCGGACTCTAAACACAACAGCCAAATGAATTCACTGAGCTGGACCGGGGAATAATTTCATTTCCTGATCCATACTCTGCACTCTGCCGAAAACACCTGTCATCATGTCTCCCGTCATCTGCACAGGGAGAGCGCACTGGGAAGCTTGCCTAACGCTAATCCGACTGAAATACTACAATGGGGATACAACTCCATTGAGAACATGACCATCGCGCTACGGCGTTATTACAGGTTTTGGAGCAATATCCAATTTCTGTGACAACGCTAGCATGCTAATAGCTAGCCCACCTCTCATCTCCATTGTGAGGAGGGAAGCCAGTTCTATCCTGTTTTTTTTTCCTTCCCTGGTGCTTGCGGGCTTCGTGTATCCTAGACCTAGCTGATGGAAATAAACTGTGAATTGACTGGGCCTTACAAATTGTGCTTTTCAAAATGAAAAATGATAAAATAATTATAATAACATCGCAAGAATGTTCCCTTTCTGTGCATATAAACTGGTTACCAAGTTAAACATTCACGAAGATCTAAAATATTCAGTTGCCCACCATTACAACAAATCCACAGAATAACGTTAACCCAAGATGCTCCAGCTAGCTAGGTTAACGTAACTCTGACAGCCTGCCGACTGATAAGAAGCTTTATAACATGTAAATACAACATTAACATAAAAGCAATAAAATAATGAATGAATAAGAGAGACACCGACCTGTTCGACAACGCCACACTGCGCTCACGCCTCTGCTTGTCTGAACCAAATTATCTGTCAATGTAGTAAGGCTATGATAGTAACCAGCAGCAGCACCCAGCCGACGCTTCCGACAGAGGTCACGTGGTACAGTAATCTGGGCATGACCTCAGCTGTGGGGTGTGAGTATCGATGTTAGATAAGGAGTCATTGAAGTCTGTCTTCATTCACTCATTTACAATTGTTGCAATCCTATTTTACTTTGAATTAATTTCTGTTCTAGTCATACGGGCCCCGCCCAATCGGATGCTGAAATCTAACCATAGCCCTGCGGGCCATTGGTCCACTATAAGTATTTATATATAAAAATATGTCGTTGCTTAAAAGGATGGTCACAGCCAAGGGCTTTACAGAGCTGCTATATTTAGGGGTTCTAAATGTGACATTTCAGTTTCAGGACCCCCCCATATACATATGCTTTAATATGCTGTTCATTTCAAGGCCTGTTGGTCATATGAGATCCCTAAAATCAATTTCAGATTGCCCAACCCCTATAGGAAGCCCATATTTAGACAATATAAATGGCTGAAACTATGGAAAAAATAATGGAAAAAAATGCTTATTTTGAATTGAATGCCTGCAACACATCTTAAAAAGTTGGCATGTAGTCGGTAAAAGTCTGGGAAAGGTGTGAGAGAACAAAACACAAGGAGGAACACTTCACAACTAATTAGGTTAACTGGCACCATGATTGGATTTAAAAAGAGCATGCCAGAGTGGGAGCTTCAGATGTAAAGTGGAAACATAAAGTGGGAAATTGTGGTGTTATCAAAAAAAATCTAAAATTGTACTCGTCATGCAAAACATGAGAGAGGGCATCAGATATTTAACTCTCAAGCATCTAAGATGGAATGTGGGCATTAGTATCTATGGCATGGGGAGATGGCACATCTGGAGAGGCACGATTGGCACTCAGGTTTTGAGCAACACATCCTGCTTACACATCTTTTTTTAATTACACCTTGAAATTTCAGGAAAACTGTAGTTTGAATAATGACAGCCATAGATAAGCTGACCGAACACCCCTGAAAAGGAGCTTCCAACAAAGTTTATTTCCATTATATACATAACATTTTGTTTGGTTGCAATGAAATAAAGCATGATAATGGACAATTGTCACATTCTGTAAGGCAAACTCTCACTTCCAGTTCAATGGTTCAGGTAGGCAAAGTGCAAGTTCATCAGTATGGCTAAAACATACAAAAAAACAAAAAAACATTTAGGTGTTTGCGTGACAAAAGTGTGTGCATGTGTGAGAGACAGTCAGTTTGTGAGTACATTTTCACTGACCCTTAACACAGTTCATTTACATTTAGGACTGAAGTAATGATGTGATGAGAAACCTCATCCATTTTTTTTTTTTTAAGTTCAGTTCTGGAATTTTCCGTAAGGAAACATTGGCTGCAGCATCATTTGTGACAGTAACAATTCCTAACAAAGGACTTTTCATCTTACACTTTTTATCCACAACTACTTTTACATTCAAATATACAAAAAAAAACTAGAAAGAAACGATTGCAACATAAGGATATGAACTAGCCGGACAGGAAAATGATGTCTTTTTGTGTCTTTTCCACAAAACACAACACAGCTACATTCTGTGAAACTCAATACGGCATCCTTGCACTGTAGATTTGTTGTAACTTCTTAAAATGTGCTAAGCTTAAAAGCTCAAGTGATATGAGTCTTCTATACACTATATTGACACTAGGATTCCTACAGGAAACGAGTTCCTAGGAGGGTTCTGTACCTTTGTGGCACATTCAGTTCATGTAACAACTCAAGTCATAAATTCAAGTCCCAAATAAAGACTAGCTGATTTGTCTATGGACCCTTGCTTAAAGTCGGAGATGAATTTTGATCTTTTAGAGCACTGGGTGCCAATGGCCCAGCATGTACCTCAACATTGGAGACTGCGCCATCAACAACTTGTCTCTTGGTCTTGTCTCCTGAGCCCTCGTGGGATAAAGTCTCTTGTATGGTCCCACTGCTGCTTTCAAAGCTTGCCTTAGCTGCCTTCTGTTCTCCATCCTTGAGTGCTTTTGGCGGTGCTGCAGTGGCCGCTTTCGGACAGGCTGCAGAATGTGCAGGGGCTTGAGTGGCACTAGGGCCTAGCTGGTTTTGGCTAACCTTTGCAGGCTCCGTTTTGGTGGGCGTTGACGTGCAAAGGGGAGAGCTCTCCTTTGATGCTTTACTTCTCCCTCTATAGTCTGCCCGGCTGGATTGGCTCTCTGTAAGAACATGCAAGCACACACACACACAAATACAAACGCGCACACACACACACACACACACACACACACACTTGTTATGTTGATATTGATACCAAATATAATTATTTTATAGCATTGCAATCACATCTCTGTCACCACATTTCTGTCTGAATTTCATGTACCTGAAGCTGCTCGTTCAGAGGCTTGCTTTGCTAATGACTGTGTAAATGGGCATGGCAACACCTTTGCTGGAGTGTAAGTATTTAGTGGTGCCTTCTTTACAGGAACAGCTAGAGGAGGTGAAGACCCAAAAACAACACATTTTCAGCATCAGAGGCCCACAGTATTTGATCTTAGATCTTGAGGAAATTGACAGGAATGAAGAAAAAGCTGAAGTAAGCCATGTCTATACCTGGAGAGGAAGCAGAGATGTCCAAAAAGGAATCGTGAGCATGGGCAATTGATGCCAGGAAGTCGTCTACTTGCTTCAAGGAGAGCGAGTTGTGAAGGGTCTCCAAAGGGCAGATGGAGGGAACCATGGAGTACAGCTCAAACCCTAAGGGAGAAAACCACCAAGATCAGGAGGGACATGCGGACATGCACTACCAAGGGCATATGGTCCATCTATGGATATGCTAGTCCATTAAAAATGAGTAGTGCAGGTCAAATGAAGCTGGGCGACACAGAAACATGATACTCCATTATCTGTGAGGATGGACAGAGAAAAACTAATTACCATCAAACCTGGGTTTGAGGTGGGACAATGGTGGCGGGTGAGTTACACAGAAATTACACCTCACTGAAAGCTTTATCTACTGCCACTGTTTCAGCCAAGGTGACAGGGACAGAAGGAGCAGAAGAGGATTTCTACCTACCTGAGTTGAATCGCTACTTTGGGGATCATTGTTACTGGATCCAAGTGGTTTGACAGGGATTGCATCATATTAAGTCAAGAGTAAGATCAACTTGTGAGGATTGATTTGAAAAGAGCAACACCAGAGGGGTTTGTAGAGGATCTTTTGTTGAGGTGTGTGTACAAATGCCTATGACTGGAACTGGCAAACTGCTATTGTTCAGCTACTGTGGACATGTGCGACCACTGTCCTACAACATATGGAAACTCTATATCAAACAAGTTGGTACCAAACCCCTACAAATATGAACCGGTCACACGTAAGCGCTTAAGAAAAACAACTTCATGGTGTCTTCAGTAACTTTTAGATTCACTAAATGCTGTCCCTGTATTTTGATTAAGGAATAGGCTCAATTCCTTGAAAACTCAATGAAATCTACTCTTAAGAGTCAGTCTCAAAGCAGCCATCATCAAAGCACATAAATTCATTCTAAAACAACCAACCATGATAAAACTCATATTTGCGAATCACGATGGACAGGTGATTCAGCAACATTTAAACTACACTCACTATAGAATAGCTGTATTAAATTAACAAATGTCTCAAAATTTCAATGTCAAACAAACCCTGCTTGAACTAAGCAATGGTGGTTATGTGTAGGTCATTACAGTGTGATAACTGCTATGGTATGAACTATGTTGCATAGTGTGTACTACGGTGCAGTAATGCTACTAAGTAGAAACAGAAAGCAGAAGACTAAGACTACATTTGGTGTAAATAATCTTCGTACGCTAGGCTATAGTGCCACATTAGTAACAGGATGGTTGGCCGAAGGTGGGTAACACTTAACACAAAAATTAAGAGCTACTTTTTATGTCTAAAACTATGCAATGCTAACACTAGCTTGGGTTACTGGCTATTGGTCACTTTAGCAATGCACCTTACCATAATTTTCTGGGATAGTCTGGTGGCTCTGGCCTATCAAATATGAGAGAAGGGACAAAATACAAATTGTAATTGTATTTGCGTGTGTGTGTGTGCAAGCCTCCCTGTCCTAAGAGTCGACATTAATTGAATTAACCTTATCGCCGATCTTGAAATCTGATTCCAAATCTTCTAGTTCAATTCTCATTTTCAAATGGTACTCCTAAATGAGTGTATAATGCCTTTGAATTATCACGTTTTGGCCCATTGAAGTTCCAATACTTGCACCTGACATCCATTACAGTAGCACTTTGTTGTGTGGATGTGAACTAAGCTACGGTAAGCAATGAGGGACAAAAGAGGAGAGAGGGGTATTGTGAGGCCTAGGGCTGAAAACTGTGAGAGATAAAGGAAGCCAAACTCTACACAACAGAAGAGAAGGAGCCTGAGCCGAAAAGAAAACACCAAACAACATTCAGGACGAGAGATCAATGGGTAAATTCAACATAATTAACACTTACCACAGAACATACTGGGAAACACTGACCCATTTAGAAAAGCAGATAAAAACAAAAGCAAAAAACAAAACAAAACAATAAAAATAGGATATTTTTAACAAATGGCTGAGCTAGAGACATATTTTCAGTATTTGACCAGTAGCAGCAGATATGATTTAAGTTTTTTTAACAAACAAAAAATAAAATCCAAGTCAAAGTATTACATATGAAATTATATTTAAACACCATGCATTTACTTAGCTCACCTAGGCACTAATCTATTTTTTTCAAGGCAGACTCCATATTTGAACAAACTGAATACAACATTGTTAGCCAATCATCATTCCCATTTGGATGGATTGCACCTGAACGTACACTCAACAATGCGGCACAAAGTTACCAGTCAGTTGTTTGGGCATCCTAACTTCCTGTGATCCATGTGGTGTGGAAGCTTGGCTAAGCTGAGTAAGTAGAGCACTCAGAAGGCGGCACATAGGCCTGAGTGGCCGGCCAATGAGCGAGATTGTTAAAAACACAGGCACCATCACAGAATGCTCTGGACTGGTGGCAGGGAGTTAGAGGGAAGTAACTGAAAAGGGATGATCTTTTGCTTACTGAACCAAACCAAAAACCAAAATAAGAAAGAAAATGAGAGAGGAGGGAAAAACAACAGAATTAAACAAAAGCAAACATACCATTGGTTGGGTGTCGCGCAAATGAGATAGAAAATCTTTTTACGGCAGAACCACGCGTGGCCTCTGAGAAAGAGAAAAACAGGGTCCTGAAAATGTACAATATCTAAAAGAAAGAAGGGAGTTAGATAAAAGGGCAGAATGTAAGAACTTAAGCGTAAGAACAGCATGCAGGTAGGAGGGGTGAGGAAAGGAGAGGAGAGTTGTTTTAGTGAATTAGCTGTTAGGGGATCTGGCCAGCCAGAGCAATGTAGATGGCGATAAACCCTTTCCCGATGGCTATCCATTCAGTCAGCATAGTAGGATGCACTTCATCCCAGTTGAAGAGAAAAAGGAAGGACAAGAGAGTGGACACTCGTTAGGTGCTACCACGAGAGTCAAATAGATACTGCCAAAAAGATAGGATTCCCCTCCAAACCACATCCAACCTCAGGCTAATGTCTAAAGTTTAACAACTAACAGTCGCATGCCATAACCCGTCCTAAATTGTGACGGAACTGCCCTGCACTTCAGCATGACATGTAACTTCACAATATCTATAGGACACATAACCTAATTCCTGGAGACGGATATTTAAGGAATCCTGGACCAGAACATGACAAAAATAATTAATCTGGAACACTGCATCAATGTACTGTTGTACTAAGCTCAGGTTTGGAAGTATACCAAAATAAAATGGCAACCTTTTTTATTAGCCACTGCTAATCATTTTGCCAAGCCACTGGTTTTCTAAAATGACTGATGCAAGTGTGTGGTGTTCTGTTGAATACATCTAAAGCTAATCACCACACCTATTATATGTATACAGCAAGAACTAAAATGCTAAAGTTTTAAGGTTAAATAAGGTTTAAATTCAGTTTTCCTGTCTCATCGAAGCTAACAGCAACATGATTGCATTGGCAAGTCTAATTTTACATTGACAGCACCACAACTCAATTCACAATGCCTTTATCCACGTACACCTACAGGAATCTTTAACCTTTAGCCTCCTTTGCCTGTTGCTGTTGTCTATATTTTTGTCGAAACTTTTTTTGAAAAACTAGGTTCTTCAACAAAATGCCTACAGTATATCTGGTGAAACGCTTCAAAATTTTGCAAAGATAATGTGATAGCATTATGGACATTGCTTCTTGATGCTTCGTCAAGGCTTTGCGTAAATTTATTTAGTTTCTCCTGTTGCCTATTTAATCTATATTGTTTATAATTGTAAAAACAGTATTTTAAGAAATAATATTTATACCCCTTGGCGTCATTATTCACTGTCATTTAGCAATATGACAATCCCTAGCTGGTCACAAACCAGCTAAAGGGGTCATGCTCTTACTCAATCAGCACTACATAGTGCAATATCAAGTACCAAGTGTTCCAGGTGTGTAGTGGCAACATCAGAGACTTCATTCTTTGTATCATGAGTCAGTGTAACATCAGTCTGAGACTGAAGCCATTATGTTAACTTCCTGTGCTGTGCTGTATTAAAAGTAACTGCGCCATTCTGCAAACTACACACTGCCACCGCGACAAATTGTGTGACTGGATTTTAGTATCATTATTTAACTTCTAATGTTCCTAATGTCTTTAAGTTGCACTTTGACTATGTCCCTAATGTTAAGAAGCACTCAGTGCAATGGTTTACAAACTACAAAACAAATAAAGTGAATGACAAGACAGACAGAATGATTCCTTGGGAAAAATGTTTGATGAATCACATCTGATTTTTTTGTTGTTAAGCTATTCAACATTTAGTATAAGTAGTCATAATAGGTGGTAAAAATCTATTTTGTGTTTTGTGTATTTGTAGTGTGGTTTTGGAAGTAGTCCCTGCTCCATTGTAATCAATGCTAAGTACTGGCCCTCCCCTAAATAACCCAAAACAGATTTACCCCAGTGATCTCAATCCTGATTATGCCCATGATACCCGATCACCAAAGACGACACCCAATCGATTATTCTTTCCTACAGTAACATACATCAAAGGGAATTCCAGGATTCCTTTCTATAAAATAAAAAAGTAATGATTTAAAAAAAAAAATAGAAAAAATAGAAAAATAAAGTAAGGGGTAAGGGTTCATCTCATCACAAGATGTGTGTGCGAGTCTGCACATACCATCTAAGAAGCCAGAGGAGGTCAGCTTTTTACGGTGTGCACGCGCATAATCTTGCAGGTTAGGAGCGCTGGAGGAGCCCCCGAGCACCATGGTGCTAAACAGGCCAGCGCAATGCGACCCTGATGAGGGAGTTAGAACAGATACACAGCAAACAGCGTGTTTTCCCAGGGAGACACGCAACACGCACACACACACACACACGCGTACATACATACATACCACTGAATGCATGCATCATGCATTTCTAGATTCTTGCCACAACAGCAGAGCTGGTAATGTGCAGCCTAAAACAGTATCGCTATCCAACTGCAAAACTAGATACTTTGCCAAGGCTACTTTACCATCGCCTGATAAAACTACTCTACAAGTAGCCAATGTAAGGCAGCCAAAACACCGTATGGTGACAGTGAACAGTTTACCACCATCATTAAGACACACATTTAAGACTGTGTCTGGCTGCAAAAACATTTCCATGAGGAATATGCGGAAATCTGCAACCCCTTCATGACTTTTAAAGGCATATTCTTTCTGGAACAAAGACATTTCTCTCAAAGAGGCCCTTTTATCCTACACATTAACCCATCTTCAGGCACACAACAATACATTATACAGTACATGCATTACTCGCAACATCCGCATTTGTACATCTGCAGGTAGGTAAAAAGCTACAATACACATTCTAACAACCCTGATATGATCCAAGAAATAAGTATGCAATATCAAATTTGAACATTTTTTTTGCCTGGCTCATTACTGTAAATGCACTACCAAACTAACTGGCACATCAAATTGTATTTTTAGAAATGTTTTGCTTCAGCAGGAGATAATTTCAAGAAATTGATAATATCTAAAAAAAGCATCAAACCAAAAGAGTCTCAGAATAATGTACTGTTTATAATACATCCATGTTAAAAACAAAAACAGAACATAATACAGAAATACTTATTGCGAATACAACCATCCTGCTTCCAAAACTATCTGTCAAAAGTTTGCCAACAGATAATTTGACATTTCACGAACAGTGTCTGAACTGCATTGAAATGAAAAGCAGTTCCATATTGAAAAGAGACAATACCAGCGTCACTAAAAAAGGATTCCAAACACTGTTAGTTATGTGGCAAAAATCTTGCAGCTACAGGGTGCTTTTAAAAATCAGGATAAGAAGGTTCATATCTTTAGCAGCTAGTGATTTCAGTGCCACACAAGATCAGAGTCAAGAAAGCAGTTTGTGTGTGCAAAGATATCAATGACTGTGCAAGAAACAGCGCTGAGACCACAGGCAGAGGAAGACCACAGTATATAGGAGCGCATCAGCACTGCTGTGTCAGTGTCCTTAAAAAAACAAGGACTCACCAAATTTAATCAAAATAAATCCTAAACAAATCCTGCTTGCAGCAACAGTCTTATATTATAAACTGTTTAACTGATCAACCCATTATCATTGTTTCATAAGTTGCAACCTAAAGGAGTCTTAGCTTACCTATACCCGTGGTCAGTTTGTGCTCGGTATGAAGTCTTCCTGGCCTAGCATGACTGTTGTTTTCTGCCAACACCTGTGAGAGTAAACACCGGTAACAATCATTACAAAGACCTCAAACATCACCACAAAATACATTACAGACAAGTGCAAACAGTAATTTTTTCCCCTCTAAATGCACAGGTGTTAATAAGCAGCACAGAGAGATGTTAGTGACCAGAGCAAGGAGAGCACACAGAAGGGGCAGATATCTGAACAGAAACGACAGACAGCAGTAAAGAGACAGGTCATGCACACATCCCCAATGGCCACAGGGATTCCATGCCACATGAGGGTATGGGAGTCTCTGACACGGAAGACAACCACAGCGAGTGAGGGAGGGATGCAGGGCGAGGCAGGTGGCGACAGACATGGCAACAGTTTGCAAGTTACTGAAGTTCAAAAAATCAAAATCAAAAAATCAAGACCACACAACTTGGACCAACCAAATTCACATCGCACCTCAAGAGCAAACCATATAGAGTTATTAATAATGAAGTAATCAACAGCAAAAATAAAAAAAGGGTGAGGGAAACCAAATAAGGGTATTCCTGGTCTCTTTTTTTATTCACAGACATGTAGTTCGTGCAAAAAAATCAAAAGAAAAAGAAAAAAATCAAACCAACGAACAAACAACAAAACCTCTGTCAAACTTGTAATGAGTGGCACCCCCCTCCTGAGTAAATAAGTCTTGGGAGGACCTCTGGATGGAGTCTTAATGCAGACGAACGGGTGGGCAGGACGGGGAGGGTCAAAAGTCATGAGTCAGATGATGAAGACGGGACACTATGAGGACATCATGACCCCACTCTCACATCTAATACATCTATGGGAGGCTTACCTGCGGACCAGGGGGGGCACCTATCCACCAGGGCCTCAGATCCCCCCCGAATCCCTCACGCTGTTTCAAAGAGGGTGAGGTAAACAAGCCTTACTCCTCTTTCACATAGCAAATAATATAATCTGGAAAACTGTGGTGCACAAAATGTAATCCCTCTAACCGGGATGTGATCTGCTTGTGCAAGAGCTGCTTGTCCTATACATTTTGCCCGAAGGACAATATGGATGACAAAGTACTAGTTACTCTCAACACTTGTGGCCAGTCTGGACAGAGAGGCTACATGCAGATAAAACAATGCATAAATGAAGTTAAATCCACAGTGAGCCAATTCTTTATCTACAATATGGCTCTCTGTCAAGCAGTTCATCAATCAGCAAAGACAAGCAGCTCTAAGTAACATGAATTTAGCTCTAGTTTTCCAAATGTGCACCATCCACTGCACAAAGTAATTACATTTTTCTGATGAGGACCTCGCTTTTATATAGTAACATCTGTCATCAACCAAACAGATCAAGGTCTGACAAAAGAGGTTTGCATTGATATCATGGTGTTCAAACAGCCAACTACTAACTGCAAACTTTATCTGCTGAAGTGAGTGGTTCAGAAATGTAGTTTATCATTAGCCTACATTTCACCCGGTCAAAGCCATGACCCATGGAATAACAGGGTGTTAAAAAACGTGCTTAAGCAGAGATGGTTTCAGTTTCCGGGGGAAGGCAAAGGGGCCAGGCAATTTTGGAAGGACAAAAGACATCCACCCAAGACACACGTTCCAAAGATCAGCACAAGTGTTAAATCCATTCCACCAGATTAACCGAAACTCAAATGAGGTTGGTGGCCTGTAGCTGTTGTTATTGTTTTCCATATCGAAATTGTGCGACTTGCAAAGGACATCTAATGTGTTTCAGCAGATAAATGTAAAGAGTTATTTTAACCCAAATGTTTGAAATTGATCTTACCTAACCTAGATACCGAGAAATAACTAAAATGCATGTACATTTCATTCACTGGGTTATCATTGGGTAAGTTAGCAATATGTGATTCTGTGTGAATGCCACAAAGCTTTTACTTACAGAGTAGAAAACAAAAATTTATTTAAGAATGATTTAGTAAAAGCTGGTGCTGACAGCCTTTAGCAATTCTAAAACAGCTCTAAAGGGCTGTTTTGCTAGAACTGTGATGCATGGTGCAAGATCTCAGCTGTAAAACTTGAGTGTGAATATAAAATTCCAAATATGCTTGGGCACATTCTGCTGAATCATATATACTTAATAAGAAATAACTCACCACCCAAATAATTAAGTTAATGTTTAACTGCATTTTGGTGCTGAAAATGTCATTTCTTCAACAAAATTGCACATTAATAATTCAAGGCAAAATTTTTTAATAATCATAGAGTCACAGTTGTCTTTCAATATGCGTTGCTGACGCTGCTACCAAAACTTTCATAACAGGGAGGTCCTTAAGCCATATATTGCATTGCCAGCACCATCCTCGCCAGGATATTGCCCTCAGGTTGACGTTTTAGCGCTACAAATACTGTTTCGATAAAGGCTCTTAAGTGCCACCTAAGAGCCATAGACATGTTTAATGGCAGATATGCAAAATGGCAACCAAGTTGCATCAACATGTACATTTCCATAGTACCACACAGTACATAGTGTGAATGAACAATTCCCAGTGCCTTGCAGCTTTGTGAAATGGCACAACTGATACTGGACACTGGGCTAGCTCTATGATATATAGTGTTGATATTGATGCACCTTCTGCATGTGAATCCTGTCTGTATAAAAAAAATGTACCACTAGTAATACTCTAAAACTCCAAACACTGTTAGTTATGTCCTCATAGTAGGCTGAAGTCACACTACACATTTTCTTTGGGGGACAGAAGATAGATTAAAAAATAGAACTTGATCTCAGACCCAGAAAACCCTGATATAGACCCTATAAACCACCCCCTCCTATCAGAAATCAATGACAAAATATAGACTTTAAAGGACAAAAGCATAACAATTGCTGGAAACAAAATGGCCATTGCATAGATAGCCAAAAACAGCACATCGTGGTTTTTTTTCCTATGGCAGGCATAAAAGCAGGCTTTGACGGACTCTGGATTGCCCGACTGAATACTCAATACAAAGAACATACAATTATGTCTAATAACAGTATTCAGCCAACAGACATCCGAGCATACCAATTATGCTGACCTGCACAGCATACTGAGCAGATGAGGTTGTGCCTCCAAAGTACTAAGGTCAAGCTTAAGAGTACAGAATAACAAGAATGTCATGACTCTTTTAAATATGTTGCTACCTGTCAAAGAAGAGACATTAGTCAGGACCCCATTGTTTGAGGGTAAAAAAAAAGTTTGTGGGAAGGTTTTAGGGTGAAAAAATATTTAAATTGAAAAAAGTAATGCAAAGATTCTGTATACAATTCAAGAGCCTTAAAAGAAGTTTACATTTTCAGAGAGGAGAAGAGAAACATGCACTGTGCAGTCAGTGTATAGCCAGTTTATATTAAAAATGCATGCAAAAGTGCAAAACACGAGAGAGGGAGAACTTACAGTATAACCTAAAAACAAATTCTACTTGAACTTAGAATTCGGTGAGCGCAAGACGACTAGGGTAAAAATGACCTCTTTAAATTGATCTGCTGATTTTTTTTCTTTTAGGTGTCCTTTTTGACTGCCGCCAATTTCCTGGGTGCGCATGAACAAAAGTTAAGCGTTAGCGAGTTTGTGTGTGAATAATGAATTAAAAAAATTTGTAGAAACCTGTTGCCATGAGCCAAAAATACTGGATGTGAAAGCCAGTGATTTGGGGGAGACAGGGGAGGAAGTTATTTGGTCCCCTGATCTGCGTCTTCGACGCCCAGTACCCACACCACAGGTGTAATGTGTCCAGGTACCATATGAGTCAGGGCTAGACACACTCAGGGGGCTCTCTTCCTGGAGGTGAGAGAGGGGGCAAAAACAGCACAGTCATGCAACATTAAAAAAAACAACAGTCGGGCTACACTACACGTGTCTATCCAAACATTCACAAGGTCACTACAGCCCTACGGTGGGGTTTTGGAACAGAAGGTAGAGTCATACTTTGCCAACGGTGGTCTTGTTAAAGTCTGGCTGCAATGGGGACTAAGACAAAACAAAATAAAAAGACAAAATAAATAGAATAAAACAACAAAAAAAACAAAGTGAAAAAGAAATTGTATGCTCATTTTTAAAAATTCAATTCACATGTTTAAATGCAGTCTGTTCAGAGAGTATTCACACCTGTTCTCGATAGTCCATTATGTCACATATGCTAATGAAAATCCCTCAGGATACCCTCCTACCATTTTCTCCTGGCAGTGGGTGCCATCCAACATAATTTTTGCTTTAAATGTCTTTCTGCCATTTTCCATTCGTTACCAAAACTCTTTCCTTACCCCCTGAAGGCTCTTTTTGTCCAGAACAAGCTGGTTTACTAAGTACAGGTCACAGACCCTCTGGGCTTTTAACAAGCTCTAATGTTAAAACACCTTGAAAAATCTTCTCTCACCACGTGTTGTCAATGCATGCGACATTTTAGCGAGGTTTCTTGCAGAGATATCACCTATGGCACTGACAAACTGAATGTACATGTTCAATTCTAAAGCCCAGTGTTATGAAGATTTAATGCACATAATGTCGCAACCATGAGGAGGTGTGGATAATCTCTGTGACACTGCACATTCCAGTAACAAAGAGAAATAGTCTAGAATTCGACTACTGTACGTATAAACTTTGGATTGATTGATATTTGGACAATATGTGTCCTGTTTACAGACAAAAATAAAAATAATAATAATAAAAAACTTTTGTTCCAGTTTTGGTTAAGTACTTTCCTTTATTTCCTTCATAGTACATGTCGCACAATGTGCTATCAGGGGTCAGGAACCTTTTCATTATTTTAGGCCATTTCATATTAGCCTGTAACTGCTAGACCAAGTACTCTACCCCGTTGATCTTTTCATTGCCACAAAAAATACTTTTTCTTTCCTGATGTGTTGCCTTTTAATTTAATAACATTTAACCATTTAATAACACTAATGGCGAATGCCAAGGTATGGAAATTGTCTCATGCACAAAGTTACTGTTGAACAGTACTTAGGCATATACATGCTGGAACTCCATGCAGTTCCTTTGAACCTACTATGGCTCTTGATATGGAAAAAAAGACCCCGTGTCGAGCCACATCACCATATCATTGTGGTGGTGACTGGTTACACTAGGAATTAGAAATATAAGGCCTATTGATGTTCACACTTTACTTAGGACTGACACAGTAGTGTCACATTAGCCTATTATAGCCATATGCTGAAATAACCATGATAAAAAAATAAATAAGTAAATAAAAAATTGCAGCGCGATTTTCTCCACAAGCCAAACGGCATCACCATTAGAAGTGACATACCTGGCTTGCGGGCCATAGGTTCCCGACCCCTGGGTAAGATATTTCTTGTATGACTGAGGCGGAAGTATCAAAACCTTCACAGACATGCCAAATGTGATGTAAAACTCTAGGTTTTTAGTTCATTACTGACATGAGGTGAAAGTTAGAGGAAGAATGTAGGTTTGGTAAATCGTCGCCATGGTGTATGATGGGAATACTAGTCTAAAAAAAATAAATAAAAGACCCAAAATGTTTAGAACTTATAGAATAGCATGCACCAACTCCTGTGCCACTGATTCCAAATTAAAATTTGGAAAGAAAAAATTTCAAAGAGAATCTGATTCAGCTCCTGCCATTATGCTGTGGTTTAGTTACAGCTTTTAACTGCTAATGCTGAATAACATGTTACTTTCTGAACAAAGAGCACAAAACTCATATTAAAAATAACAATAACAAAACATACAGCATGATAGCAAGGCTGTATCAGCAACATTATAATTAACAGAAGCAAGGTTTCATGGTGCTGAAAACAGATAATTTGTGCTTTGGGGGGAAACCGCAAAGTAACAAGCCTCTGTTCAGTAAACACAACCAAATAAAATACACTGGCATACTGGGAATTATTCTGTAGAACTTCATGTGGCATCAGTGTATGCATATTCCACCCCATGTCTAACTGACAACACCATAAAAGCCACCAGCCAGCAGGGGCAAGAGGCAAAAAGCACCGTCTTCACACACAACATCTGCTGACGAAACCATTTTTAAATGTATCTGCATTGCAATGACATTGCAACATGAAAGAATTCATTACGGGACACTGGCAATCAATGACAAATCAAAGTCAAACTTACTCTCGGCATTTCAAGCATTTTTAAAAACTATTTTTATGACCCAAAGATGATTGAAGATGATTGAAATTGAATTAAAGATTGTTACACTAAGTTCACACCCCAAATGTAAACCGTTACTCACTTTAACATTTGATGCAGTCTTCATTGCACACTTGGATCAAAAAGTCACTTTCAGGTTTCAGTGAAAACAACTCTTTCCACTAAAAGCACCAGACAAGATCTTACAAGCAATTTCTGCCAGTAGGACTAAATTCATTACTTTGTACATGATGTCGATTAGTAAACAAAGACTAATGTCTGGTGCTGGGCACTTACTTCCACCGAGCCAATCTTTTTGGACCTGGGCAAAGGAGACTTCCTGTGGATGTAGATGGGGTCAGAGACCATGGGCCGGAACATCATGAGGGCTCGGTCTGGTTCGTCCCGTTTGACTGAGCCTGACTCCTCATCGCTGTCATTCTGAGACTTCTTCTTAGATCCCTCATTCTGGTGGAGAAACGTCAAAATGTTCAACTTATTATATAGAAATTATTTATTATTTCAAAAAATAAACATGATCTTCCCTTTCAGAGCTTATATATATATATATATATATATATACACATACACACACACACACACACACACACACACACACACACACACACACACACACACACACACATTATAAAACTTGCATGCCTGGGAGTGTAATTTTACCAATTACCAACCAAGACAAATACTTAATTGACAAATGCTCACCTCTCTCGATGCTGGTCGGTAGCCAAACCCTGAAGGCAGGTTCTTGTCCTCCTCACAGCCCTTGGCTCCAGGACTGAAGTGCAACTCAACGTGAAAACGCTCCTCTGATGAAGGGTCCTGGGTAAATCACAGGAAAAACAACAACAACATGGCAACCATCAGCCCACATTAGACAGAGCTTCTGGCCCTAGTACAAACACGGTATGCCAGGAATGCCAGCTACCTTGTTAGGATCCTCATACAACATGATAACAATCTGGGTCATGTAGTTGAGCTCACTGACGACCTTCAGGTACTCCATGGCCCGCTTCCACTGGTCGTCCTTGGCCTCCTGGAAAATAGCCAAATATAGTGAGCACAATCCCTAAATAAACAAATGCAGTGAATAAAAATAAACAAATAAAAATAGACAAATGGCCACACAGAGATTGACATGTTTACTGTGGAAGTGTTTTGTCATACATCACAGAGTGCTCCGTAGCGCAGAATGGAGAGTAGTGAGTGCACATGGCTCTCACTGGTGAAGTACAGCCGGGTCCGCACATGACGCTCAGGAGACATCACTCCCCTGGAATACCTGCGAGGTGAAAGAGGCAATGACCACATTTCTCTCATCACCCTCTCAGCCCTGACTTCTGCTACATCTGACAAAAGACCTTAGTCAGCCTTGTTACCAAATGAACTGTCCAAGAGGATGGGAGAGTTCCGTCAACAGGTCACTTCAGCCCTTTTCACAATGACGAATATCCCGCATTTAACACCAAGAATTAGTGTGTCGCCTGTTCCTGTCATACTGACCGACACGGGGTTGGGTGTCCATTCGACCCGCCAATCGACTCGCCTTGGACCCTAGTATCAAAGCTGAGGCGTGTTCAGTGTGAAAGTTCGTCCTGGGGTTAGCTGGGTGACAGCCATCATCAGCGCAACCTTCCGTTTAAAAATGCTTTTTGAGGAGGTGTATTCTTGTCAGCGTCATGCTAACTGTAGTTTCATAGTTTTCCAAGGATACCGAGGGCTTTACAGTTGCATTGGCTAACACTGGTAGAACTTTGTTGGTTGTAGGCTACCTCAGAAAACACGAAAGAGCTAATAAGTTTCTTGTCAAGTGATAATGGCAATATGGCAAGCAAAACTAACTGCCTGTCCAACGTTGTTGTACTGCTAGCACATATAACATTATCATCATTGTGCTAACACAGCATCCAGCCATCTAACCACCAGACGTTACATTACATGGTCCAGCTTTGTCAATAATCCACATTCATCTTTCTGATTCCAAGTCCATCATTACCATTATTTCATCATATGTCATATTGGTGTAGGCTACAGACCAGAAGACTGCTTAGCTAAGACATTTGTTTGTTGGCTTTCTATAGAAGGCATCATAAGCTTATTGAGTCTATATGGCTCTGCAAAGCTCCCTCTGCTGGATACTCTGAACAACTCTTCTAACTTATCTCTCGATATAGGAACTCAGCTTTAGGCAGATAATATGCCTTGCTCTCACAATGTTTTGCCCTGAGAATATAGCGGGTTTCAGTGTGAAAAGGCCTTATAAGTTGCTCTGGGGAGCATTTCCCAAAAACATGATTGCTAACCACCAGCAACTTGGTTAATTGGCAATGGGAAATTGTACTGCATTTAGTCAGCAGCTATGGATATGGAAACCCATGCCTGGAGAAGAGCCTTGGCTGCATACATAAAGGAAAATAAAAGTAGATGTTGCCATAATCAGATTTCTATGTCTCATCTTTCTTACACCGGATGAAGTTTGTTTACTGTGTCGTCGTCTTGAGTCCTCTGGAGGTCGGAGCGAATCTTGCGGATGAGTGGGGTGCAGTAACCTTTGGCAATGTCGAGCTTCTCTGCTTGAGCGATGCCATACTCCTGATGGAAAAGAACAGAGTTGTCTGTGGATAAATCAATAGCGCAGTGCTTTAATCTAGCTAACTCATCAGTTGAAGACCTGCACAACCAGCACCCCCAAGACAGTGCACTTTTATAGCACTTTCCAAGGCAGCCAAAGTGCTTCAAGCATACATTAGGTGCGTTAAAGCACACACAAAGTACAAAATAGTCCTAAAAATAGATGTCACTGATTCTACTTCTACGTCACATAATTTAGCCTTGCCTGTGGAATGACTATGTCTGCGAGTGCTTTTGACAGGCGATAGATCTCCATGGTATTGTCCAGCTTGAGGGAGCTGTTGTGCTGCACGTCGTATTTGATGCAGTCGTAGATGTCCGGGATCTTGCTGATGTTGTAGCGGCCATTCTTCATTTTGAAGTCCTTCTCCAGTTTGGACCAGCGGCGCAGCATCAGTTCCAGGGTCTCGCTGTGATACAGCTGGATGTCTCCTTGTTAACAGGGATGACAGGGAGAAGATTGATTTTTATTTAATTCCTGCAATGTACTCTATAACACACAAAGTTACTTTAGGTATTTTATTAAGTTCAAGGCCTGTTCACTACCAAAGACAAGAACAACATTTCCACCACCGAATGATGAATAAAAATGTGTGATTAGGCTTTTGTTACCAGTAGCTACTGGATCCTCCATTTTCTGTCTGATTTGATGGGTGAGGTTCTGAATGAGGGAGTAAACTTTGTCACAGGTCTTCACTGGGTTTCTGATCAGTTGCATGGACTTCACCAAGGATGTACTGCCAGTCGGTGCAAGCTTATGGGAAAGAACAAACAATAAAAGAGGCCTTTGAAGACAGTAAACAAAGGCAATGGAAAAGGGGGAATGGGGGGGGAGATCAAACAGGATGGCTCTCAGGAAGTGGTCTAGTAACAGTTGATTTCTGTGCTGTCGCATCAGAGCAGTTATTCCATCATCTTTATAGGCCATTCAAAAGGTAGGGACACAGGAAAAACAAAAATAAACCTTGCTATGAATCCAAAAGAAAAAATGGGTTTTCTGACAGCACAGACATATGAAAATAAAAAAAGGCTATTGCTCTTCTATATAAAAAAACAAACACACCAATGGTGCAATAAAAAACACCTTTCACAGACAGAAGTGAGTCCTTAGCACTGCAGCATAGACTTTACTGACACTGATAAATACTTCCTTGGGAATACATAAGTAAAGTTAAGCAGTTGGATCAGAGAGACACTTACTATTGCTTTTCAATAAAAAACAAACAAACAAAAAAACGCAAGAACAGTAAGAAGTGAGTCCCTGCCTCTGCACTGACTTTACTGACATTTACTGACTTGCACTCCTTGGGAATGCAGAAAGCAAAGATCAGACAGACATTTTTATCCAAAGGGACAGGGATTTAAAGGCCATTTTTTTTTGTAAAGACAAAGTTTCTGCTAGCCAAGCTCTGCCACACACCATACAATATATTCCTGTTTAATATCATTTTCTCATGTTAAAGCTGTGTGTTTTTACGAGCTCATGTTAACAAGTGCTTAGCTGTCAGCAGACCTTCTCGTAGTCCTCGGCGGTGAAGTCGCGGTCCTTCTGTAGGATCTCATGCAGCCGGGCTTTGACGCGCTGTTGGCAACTGCTCAGAGAGTCACTGTCGCTGTCCAGCAGGCCATTCATGTTGGCACTCTTCACCATCTGCACCAGGATGGGCGTCAGCTCGCCCTCCAGTGCCAACAGACCCTGCAGTGTTAGGAGGAGGGGATGAAAGAGGGAAAGAGAGAGAGAAAGAGAGAGGAAAGAGAGAGACAGACAGAGAGAGAGGGGGGGGGGAGGGAGGAAGAGAGAGGGAGAGAGAGAGAGGGGGAGAGAGAGAGAGGGGAAGGGAGAGAGAGGGGAAGGGAGAGGGGGAGAGAGAGAGAGAGAGAGGAAGAGAGAGAAGGAGAGAGCAAGAGAGAGTGAGAGGGAAATGGTTTCATAAAGGAATAGTGTCAGTTTCTAGGCGTAGAGAAGGCAGTAGAATTCATGAGGAAAAAAAACTAGAGGATTGATTCCAAGTCCTCAAAACTGAGCACGTATTTTCCACTTGCAATTCCAAAAATTGTTTCTTTATGGTAATACAAAGGGAATGTGAAGAGAGAACCAGGCAGCCTTTTAAGCTTTCAATTAATCACATATATCATTTTTATTAAGCATTAATGACAGCTCTTCAACTGACCTGAGGCAATACTGCCACAATCAATCAAAATAGACATCTACAGGATTTTAACTTTGAAAAGGTCCAACAAGTTGATCAATAACCAAACAAGTCCTGTTGTTTGACTTGTAATGCCTGCTCACTGACCTTAGCGAAGGCCGCAGCAGTCATCTGTACCCGCCCCTCATCGGAGGCGTAGATCTTCAGGTCATGCCTGTACGTGCTATGCAGGCGCAACAGCCCGCAGCCAGGGAAGCCAGCATAATCACCTGCCCAAACAGGACAGAGTAGGTCGGTAACCAGGATAGAAACACTTCAACGCGACAGTTTGACAGAGGTAAACATCTAAAAACCAGCTCAGGTTGCACCAGAAGTTACAACTGAAATCTAATTCCAAAGTTACATTTAAAACCAACACCCTCATAATAGTAACACAGTACTTTTTAAAAAGAGTTCTACACCAAAGTTCTTAGATGTACTCTGCATAAAATTCTGCAATGTTTTTCCAGTAATATATACTGTAATGGCCCAACTATAACACAACCCTCCTTCCCAGACTAATTTTGTGGGGAAACAGAAAAGTTTTGCCTTATATTTTGGCTTATATCAAAAATTATTTTACTTGAAAAAGTGGGTGAAAACTCATTGGAAAACATTTTAAAAGTTAGCCAGTTGTTTTTTGTAACATCACATTACTCTGAATGAAAGCAAGAGATCAAATTGATTAATCGTCTAGATAAATTTGTCATGAATGAATAGCACCACATGAAAGATCATTTTCCATGAAAGTGCAAACAATACACTATAGGCTATCTACCAGACACTATATGAGGGGGTAGACTATATCCTTGCATGAAAGTAGGCTACAGGCTTGCAGAAAAACACTGAGATTTGGTCAGCATTGCCCATCCGATCGAGGGGGTATGGGTGAGTTTTCCTTAGTTTGATCAAAAGCTACAGCTGAAAAGCCAGCTTCTCCTCAAAGCAAGACTCATTCAGTCGGTGACAGCGCTGCGTTGTTGAGTATGCACGTCTGTATCCTGAATATGATCAGATGTGAAGCGTCTGGGCATTTGCGCATTTAAACACATATCCCCAAATGTTATCAACGACGGGTCAAGGGATACTGACGTGCATGTAATTCCAGTCATTCTTCTACACCACTCAGTGCTAATTTTGAATTCGTTCAAGACAATCTCTTACCTCTAAATCGTGTGTAGCAGTTGTTGGCCTATGAGATACTGCTGGTTCGTTTAACACATAAATAGTTTTTGACTCCCTCTTTATTTTCCCCCCATTTTTGTCTAATCTGCGAAAATAAGACGACCCCCTTTATTCTGAGGTAATTACAGAAAAAAATGGCATCTTAAATTCGTGCTAATAAGGTACTTAGGCCAACAGTGCCTAAGAAATATACTAAATCTTCAGTGCCTAAGAAATATACTAAATCTTCAGTGCCTAAGAAATATACTAAATCTTCAGTACCTAAGAAATATACTAAATCTTCAGTTTAACAGTTAAGCTATTAACATTTCATTCTGGCATTCTGGTCTGGTCTTAAGTAATGCATTATGTATTACTTAAGCTAAAGCTTACTTTACTCAGCTTACTTTAGCTGAGTCACTTTTAATCTGTGTGTGTGTGTGTGTGTGTGTGTGTATGTGTGTGTTGAAGTCTCACCTTGCCCTCCGGGGTACATGCACCTGAAGGCCCTGCCCAGCTCCTCAGCCTGGACCCTGCCAGCGGGGGTAAGCTCACCCCCCCACTTCAGCACCAGCAGCAATGAGGGATCATCTCTCTGCACGTCTGCAAACACAAAAACACACACACACACAAACACACACACAACACAAATGACACAGATGACACTGGAAAGTCTAAACTGTTATCAGGTCATACATGAAACAAGAGTTCAGATCGTCATGAACCTGTGAGTAATCATTAAAGAACAGGCTGTCTTTTGTGATTTGTCCAGTATCTGTTTTGGACAGCACATGCAGCCAGATAAGGATAACAAATTACATACTCTGATATTGCTCGTGGTGCATGATCCATGTACTCATATTTGAACAAGACAAAAAAAACTAACAATAAGACAAGTTTAGTTTAGACCTTAGTTTACCTTCTTCCTCACTAGAGGTTTTTGGACAGCCGTGTGGGAGATATGTTAACTGGACTTTTCGGTTGATTCCCGAGAAATGTCCATACCTGGAAGACAGTTAGTTGAAAAATATGGGCTCTGTGGACTGTAATTGTGAATTACAGATCAGCACCTGAAGCTCTTGAAAAGCGAGCATTCTACATACATTTCCAGGACTGTTTTGAGTTGCTCAAGTTTTGCTTTGCTCTCTTCAATTTCAGAGTCGTTGTTTTGTCCTAGTTCAACCAACAGCTGTCGGGCAATGTCCAAAACTTCCTGCGATTACACACAAAAAAAGCAACAAGTGATTAGACATGGCATCAATAAAGACAAAAAGTCTCATTTTTGGGGTTTTATGCTTTGTTGTCCTACCTGTAGCTGTTTAGGCTTTTTCAGTTTTAACTTTCCACTTTTGTATCCTTCACATTTTTCGAAGAGGTCAAAAAATCTACGAGAGACATGAAACTACATCATCGCACAATAAATTGAGAAGGGTTTGATGATGCTTTTAACTTTGACACAAATCACTAGCTATGACAGTCAAAGCTGAAACTGGAAACATTCCTCATCAGAATGATGAGGAAACATTTACATTTCAGTGTATTGTGAGGGCTCTTAGTTTCACCTGATGCATATCTCCATTATAAATTCATTACAATGGCAATCGCCTTTATGCCATAACAACATTCAATAAGGAAAAACATTGAGTACCTTTGATGTCTGACCTCCATTTTCATTTTCTGTTTGGGCGTTCTGTCGCCATGGCGAATCACGGCAATGACACACCTAAGCTCCATCCTGTAAAGACCAAAAGCCAACTTTTTTACCGGCCAACACAGACAAATCACACTCAAACAAAACACACAGTTATCAATAGGGATAACCAGAGTTTATATACACACATAGTTCCTGAGGTTGTAGGGACAATTGGGATGTCTTCAGCTTCCAGCGGTATGGACCACGGGATCTGAAACTGGGGAGCCAGCTCTCGCATAACAATGTTCCTGAAATAAGAGATGACATGGACTCCTGTCAGCCACTGAAGTCTTCAGAATTCAGAGTTTAAAATAACATATCTTAAGTCATATCTTATACAGATATCAATGTTCAACAGTCAGTTTTATATATTTTTGACAATTTTAACAAGTCCAAGCTGGCATTCATTAACACAGCAGACATGATCCACTGATACACAGTATGCCACACAGTTGGTAATACGCACCCCAGTATTTTTGCACAGTCATCGTAGTACTTCATGGAATTTTTCACGAAGCTGAAGCCATTCACGTCACAAACGTAGGATTGTCCATTGGCACGCAGCAGGTCAAAGCCACACACAGTTTGCTGTCAGGCAGAGAGATGAATAGGTTGATTTGTGGCAGGTCACATACAGCATTTCACACACTTGACATTTCAAAGGGTCACAGCAAAGGGGGAGATCCTACAGAGGTTTGCTGACTACAGTTGGTCACAGACAACAAATGGTGATGAGGTGTCTCATCAGGTGCGGACCACAGGAGAGAACAAGGAATTGTAGTGTCATTTATACTTACTAATGTATGTTTATGTAAAATATCCAAAAGGAATCTAAATTTGACATAAAATTGTCAATGGCTGAATGTAAATATTCCCCATGGATAACAGTCCGTCCCCTCTGTCCTTCTGTTATATTTAGTATTTAGATGTCGAGGGGCAGCCATGCCACAAGGACATCTAGAAACTTCTGGTTAATTTTTATGGACACACCTTGAAGGCAAGACAGACTTTCCAGGCGATGAGTTTCTCCCGGGCGTTCAGAATGACGGGATACCGAACCTCTTTCCCCTCGCTGTCCCGTTCCACCTTTCCGTCCAGCGCTGGTGACTTTCGAGCCTCCGCATGGGCATAGTCCGGGCCGACTGTGTACACCTGGTGCCAGTCAACACAGGTAGCAGATTATGGTTGCATGTGTAGCAAGTATAGTGTAGCTAATATGAAGCACAGTAATCATTTAACTGCTCCTCTATTAGAAGACAAAACATTTGGTCTCATTTGTCATTTTAACATAATCAGTTCACACAGTGCAACTGCTGCAAACACTATTATTTTTTTGTGTCTATGATTCCAATGTGTAGGTTTGTGGAAATAGTAAAATGCTGAAGGCAACAAGTGCAGAGTCAGAGACCACAAACAAGGTAAAAATGTTTTCTATTTCACGATAATATATTCTAGACAGACACCAGCATCTGCCTCATAACTGAAAACAAAATGCAAATGAGCATGCAAATGTCTCTTCAGGGAAATAAAGCACCCTGCTGAGGTTTGACATCCAACTACAGTCAGTGCGACAGGACCTCGCCCCGTGATGCTCTAGCGTCTATAATTGGATTGCGAGCTACAGCAAGCCAGCGAGCTACTTGGCTGGCAAATCCAGGCTGGGTCCTTGACCTTCTCTCCCTGTACAGAGAGATGGAGAGAGTGCTAGGGAGAGATGGAAAAGGACGGCATGAGAGTACCTTCACGTCAGTCCCGTCTGTCGGCATGAACTCCTCGTAGATGTATGACCCTGTTTTCCTGACATTGCTCTCAGGAGAGTAAACACTACTTCTGCTGCCAATCTACACCAGACAGAGAGAATGAAGAATGAGACCGTGAAGATCCTCACTGTTGTTGGGAGATGAAATACACCAGAAAAGTCGACTGTGTGTCTATGTGTGTAAAAACACGTGTTGGTTATAATATTTATGGTAACCTTTCGAGGTCTATTCATTATGTAAATGATGCATGCATTGACTCTCCACTAGTCAAGATCTATACAGACATTGTGCTTACCTTCCGGAATAGTCTCTGGCTGCCTCCCCCTGCTGACGTTGGATAGTAGATGTAGACGTTGTGGTCCTCTGCACTTACAGGCTTCTCAACAAATGGCTTTTGAAACACTTCCCCATTCACCTCCACGTGGTCCTCTCCCTCCACCAAATTGCACTCTACAAAACAAATGCACACATGCACGTGCACACAAACACACACACACACAGACACACACACACAGACACACGATTTAAATATGCACATAGGCCGTCTTTGACAATAAGGAGCACTCTTTCTTTCCTTCTTTCTTTCATGTAGTGATTCTTTCACACACACGATTTAAATATGGACACAGGCAGTCTCTGACAATATGGAGCACTCTTTCTTTCTTTCCTTCTTTCTTTTATTGATACTTTAGTAAGCAATAGAACAGGCGAGTCAGAAGTACCAAGCACGCTTCCTTTTACAGTATGAACATCACATAATTTTGCTGTGCCACATCTCCTGTTGTGCAGGCACAAAGAGATGACAAGAAAATCATCTATTGCAACTCATCATTTTCAGAGGGGATTTTTGTTCCTTTTCCCTGTGAAGAGCCAGCTGCCATAAAACCCACACTGGGTACTGATCCGCGACTGTCTGCTTGTGGCTGCCAAGCCTCACACGACAGACATGTGGCCTATCATAAGTAAACTATCAGACAGGCTGGCAGCAGCAGAGATGGGGAGCAGACAGGCCTACCTAAGCCTCATAAACCTCCACACATGGTCAAACCCAGCTACAGTGGCAGCTCGCCACAGTTCCAGTTGGGAGCGATAGTGTAATACAGACTGATGTCGCAATCGAGGGACGGGACATGGCATGAGGGAGAGAGGGCACAATCTGGGGATCGTTTGAGCAGAAAAAGCCTGTAATTGTCATCTCTATTGGGCCCGTTTGTCATCAGGCTGGCTAATTAAATAGGATGTCTGGTGTAGACGCATTCGGCAGTTGCAGAAATGCAGGGGGGGGAGTGCTCCACTAAAAGGGCCTTGTTGAGTGTCTAGCAATTTCCAAAGCTGTAAAACACAGCAGATTATAAAGCACTAAACTGTAGACATAATTAAGAGATACACTGAGAGAGAAAAGGAAAAATAAATTGCTGTCGGCGCACACGCACACACACACACACACACACACACACACACACACACACACACACACACACACACGCCACAGCTACCACCACACTCTGACACACACAAACACATGCACGCTCTAATTTTCTCAAATCTCTTTTGCTGACAAATGGGAGTTATATTCAGGCGTTTTTTCCCCTCTAATCTTGTATTATCCCTGGCATCCACCCTAAGCTCTTCAGCAGCACGAGCAAGCAGCGCATTTCAAACTGCAAGGGTTTAGAATGAACGTCACCCATGAAAAAGCCACAAACTTCAAATTTAGAGGAACCTTTACATTCAGAGGCACCTACCACTTTCAGAATAGACACCAAGCCAGACACAAAGACTTCACTGTGTATGACACCATTAGTCAAACACAGTGTCTCTTTCACATTGCAAGAGCAGGTTCAGAAACTAGCACAATTTGAGAAACCAGAACAGAACTGAACCGTTTGTGTGGCTTGAACCACTTCCTCAAATATTTGCATGCTGTATGTATTATACGTTAAACTGAAAAACACCTGCTTAAACAGAACTGTCTGGCTGGCTTCCATAAAGCATCATATAGGATAGGATTTCAGCCTAGGCTACTGCATACTATGGTCTTTTCCCACTTTTGTGTTTCCCATTATATGGGCTTTGCTGCTGCATTGCCTGTGCTGCTATGTGTCCTACACTACTATGTAGCCTGTACTGTTGTTTGGCCTTTGTTGTTATGAAAGGGGACAGTGAAGGGCACTGCAAGCTTTCGCTCTAGAATTCCAACTGGTGCCAGTATCAGGGCTATCAAAGAGACAGGCCTGGCGGCAGCTTCACATCCACTCAAGTTGCCAACGAGGTCGTGATTGACTCCCGTCAACACAATCTCGGCTGCGGCTGATCCCGACCCTGACCGAACAGCGCCCGCTGTCCACGCCCCCCCCCCCCCCCCAATGACTGGTAAGCCTATCTCTAGCGGTAACCTAAAGTCACAAAGCCATCCGAAATGGGCTCGCATATGTCTACTCAAGTTTGTAACACTATTAATAGTGACGAATTAAATGAGATAGAGGCAGTGGTATTCCTGTGTTCAGGCTGGCTCATACGTCCTGTAATTCCTGATCTCCCTGTCTTTCGATCCTCTCATGACTGTGGGGCACTGACAGGCTTTTTCATATTCGTGCACACGCACGACTTCAAACAACACTGCGGACTGAGCTCGCCCTAAAACTGCTGCGTTTTTAAAAAAAACAAAAAAAAAACAAAGCTCAACCCCAGCAAGCAGCCAGAAGTGTATCAGGCAAATATCTTAAAATATCAGCGAAAACTAATAACAATCCCTAATGCAAGTGTACAGCACATCTGCACTGGGAAAGTGAATTGAATGCAAGTCATTAAATTTGACCCACATCAGACACATACAGTTTCTTGTCATTCCTCACGAGCAAAGCAGTACAGGAACATGCAGCGTTTGAACTAGCCCACGTTTACATTACACAACCCATTTACACAACAGGCATTTCATTTCATTGACGTTTCATGCTTCAGAAATCTCACTAGAAATAAACATTCGGTTTAGCAATCGTTTCCACATGTGCACAGGGAAGGGGACCGAGTCTCTCTCTACTCTTTTAGCTTCTTAGGCTGAGGAAGGGAAAATATATATTTGTTTGGGTGAACAAACAAAAAGCTCAGTGCACCACTGGACAGATGGTGGATGGACAAGAATTGACCTGGTGACCAACAGTCTGCATTTTCATTAGGTAAAATAGAGGGGAAAAGATGAGATGAGCTAGAGAGAGAGAACAGATGAGATGAACTAGAGAGAGAGAGAGAGAGAGAGAGAGAGGGAGGGAGAGAGAGAGAGAGAGGGGGGAGATTGGAAAAGAGAAAGGGTCAGAGGTGACAAAACAACTGTGAGAGGTTGAAGAGGCCAGGGGAGACAATGAGAGTTTGATGAGAGACTGACTCAGAGAACACAGAAAGACTCATTTAGGGAAAGAGAAAGAAACGGATAGAAAGACAGAGAGAGTAAGAGTAAAAAAAGAAAGAGAGAGACATCAGTGTCTGGGTGCCAGCGCTGTGCCCATGTAATGGGAGGCTGGGTTCCATCTGGCTGGATAAGATCTGACAAGCCAAGCCATTTATATAGGCAAGTCAAGACCTCACCTGCACCCTGCGGAAGGCTTGGAATGAGACAGATGTTGCCATGACCACTGCATGTGGCTACCATGGATACCGGAGTTAAAGAATCAGGACACTGACAAGCTCTCTGGGGAGGGCAGTGACTCTCAGCATCTGTTTGCTCTGGGCTGCATGATTCTAGGAAAACTGTGAATCGTGATTGTCTTGACAAGAATTGAGATAATTTTTTTTTTTTACAAACTGAATAGCCTACTTGAGTTAGGTCAAGAATTATGTTAAAAATTGTACGATATCAAAATAGCAAATCAACACTGATTGTGCAGAACAACATTAAGATAACCTAACCTTGGGTTTGTGTTATTTGTGAGGATAAATTAGGTGAGTGATGGGTTACGTTGCGATCTTAGACAAGAATGCAGAACGTTCATTCTCTTTAAGACAAAAGAGACCCCACATAAGTGCGTTGTCCACCATGAAAGTCTTGTCCCACCTCCACACACCCTATAATTTTATTATAAGATTTTGCTTTCTTACGTTTTATTTTTTTACGACATCTTTTATGTGCTTCTTTGGAAAACACGTTTGTCACTGAAGATGCACACAGCAAAACAATATGTATGCCTAAAGACTATGTGAGCCATAACCATAAATCATGATCGCTATTTTGTAAACTAGGGCTGTCTATTAATATCGACATATGTCTGTTGGGGTAGAAAGCAAGACAATCAATCCACCAACAACATGGATGTAACTTTTGCCATATTGTCATATGGAGCTGAGTGGAGGACTTATCTGCATACAATCATAGGTGACAATGCAGTAAAGTCTGTCCATTTGCACTGCAAACGCTGCTTAAAAAGGAGTAACCGTCTGTCATGTCTGTCAGCTGGTTTGGTTAAGGCAGTTGGCCGTTCTCTTCACCACCACCCGGGTTTTATCATTCATGTTGCAGTCTATTTTTCTTCTAAGCACCGTTTTCCAAAACCCGTCTCACAGTCGCTCATCACTGCACCATTTCAAAAACTCTCTTAGTGCCGGCTTGCTGCTACACTAAATCACGTGATGGAAAGGTTGACTTGTCATTGGTTGAGATAGAAAGCAACGACACTGCAATGCTTGTGGGAACTTGAGAAACTCCCAGAGGACAACGAAATAGAAGTGTGTATTTGTGATACAGCACGTAAATTAAAATACAGAAAAAACGTTGTCATTGGGAAATTAGATCGTATGTAGGTGTGAATCGAGATCACATTTTTTTAACGATTAATAGTGCAGCCCTAGTTTGCTCCCTGACATACTACACACAGACAGGATACAGACTGGCTACAACCTCTCTGAACACTTATCTGAAATCAGTGCCTATATCCAATACATATGCCAGTCACCCTCTAAAGAGCAAGACAACAAAACATACAGCATATGGCACAACTGGATGCAATGTCTCACTCACACACACACACACACACCTTCTGGTTGAGCAGGGTCCCGGTTTAGAACTGCATAACGTGGAAGTTGGATTCCCTCAGCCTTCAATATCTGATACACCTCTCTCCTAAAAACAAATTAGCAGTAATAAACACTTTTACTTTTTTTAAAAAGAAAAATCTCTGTCACACACACACACAAAACATGTCACATAATCACATTAGGTTCCCACACACAATAATATTTTCTCTTCAATGATGTCATCATAAGCACACTTCACAGAGGATAGAAAGGCATTTATCACCTCATATACACACACACACACACACACACACACACATGGCCATCCTATCATGTGAGCGGGTAATTTAATCAAGGTACTTAAGACAGGAGTCACACAGTCTGCCGCTGTTGGCAGGGTGTTGCATGTATGTCAGCCTGTGTAATACTCGAGCGGTGAACATGGAGCAGAAACAGACATCAAACTCTATTGGTCATCAGCGTTGGGAGGGGGGGTTCAATGCGGTCTGGTCTGCCTCATTTCAATGTATTTGAATGCATATGTTATATCTGATTAGTATGAGGGCATCAGAGATGAGGCCGGGCTGTGACAGATGCTTGATAAAAGTCAATGACTGATGTCCATTGCTGGCAGCATCACTCGGTAATGGGCAGGCTAGCAGGAGATCCTTGTGAAAAACGACTTCCTGCCCTTCAGTAGCAAAAAGCAGATTGTCGATAAAAACGCTTAAAGTTCATCAGTGAACTTTCTGATAAAATACTTCCTGTGCAATATGGTTGTCGCTAAAATAATAACAAGCCCTTGCTGCATTAAAAAGTTATGAGTGCATCAGACAGTAAGGCCTAGATATTCAAAGCAAGTGTGCAAACTCTCTGGGGGAAAAAAAAAACATTGCATGTAATGGCACGAAGGATGCATTTATCATACAGCTTGTTTCTCACCTGTCCTGTATACAGTACTGCAGGTCCAGGTCATTGATAACAAATGGGTTCCTGAGTTTCTCGTAGGCCACTGCTTTATCCAGCGGGAAACCTGCAAGAGAGTCGCCCCCCTTCAAATGAGACTCAGGCAATCACACATTCAATTATGTCACTGTCACCGTCAAATATAACCCAACTAAAGTACAAGAGAACCAGGATAACATTGCACCCATGAATACAGCTCCCCACTGCATTGCGTTATATTATATTCTATGCTACAGAAGTTAAGCCCAGCCCATATTATCATTTTGCAGAGCCAGTGTGTCAGATTAATCATCACCTTTTGAAAATTGTCAACAGAAAATAAAGGTGCAACCCCCCCCCCCCCATCTTGGTTCAACCATTATTCTCTGACATAATTTCCATTTTTCTGTTTATTTGGTGTGGGTTCTGTTCATTACAATGCATCACGCTGCACAGATGACTCAGGTCTACGTTGCCTTGAGGCCATCAGTTTTCAAAGGAAGTGTTTTGTGATGCGATGCGATGCTATCGTGCTCTGAGAGACTGCAATTGCCTTGTTACTGTGCATCTGGAGTGCTCTCACAGGCACAGGAGTCAGAGGAGGATAAAAGTCAGGAGGGCCATGCCTGCCGCCTCAGAGGAAACGATTTTAAATAATTCTCCAAGAATGAAACTTCAGATGAAAATCTGATTCAACTCATGTGCCACTGAAATGAGGCGTGAGGTTCATTTTCAGTGGGAGATCAACACCATTTCAAGCTATTTGAAGGAAAGATTTTTGAATCATGTAAGTAATTTTGTGAAGCATATAGAAACATAAAGATACTTTTGTGCTTTCTGAAATTGGCATTCCCGAAGTGGCTGCCCACCTTATCACAACATTCCTGAGTAGGCTGCAGTTAGCTGCAATGTTTTAGAATGTTCAGAAAGTCAAACAGTTCCACAATGCCAAGACTGTACTTGACAAGACTGATGTTACCTAACTGACATGTTAAACATCACACTCTACCTGGCAAACAGGAGATCAGTACCACATATACGTGATTGCTGTTGGTTGAGTTGGTCGGCATTTGTCTGGTCAGTGCGAAAGCGCCTTTAAATCAACAGGTTTGATAACATCCAACCTGGGTCATTCTAGGCCTAGTCAGCTTGCATGTTTGCACCATGTCTCTCATTCTTTCCCTCATCCCTTACTATGTGGTTGTGTAGGAGCCACGCTCATTCCTGGGTGGGAAATTTTGTGTTTTTTTTAAATGCTTGATATCTACCAGCCTCTTTTGTGTTTTGGCTGGTGCAAATCTCCAATGCAGGCTCATACGAATGGGAAAATAAACGAGCGACTGGTTCTCCTCAACAGATCTGCTTGTTCCTACCAGGGCCGTGACAAATTGATACAATTATAAGAAGGCAGCTGGCAGTAGACGGGTGGGTGCCACGCCATAAACACCACCCCCTGACCGACCACCCCACCCCCTCCCAAATAACACCACACGGGCCAGCGTTGCCCCTGCCAGCTGACTAGAACATTAGATCCTGACGTCTACCCGAGATAACTAGTCGACAAACGTGTTTACATTTAACAGGCAGCCAAGCAGCTGCCAAGTCAGTCTTTTGACTCGGGCTGTAAATAACTCAAAAAAGTACTTAATGTGCGAACATGTTTCAAGCCTGCTGCACCCAAATTGGCTAAATAAAGTTCCACTGCACTTATGTTTTGCCAGGACATCAACACCATAGCAGAATGATCACATAGTGGAACCCCATGCTGCTATGTGATCTTGCATGTTTACCCTACACTGTGGTTTTCAGTTTAGATTTTAAGTATCCCAACTGGCTGACTTCTTACATTTTTTCCAGTTTCATTCCCCTTGCTGATATGTTTGGATAGGGAAAGGTGTTGCGACATGTTATGTGTTCTCACTTACCGAACACTCGGGGGGGAAGGAATGCATTGCATTGATATTACTTAAACAAAAACTCTCTGCCCGTATTTCCAACAGTTTACAGACGAACAGGCCATGTAGGCAGGCCCTAGAGGCCATGAGAGAGATGCAATGTGGAAGCACACAGTGAGTCTTTTCATGAGAGGGGGTGCATGAAACAGGAAGTGTGAGCGTACATGCTGTCTTACACACACACACACACAAACAACTATAAATTAAAGTACATTTGTCTGTGAGAGTGTGCTTGTACCTCAGAGTTCAAGTAAAGTATGTGTCAGAGTATATTTGCATAGGAGCGCATGCCATGGGGCATATGCATACATGCATGTGCATGCGTTTTCTTTCCCCTACACCATAGTTGTGCATAGTGGGCTAAAGGGTTTGTGTCCTTTTGTGACGGTGTGCAGTTTCTGCATCCTAGACTCTGTTGATATCAGTTACCTTTGGATGTCAATACGTTATTATATAATATCAAATTATATAATTCCATCCTCAGGGTCCTAGGCTATGCAACTGCATCTTTTGCCAAGGCCTTGAGCTCATCAAATTTGCTCTGTGTCTTCTCAGTGTTAGCCGCAATAAAATGTGTTAGTTTAGCAGTTACCTTTGGAGTGGAAGGAGATGAGACAGTCACACTGAGGCCAGTTCTCTACGGGCTCGTTGAGGATGGCCTCCTCTTCAAAGGTCACCACTGTGATGTACTTGAAGAGGCACAGGCGCTCCAGGATCTCCTTCATGGGCTTGGACTTGGACTTCTTGGCCATGGCGCAGATGCCCACCACAATCTGCCTCTCCGGGGGCTTTTGAGGAGATGAAACAGGAAGTAAGGGAGCTTGTTGTCAGATTGTCTACTCAAAAATTAAGCATTTTTTTCTTTTAGCTTTTAAGGTCTACATATAAATCCATATAACTGAGGGGTCTTGTGAAAGTCCTCAACCACTCTGCCAGGCTTACATTTCCTTTCAGGCTTTGGGTCAAAAGAGCACTTCTAACACAGGTTAATTTTAAACATTTGCAGGTTTTGTTGTCACCATTCTCCCTTGATGCATGTTAGCATGTTTTAGTCCCCTTGAGTGTTATAGGGCTAACTCTGCCACCTTCCTGGTATACCACACCTAAAATACCACATATAGTATGTCTTACGTTGCTAAGATACATGCTTGAGTTAGCTAGCTTTGAACACAAATAGACGTCAATGAAGAGAGTGGAAAATATCAGGGGCTCAACCTACAGTCTTAGGGATTTACCATGGCCAGACAACAGTGGGTAACACCAGGGCTTATATGGAAGCATGAAACCCATGCAGCGCAATGAGCACAATGTTCCACAAACTTGTGGGTTCATATAAAAAGCATAGCGCACCAGAAGCTGACCTTCAGTGCCACTTTGAAAAGAGGCCTTCTGGTCCGGCAGGGTCACAGCTGTTCCAGAGCTGACTGACAGAAGTGAACCATGGCTGCCTGAAATTTAGTACCAACCAGGCCTGTGTCACTGTTTAAACCTGGCTAAACTCTTGTGTCAGATTTTAATATTTAATCAGAAGTGACTGTGTAAAAAAGGTCTCACTTCACACCAGCAAAGTCCAGAGGGAGTAAATGGCTTGAGGTCAAATTAACAGTAGTCACAGTGCAATCATGCAAGATTGCCAAAACAAATGACAGAAAAGTAAATAACCACAGGGAAAATGATAAGGATAAAAAGTTCATAAAATAAATAACTATAAATATATATATTTTTTCTTGGTCACTTACAGAGTCGTACTCTTCCTCATCCTCCTCCTCTTCTTCCTCCACGTTCTCATACAGGCAGTCGTAGCCCAACACCCGGCCTGGGTCCAGGAGTTCGTCGCCCTCTCCCTCATCGGCACCAACAAAGAAGCGGGGATGGTCGGCTTCCGACTCCCCTGCGGACATGGTGACCCCGGAGAACTGAGGGGCGCGTGTGGAGCAGGGGGACGGGGACGCCCCGTCAGCCCGGAGCTGCTCCACACCAGTGGACCTATGCTGAGAGCTCTCGCCAGCACCTCCAGACCCCAACTAAATCTCCACCCACCTGCCCTTCTGCACTCTCCCGTCACTTTCTGTAGCTTCCGATTCTTCTCTGTCTCTCCCACACCCTTCCTTTTCTTTCTCTCTCCCTCCCTCTCTTTGTCTGGTCTAGTCAGTCAGCAGTGAGAGGCAGATTAAGCTGACAAGAGGAAATGGCCTGATTTGGCTACGCATCCATGGGGCAGGCAACCTTACAAGGCGGGGTGAGCCAGGGCCTCCCTCCCCTCATCTTGGTCTTCAGAGATCAGCATGGTACTCTATCTGTGGTAAAGACACACACAAACACACAGTTTTTTAACATCATAACTATGGGTGTTATTTCACTGATTATGCAACTGATGGAGATTATGATGATTCACTTTACAGAAACTGTGAAGGGTTCTGGGTAATGCATCGAGCAAAAGTCACGGCACCTTCTCCCTTGGTGTGGTATCAGTTCCAGCTATCAGGCTGTGTTTCCATAATAATTTACTGTGGGTGACTGTAGACAGAACCACGGCATACTGTGAGATTTAGCCTACGTTCGATTTGCAAGCAATGACAGAACATGGTTGCCTCCCCTGAATAATGGTTCAACCCAACATTCACTTTTTTTAAGCCAAATAATAATTTTAACAAATGGAAAAAGATGATGGGTTTGTTCTGTGTTTACTGTTCAGTGAATGACAAAGGAAAGGAAATTGCAAATCACTGAAATAAACATAGAGGAATCACACAGTATAATTTCTTCATTAATGAGCATTTAAATTCCCTCAGATTGGGTGCCAATCCATACCACATCATGCAGGAGAAAAAGAATAGTACAAAACGGAAGCACTGCAGAATAAATACATATTTAGAGGGTGATTCAATGAGAAAATTAATCCCTGGAAACCTGCTAAAAAAACGTTTTATCATTATGCAACAAAATTTTCCACTCATCCATCTCATGCCTTTCAACTCCAAAGAAAGAAAAACATGAAACAGTCTTCTTAACACATGCACAATAAACAGTTGCTCTTTGCCCGCACTGTTTTTATGTTGGAAGCAGCAGTATTTTTCCCTGCCCTTGTGATTTGCAAGCATAGCAATCCTGACATTATAATCCCCCCATAGCTCATAACAGACAAGGGAAGAAGTAGACTACACGTTTCTTACAGAGGGAACAGGCATCACTGGCATTACTACTGCAAGCAAAAGTGTGAGTAAAATGTGAAAGTCAGTTGTCTACGTACTGAATTTAATACACAAATTAATTGGTCAAAAACAGTGAGCACAATTACTCATACTGGGCAGCCCCAAATCATATAATGTGGGCCTATACACTCATACCCCAGTCGTTTCCTCTTAATAGCATACTCCTGATGCTTAACTTGTATAAGACAAGGCATGAGGCAAGAGTAACCACATGGTCCTCAAATTAGTTCCCTATAGGTAAAATGCGCCACCCTGATACCTCCTTATGGTGGGCCTTCACATTTTAACACTGGAGAAATGTAGTTAGCTAGCAAGAACATGTCAACAGGTACACTTCTACACACTTTGGCACGAACGTGCTTGGCCACACGAACAAAACCCGCTTCAGCTTCTAACCCAAGTGCTCTTTTCCTGTTTTGCTATGGCCAAAACACTGGCGTCCTTATGCTCATCAGGGGGCAGCCGCCCACAGTCGACCCGACCCGCAGTGTGGACATATGTCGATGCCACCTTGTCTCAGCTTCCATCACCACAACAAAGCACACCGTTGACCAAAGACGCGTGTTAAGTAACGTTACAGTTACACAGTTTGACACATGGTGGTTGTGAGCACAACTAGCTTACAGTTAACGTTACACATGTGCTGAAAATCAAACGTCATATGACCTGTCACAAGTCACATTCTCTGCCCTCAATCATGTTTCAGTTTCAGATAACGTTAGGAACTGACTGAAATCATTATCCTGCAATTTCATTTAATCACATAGGATGCGCCACGGACGCATTGGTCTGGTCATGGTGTCAGATCCAGTTAAAATCTATATAGAGATATAAATGGAGAAGGAAGCGCGAATGTTCTTAATCCTTGGTTGACTACAAGGACGTGTCACATTTTAACCGATTTTAATCACCAAAACTAACAACAAATCATAGAAGACTATAGAGTGTCATAAATGACTGACTAATTTATTGTTAAGGAATTATTAAGGAGATGCCAACATAAACAATAATTTTCCATCAGCTAAAGTTAACCTAGCGAGCTAGCTTGCGGACTGGCAGCCCATTCCAAGTTCTATTTGAAGGATGAGCTAGCGTTTGGTTTAATTACGGTTGACCATCAGGTTTGTAAGCTGGTTACAGTGATATCCGCTAGCATAGCCAGTTAAAGCTAATGTCAGCTACTTAACTAAAGTGATAACGTTAGGTATAAACTGGCGGGTTATGGTGCGGTGTCTGATCAATCACACTTCACCATAGCGGCTCTTATCGATGACTAGCAAGCTACCTCAGACAAACTCACACTGACGTTGGCTAACGTTAACTGTTATCTGGCAAATTTCTCTGTGACAATCTTACTGTTAACATAGCTGTTCAAAACACGTGCACGCAAACTTTGACCGAATAAACAAGCCTTTTGATAACCGTATTATTTCTTACCTTTTATCTTTTCTAAAGTCGTCATACACGATATTTTCAACTTAAAAGAAGTTCCATCCAGAGATAATTTGCATCACTTTCTACAGCCAGTTATCATCAGCTATAGACACGGCTATCTGGCTAGCACACACTATGGTTACACATCCTGTAAAACAGCCAAGGCAAACATGCTAATGTGCTGTGTAGCTAGTCGGAGGGCATCATCTTCTCATGGAGAGAATGAACAAGTTTTTTCAATCCTACGATAGACTGCAAGAGCGCAGTTCAAGATAAAAGATTAAAATGCGTCTACATTGAAATTAAGGTTTAGATATGCTTCTCCTGTTCCAGCATTAAAATAATCACAACACCAGCAGCAACAGCCAAATTAAACGTCGCTAAAGACAAACGTCGTCACTAGGGGGTGGGATGGCGCTGCAAGATTTCCAAACGTTCCTTTCAACCTGAAATGAACGAAAAGCAGACTGATTGCAGCAATTGTAACATTTTACATTACGAGGATGTAGAGGATCAAAACTTGAAATGCGACTTTACCCCTTCAATCCTGCACACAGACTTCACTTTTTAAAGCAAATTACGATCACGAGGAAAAATAGCCCATGCCAATCAATGAAATCAACGTTGGGTTTTGAGTCGCAGACGTTTTAAGAATTGTAGATTACACCAATAAAATGGCGATATGTTTTTTCTTTGGCAAATGTTTGCTGTTGTATGAGAAATATTTGTGTAAACTTAATGTTTTACCACGAAGTACCAATAGGTGTCCCTTTAGACAAGCTTTTTCATTCCAGACTTCCCATGTAAACAAATAATGAAATGATCTGTAATAAAAGAAAGATAAGTAAATGCCTTGATTACAGATGTATGTAACCAGTGTGTAGTGCTCTAAATCATGAGAACACGTTGTCTGAGAGTCAGTGAAAAAGTTTGCTACAGAGCATAAACTCTGTCTTATGGGTAGAAAAATACTAGAGATCAGAATAGAGCCCAGTCGCATTGTGCTCGTTACTCCCACTAATATTAGTGACAAAGCCTACATGATACATTACATCAATCTGTCAAATACCTTTCTTAAGCATTAACGTTAACTGCAAGCAAAATGAATATCAGTTATGTGAAACAAATAGTATGTTTCTTAACACAGTAGGCCAAGATTTGACCAGAATAATTCAATCCTTTTAAAACTGCTCATGCACTGTCAGTTTTGCCACATGCAATAACATGCCTATTTAAAACGGTTGTGGTATTAGCAAAATGTGTTTTTAGAATAAGAGTTTAATAGCATCTGAAAGAAAAAAATGGCTATAATCTTATATGGTTATACTTTTGTTGTGATTTTGAGGAGTCCTTGAAAAAAATTCTGCTCCATGAGGGGTCCCCAGCCCAATAAAGTTTGAGAACCTCTGCTCTAAAAGTTTCATAATATAGAATCAAGTTATATAAATAAATAAAAAAAACACACACATTCAAATACACACACCAGACAACTGACAAAAATTCACAAGTTGTTGATGCTTTGCAGACACTTTATTACACAAATAACATTGTTACTGAAAATAGTATTCTTGCGATAAAACTTCAGTGTCACAACAAACATCAGACACATCTTATACATCCGCTTGGAAAATGTCGTAAATACAGTTTTAGATACATAATAGTAGTAATCTTCATTTTTTTTAGCCTTTCATTGAATGCGGTACAACATGAAATCAAAATACAGATGACAATAGCAGCGCTTTCATTATGTGGCACATATGTAACAACAGGTGCTGCGGAAAGGCAAAAAATGCACAATCAAAAAGGCACACATGTACAGATAAGTCATCAACCAAACATCTGGAACAATTACCTGATAACTTATAAAAATGCTATCTGGTTGATAAATCACTTGGAAGTATATATGAACAATAATAATTCAGTCATGGCAAAAAAAAAAGTAAAAATAAAACTCTAAATAATTTCTCTGTCTTCAGTCTTTATCCCATATAATCCCATTTAAAAATAATCATCTAGAGCTACATCCATAGCCCTACCAGTGCTTCACACCTACATCTGGTCCCCAACTCTAATAAATTACAGTGGCAGTCAGAAAATGCTCCTACGGAGGGGAAATGTTTGCACAAATAAATAAGAGGAAATGTGGTGGCAGCCGAGATGAACTGTTTTACATACATGATTAAAGTACATCCTGACGGTGTTTGTGGGACAGAAAGATTGCTCTGGTGGGCAGCGTTTGTCGGGCAGGTCAGCAGGAAAATTTAGGTGAGATTAGGGAGGGAGGAGGAGAGAAAGGAGGACGGGGGGCTATGCCACCCCCCTAAGAGGAGGAGATGGGGGGCAATGGGGGAGCGGCATACTCCTCATTCTCTGAGTCTGTGGCATCCTCGTCGTCCTTCTCCTGGTCACTGCCCTCGGTGCTTAAGCGGTCAAAACCTTGTCGGGTGTAGCCTTTGTGGGTGGCAAAGAAGTTGCCCAGGTTCAGGGTGCCTGCTGCTTTACCTGTGAGACCAGGGAATAGGCAGAGGTCAAATGGAGAGACAGATTTAGCTAGCTGAGAGGGTCATGAACTGCTTTAAGTGCCTTCTAGGTGTCTTACACACAACAGACGAGAGCTGTATAACTGGCATCTATATACTTTTTATTAAGCGCTGCGCTTGGCACTAGGGCTTTGAGTCTTTTTATTTAGGATCTGAAGATCTTTAAAATGACACCTTTCATTTTAAAGTTAGAGACAGGGTCACGTAACTTCTGGACAACTGAAATGAGTGCACTTATAACCCCTCTACATTGAGATTTGCTGTCAGACAGTCTTGTGTGACCAGTTAGATTGTGTGTGTGGTTTTGGAGCATTTATTGATAAAGTGAATACATTTTTCAAAGAAGTGGATCAATTATCAGCAAATTACTGCCCAGTCATCTACATGAACCAGTACACTGTAATTGTCCTCTTACACAGAGCAGAGCACCTCTAAATATCTTACTATACTGAACAATCAAAAGTACTTTGAATACATAGATGGTGTGTCAGCCAGTATACTGTGAATGTCAGATGAACATTAAAAAAAAAAAAGGTCAAAGTTCAGTGACTGACAATCCAAGGATCCGACAAAAGGGCTTAACTTGAAAGTCACTGTGAAAAGTCATGACCTCTCCCACAAGTCTGGAGTGCTTAAGTGCAGCATCTACCTCTGGGCTATAGGCAATTTGTCGTGGCCAGATGGTGAGGGTGGAGATCATTTTGATATACTGGCCTTGTTCCAGACAAGATGGCCTCCAGTGCTGGGCTGACTAATAGGTTAAATGATTTGCTTTGTCAAGTGAAGCTGTCAAAACCCCAGTTAAGATTGGTGGAACCAAACATAAAATGAGATAGGAGATTACAACTGCAGGACTGTGTTTTTGACACTAGATGGCACTAACTGATTTCACCTAACTCTTATGCTCATCACGAACAAACCTGCAAACCACCATTTTATTAATGTTTCGTTTTCAGTCGAAAGGCAAATTATGGTTAGGGACGCTTACCTCTCAGTTTTCCCAGAATTCCACCAGAGGAGTTTGGTTCCAGTTTTACCTCATAGTCATCTGAGACAGAGGGAGAAAAAACATTATGCTTGACAGTTTGACAGAACAGCATTCATTAAAATTTTCTCAGCTCAGTCATTTTTACATTAAGTCAGTCATAAAATAACAAGCATGGGGAAGCTCTGGTAGAAGCCCTGTAAAAATCATCTTTAAAATCATCTTTAAAAAATCAAAAATCATCTTTAACAGAGACAAAACAAGCTGAGAAAAAAAAGTCAAGGTTTAAAAATTAAAAAAAGAAGAAGAAAAGAAAAACACTCACCCTACACAAATCACCAATAAAAAGGATGTGTGATATGACATATCACAATATCACTTATGTCATATATATGTACAAGTAGCATATTTTCTATGAAAATTAAATTCATTGAATGAATGTTACACACCATCTCAGCAATATAGTGTTGTATACATTTTACTACATTTACTACACTAACATTTTATAGCACATTTACACACATATTCAAAATACTTTACATTGTATGTATATCAAAATTTGCTATCTAAAGAATAAATAAAAATACTCATAGGTAGTCCAGATGTGGCAGTACCTCCATACATGCGGCTCTTCTTCCAGCGGATGAAGACTCCAACAGCGAGCACCACCACTAGTGGGATGAGAAGCAGTGTGGTGATGACGGCCGGGGAGACCCCCTGGGCACTCTGTCGGACCACACTCTTCTCCTTCTCCTTCTCCTTCTCCTTCTCGTGCTCCTGCTCTGGCTGCTTTTGAGGCTCTGCGGCTGAAGCAAACTGCTTTGGCTGCTGCTGCTGTTTTTGCTGGTCCCGGTGCAGCTGCTGGGGTGGTGGCTGCTGCTGCTTTTGAACAGTAGCCACTGCCACAACGTGCTGTTGCAGCGTTGGGAGAGACTTCAGGTGGGCCTGGACGATGGTTTCTGTTTCTGAGCGAAGGGGCATGGAAGGGGAGAATAGAGACGAAGGGGGAAGAGAGGGGAGGTGGGGGGGAACAAAGATAGATAACAAAGGAAAAGAAGGGAAAGAAAGAGAGAAAAGAACAAAAAGATAAGATATAATCAGAAAAGATCAGAACATAATTGAGATAACGATAGGTTGCATAAGCGTGACTAACAGAGCAGCTATGGTACAGTAATTATTTTTAGACAACAGATTTTTTTTTCTCTCTCATTCAACCATTTCAGTCATTATAATGCTATTTTTTCTGACAACTACACGTCACTCAGTTTAGGATTTTAGCTGAAGCTAATTACCCACTCCTTTGACTAAGGAAGGCTGTTTTGACAACTGAGCTGATGTTTGAATGTGGTTTCAAAACTGGAGGCCCAGCTAACATTACATAAGCCTCACTGGCTTTGCTGCTGAGCGCAGGGTGGGGGGGAGGATTTTGTATTCACAGTTAGTGTTGGGGGAAACTGTGATTATTCTGTGTCACTGCATGCTTGTCCATCTTTACTCATTTGAATGAGCCGGACAACTGCTTAAATTGCTTTCACATCAACTTCAAAAAAATCAATTTATATTCATACTAAATTGCATCAATTTGAATGAAGGAGAGGGCTTTACATAGAGCTAAGACAAAAATGAAAGGGTACCATTTCACATTACTTAAAAAAAAACAAAACAAAAAAAAAAACAGATTATACATTCTGTATATACACTCGTCAATGTTGTTTTCAATGCCAGATGGTGTTGTCAGCATATAAATCTCTCTGCTTTGGTGCCTTTGTGAGTTCAATTATAGGTTAGAGTGAAGGACACAGGTGGTTGTTCTAATCACAGGGTGAAAATGGGTGTGTCAGAAGCAAAAGTTTAATGGGTCAAGTACTGGGTGTAGGCAACCTCATACATGCTGGACTAAAACTAATGGTTTACCAATGACCATTGTGATTAGGTGACCTAAAACAAATCACCATGTGAATATCTCAAACAAACCATTTCTTCCTCTAACCCAGCAACAAGAGGGTGGGAATATCACTGAGTAACACAGGGCTATGATCCTGAGAACTGGTTTACTTTCTTTGGTATAACTAACAATACGCTGCAAATATGCAATGTACATGGTAAAATTTTGTACCTTCAATATCCTCAACTTGAATTCCACCTTTTTTCACAGAGCGGTGTTCGACCTCTGGAAGTGAAGAGACAGAAAGTCAATTATTGTTAACTTGGCACGGAGTAATTCTTAATTTTATTCCCCAGTAAGCAACCTTGATCAGACATCAAACTCTGGCACTATTGCTGCTGAGCAAGTCTCCTTCCACCAACTTGATTTTGTCTTTTTCACCTCACTTCTCCACACATTCTGTGCCTGAAATCTTGGCTTTCTATTCAGAGGTACTTTGTTATACAAGGACCATTAAAAACTGCTACACTGTAGCACTCTACACTCTATGAAATGTCCTTGGTCATTCACCTAGAACTGCTGGAGCACAAACTGCTCTGATATTGTACTGCAGGTGCTGTACATTCCAGATTGAATTGGCTTGTCTCAGCTCACTGCTGAAGGACAGGACAGATCAGAATGAATTTACCAAGGTTTGATGTGCCAGTAATTCTGTTTTCCTCTCATCATTAATGCTATTCTGTATTCATCATGTACTTTGTATACCAGTGAGACATGATATATTGAAACATTAGTAAAGTAATGTGCATAAATGTGTTAGTGACTGTTAACAACGGTCATTGGTTGACATTCTCTGTTAAATGCAACTGTATTGACCCACGCTGATACATGCCAATCCATATTGGAATGACATAAAGTACATGTGTATTTTATGAGCACCATGTTATGCTTATATAGTTTTGTTTTTTTTATTGCTGTGCTTTATAATATGTAGCCCACTTATACTCTGCACTGACACTGACACTGACCATTCTACACTACTTCCAGCCCAAAACTACTTAGTAACCTAAATGGTACATAATAGGAATTTTCTCTGTATTTTTATAATGTATGTATGTCATGTGTATGCCATGTTCTATCTATCTATTTATCTATCTATCTATCTATCTATCGATCTATCGATCTATCAATCTATCAATCTATCTATCGATCTATCAATAAATGCACATACAGTATATACTATACAGTAGTTACTATTTCATGTTACATTCAAGATAATTCAAGGACAAACATGTTCTCCAGAAGTCTTCACCACCGCCAATCTGTTGGGTAATACACTACTTTTTACTTACTTTTTCCCGGCACAAACTTGATCACAGAGTTGGTGTCTACATCTGCGACAAAAACACTTCCATTCTTGCTGACCACAATGTCGTGAGGCATCTTAAACTCCTACAATAAAACACAGGGTAAATATAAACAAAATGTCAACTTCATTCCAAAACTGCAATTTTTCTCTGTTACTTTAAGCAGATATGTTTTTTTTATTATTATTTTGTACACCAAGAACGAAACACTCCTTTTTAGCATACAAGCAACACATTTACTGACTGAAACCATAAGTTATTAATACTAACTTCATATAATATGATAATGAGATTCTTAAAATGAATCCTTGGCTGCGTAGTTAACAGAGCAGTGCCCTTGTAGCAGTAACAACCCAAAATAGCTCTGTCACATAATGAATTTATTGCCACACTGATGAAATAGCCCCTAGGGCATCTGATTAGAGAGAGAGCTACTAAATCATGGGCAAATGCGTCAGGAGGCTAAGAGAGGGAAGAGGAAAAAAAGAAAAAAAGAAAGTGAAATAGGAGAAGAAAAAAAATGAAAGAAGCAACAAGGGGCTTTCAGATGGAGTGACTCAATCTTTTAAGTGGCATCAGTAAGGAGAGCCAAGAACATCAGGGCAAGAGAAATCAATCTAAGGCCTCAGAGCTGCTCTAATCTGCACCATAGTGATAACCTTGGTGTAAGGGGGTTTGAGGGGACAAATGTCCCATCAATGTATTTTATTTATTTATTTTTTGCGTGTGTTTTTGGGGACAGGTTTTGAGTAGTGGAGGGATTTGAACAGGACAAAAGCTACAGGCTATTTAGCCCCCCCACCTTAAAGATTACCTGTGTCCTTATCTAAAAGCCTATCTGTTCTTCACTTTGCAGTACATAAAGCAGACATCAATGCTTCGGTACACGGTTTGGAGAAAATAGAGGAGACCAAGGCTGAAATGTTACTGATTCATGTTCAGCCTAGACTCCTCTGATTATGAGGTGAAAACACTTTACATTAAATCTCATCCCCTGCACACTATACACACAGCAATGTATTCAAGACTCTCTTGATATCACTGTGGCAATGAGCCAGTGAAACTGTGGTCTACCAAACAAAACATGAATAATGAGATTTGATGATTACAAGATAGCTAAGTTAAAAATTGAAGTTGAGATTAGTCAGTGAAGAGGTAAATTAAAAGATTTAGTCACAATGTAAGATTACTCTGATATGGCTACTAAGATTTAATCACTCATTGTGATGCATGTAAACTGAGCCAATGAGTGTAAAGCATACATCAAGACAGAAATACCACAATCGTCAATCTTTGCTGTTAATTGCTTCGAAAGTAGCTTAAATACATTCATAAAAGTATGACTCATATGCAGTGGTGGGGAGGCCACAGCCCTTGCAGAATGAAGTCCTCACTGCAGTGAACATCTCTGAGTCACGGCACAATGCCATCAAGTGCTGCATCAGCAGAGAAGAGGATTATTGAGGAATGTGAAGGCATGGCATGGTTCGAGAAGTATTCCGAAGAGCACTGTGCTAAAGCTGAGTCACGCAGTCGCTGTACTGCCACAGCATGTGCAAGACTGCACATCTGTACATCTGTAGCTCCCCGGCTTTCATTTCGAAATGGCTGTGACAGCACTGCATTCCAGCCTGTGAAGTCTCACTCTGGATTTTTCCTGTTAAATACAAGAGTACTGCACCAGACAAGCAAGGGTAGCGGTTAAGGCAGGCCATCAAGAAGCAGCTCTCGGGATAAGAGCATCACACAGCCACCGGCCGAAGGGGTCAAGCCAATTTAACCTCTGGCGTTTTGTCGGCAGCCGCTGAACACCTGCAGGATGTGAATGTGAATTTTTTCCCCCATCAGTAGTGGTTCAGCGGTCCTGTCCTACGTGCTGAAAGCACCAATGACTCCAAGGTGACAGGACTGGACATTCTGCTCGGCGAACAGGATGGAGGAACAAGTTTTCCATTTCTCTTCCTTTCAGACAGAGTTAAATTCAATGCAAACACACTCAGTGATTCTCCCACTTTCATGCATATGCTACACAGAAGACTGCATACAGCGATGCTGGGTTGCTTCAGAAACACGAATAGATTTTGGAAGTGCAAAAAAGAAAAACCCTAGTATCCCTATGCCTTTTCAAAATTCTATTCCAGGCATCTGCTTCACTACCCACAGGGAGGGGCGCCGCCAGGGGTGGGGGGGGGGGGGAGTTGGAATGATCCTAAAGGCCTGGCACCGATAGGGGGCCCTAGAGAACATTTTAATATTATAATGAATGTTTGGGAGGCCCAAAATAATTTTCATCATAGGGGCCCAAAATTTCTAGCCACGCCACTGCCCACAGGTCTGGCAATCTCCAGGTAGAAGTCCTCGATGCCTCAGCACTGCAACAGTGCTACATTTTAAAATAAAGAAGCTGAAGGAAGCAAGTGAAAGAGAAAGAAAGGAAGAAAGAACAAGGCAAAATTAAGAAAGAATAATCTCCAAAAACAGACGGCACCAACCTGTGAGATGGGACTGAAAGTGTCCAGGATTTCCTTAGTTGAATAATCCACCACAAAGCCCCTAAGAGGCGCCGATTTGCCAGTAGGAGACTCACCATTCACGGCATAGATCAGACCACCTGAGAGAGAAGGAGAGACAGACAGACAGAGAGAGAGAGAGAGAGAGATAGACAGAGAGAGAAAGAGAGAGAAAAGAATGGATTAGCATTACAGAGCAGCCTGCCGCGGACTACAGGACTGGCATTAATATTGATCGGAGCCCCTTCCCGCATTCATCATCAAAGACGGTGGTAGGCCACGATGGCTCCATTCAAAAGAGCGCCTCACGATGAGGTGGGGCTGCTGAGGGCTCAGGGTGAAGGCTCGGATGCAGATGAGCTCTGAATGCTGCAATGTTATCACTGCGCTTGCCAGAGATGTGCATTTGAGTGTGTGCCTTTGATGTGTTCACGGATGTGCGGTGGAAAAAAAAACGCCGACTGCCTTCATCCTAATGAGTTTTGGCTAATCAGGGTTGAAAAATTGGCCACACTGCAGTGTAAGAGATGATTCATTTACACACCGCTGCCTAATTTTGTCATTAATGACCAATTACATGAGATATGCCAGGCCTTTAACACAGAAGTGCAATCTTTGGTTATTATGGCCTTGTGCTGTACATACATACTACGATTTTTTTGGCCTTTAGATTAAAGTGCTGTTGTGAGACTTGAAACATGCAAAGGCTCATTAAATCCTGTTCATTTCTTTTCTAAGGCTGCTGCAGCCACATCTCATAAGACTGCAAAAAGCATTAACACACAATAGGCCAATGAAATTATTTACAAACATCTCTACTGAAACACACAGGCTCTGTAGGCTTAAAACAGGAAATGAAAAGAAACTCATAAAAATGTTTATTTGTCTGAAATCAATAACATCAAAGATGACAATAACAACAACAGCAGGTTGAACTGAACACTGAACACTAGTATTACTGTTTACTGAAGCATGTGAATTGATATTTATGTGATACTTGAGTAGGGTCGCTAGTTTACTGAAGCACTCGACCTCCTGCTAATTTGTATTGCAATGTATGTGGTGTTCAATGATTGTTAATGTAATTAAAGGTGCAGTCAGGGATTCTATGTAAGTGTTTGGGGGCAGGTTGCCGATTGTTTGGTAACAGCAAAGATTATAGAGTGGAACGATCAATTTCCAGAGCCTGTGTATCATAAAAAGACTGGTTTTTTTTTTTACTGTGACCCAAGAGAATGAAGAGCTAGCAGGTCATGAGGAGAGGTCATAAAAAGTGCTATGTGTTTACAAACAACATAAAATCACTGACTGCACCTTTAAGCCCAGTCTACACACATTGATCTAGTATTTTCTATTTTAATTTTTTTTTTAGGTCATTTTTTAGGTCTTTGAATGTTATCAGTATCATATGGTCATGGTATGAAGTTGCCAAAGCACCCACCTTGCTCTGGTGAGTAGGACACAGCAAACACCTCCCCTCCAAACTCATCCTTTTTGATCTCCTTGATGAACTCGCCAGCCTCGGCCAGGAAGCACTGAATGCGCCCGTTTTCCCGGTCCGCCACGCACAGCTCCTGTCTGTCTGGCAGGAACACCAGACTGTGTGGAATCTGGAAGGGCGGCCGTTTTCTGCGGTCAGTATAGCCTAGAGTGGAGGTAACAGAGAGGACAAAGTGGAGCCATGTTAGTCCCTTTTGGATTAAAGCCATGGCCATAAAATGCCAATACACTTACACAATCAAAAAAGTGTGCAACATTGCGGTTGCCATAATGGCTTCGTAAATTCTGTAATGGAATCACCATCACTATTCATCATGGCCAAGTATCTGTATGTGTGTATGTGTGCCTGTGACTGTGTGGAAGTAGTACACATATACTGTATCTCTGGACTGTAGGTGGAGTTGTGAGCTGCAGACCACGCTCCTCATCATGTGACAATGGGTCACATGAGTCATCCATTAACATAACTAAGATATATATGTGTTTGTCTGCGAGTATGTTATTGTGCATGTTTATGTGTGTCCGTGTGTGTCTGTGCTGCTGTGTCAATATTTATTTGTGTGTGTGTTTCTGTATGCATATGTATGTGTGTGTGGGTCCATTTTATGTGTGTGTTCTCACCTGCTCCCCATTGTTTCAGGTACTTCCCGTCGGGGGAAAACTTCAGGATCCTCCTGTTGCAATAGCCATCTGACACATAGATGTTGCCCGACACAGGGTCCACAGCCACATCCGTGGGCTTGCAGAAATGGTGCTCATCACTGCCTGGCACAAAGGCCTCTCCCAGAACTATCAGTGGCTTGTCTTTACCATCGCCGCTTAATTTCATCACCTGCATGGGGAGGTGGGGGTGAGGGTTGTACAGTTGAGAATTAAGACTTATTAAATATGAGGAGCTTTGTATTGTGTATTTGTATAAGTGCTTGCAAACTTGACATAACATGACGTGGGGTTACCTGATGAAGTGCTACATCAGTGACCCAGTAGTTGTTATCCTTGTCTGTTGAGATGCCGTGTGGCAGGTAAAACCTAGTGATGGAATGAAATTAAAGAGCTTCTTTATAGTTCACGAACTTCAACAAAATAGATGTTGGAGAGATCCGGTTGTTTTGCATCAAGCTTACTGTACTCGCTCTAGGCTCTCGAATGAACATAAATGCTGCTTTCACAACTCACATGTTTCTGCCTGAAGCCCTGAGCACTTTGCCTTTGGCAGGATCCACGACCAAGATGGCGGGCTGACGGATAGGTCCAAGGGATCTTTCTAAGTATCTGCCTTGGCTGTCAAAGGAACTGCAAATCAAAGAAAACACAAAAAAGTGGAAAAAGTGTTCTCCTCATCATCACACATGACATATTCTTTTACATAAGTAATATGCTGTTTTGTACATAAAAAATAAAATTAACAGCCAAGACTACTACGTGCAGAAGCTCATATGAAAAATGAAAAACAATGAAACAATGCAATTTAACCTGACTGAAAATTTTGTTGTAGAAAATGGCTTTAAAGCTTTTCATGAGCTTTCAAGCTCTCCCTTTCTTCAATCCTACAACCTGAGGGAAGCCAAGAAAACCCATCAGCCAAGCCTGGCTGTTAGGCGGTCTTGTGGACCGAGGCATATTTGCATCCTTCCTCATGCATAAACACAGAGTCCTTGATCCATCACTTTCCTCTGCCTGTGGCCTCCAAATGAACTTCCCTAGCAATGGGCTATGCATGACAAACACCCTCACAAGCAAAAAAAAAAAAAAAAAAAACACAGCAAAGAGTGCAGATAGGAAATCAAGACTCCCTGGGTTGTTTCTGTATTGGAAACTTTACTGGGCATTTCAGCACTCTGGTATACAAATCCAGTTCAGTAAACATTGCAGGCAACACTGTAAACTGTTGCTTCTAGCGATGATAGAATATTCTGGAAAATTGGCGCCGAAACCCCTCTCGAATTTTAGTTAGGCACATTCTTTAAAGTTAATGACAATCAAACAACATCATGTTTGCTGCTGTTTCGCTCGCTTTTTTCCCTGTGTGTGAGTATTTGCAACAACATTTAGGTGATAAATTAAAAACGATTCGAGGGGGGAGCTCAATGGCCCTTCTGAGTGTGCAGGGTACAGAGTTAATGGATTAACGGGGGTGACAGCCTGCTCACCTGCTAACCCTGATCATTAATTCCTCCCTCACTCCCCCGCTTTCTCTCCTTTCTCTCTTTGCGCACCACCTGGGAGAGCACAGAGGCAAGGTCGCCTCCCATCGCCCCTGGCTTGGCACAGGCATACGCCCGCCTGTGAATGGATGGCTTTGGCTTGTCTAACCCAGACAGCACCCGCCTGTACTGTGCAACGGAACTGCGCCAGATCCGTGCCAAAGCCGAGAGGCCTGGGCCCAGTGCAGCGACTGGACGACTTTCCAGAGCAACCCCATTAGGGACTGATCGCTTGGCACTTCTACTTGACTTGCGCTGAGCAGATGAGAGGAGTGCAGCATCGGAGCTGTTCCTATAATAAACTCAATGGCTTCCAATTCAAGCCCTCCTATCCCTGTGACACTGCCTCACTTCAGCTTAACTAGCGAAGGAGGTGGGTGGGATGGGAAGTGCTTTGATGAATGGATGAAACAGTCTTCTGGAAATAACAGCAATACAATTTCGTTGCACTGTTCGTTTTTTTTTTTTTATTCATCCCCCGCGGGAGGCTCAGTTTTGCTAGCTTGTGAAAGCCTACATTCTCTCTCTTTTTTTTTTCTTCTGTCTTCAAACACACAAACTGCACCTGTAATAAACATCCACTGTTGCAGCAGCAGCAAAAAAAAAAAAGCATGATTGCTGACCGTCCCAGCCTGATCGCTAAGCATGGCTGATGGGAGGGTTATATTTTGCCGGTCCATCATTAAAAAGGACAGGGCATTATGACCGTGTGGAGCGTTCAATCTGGAAGGCATCCTGGCGAATAATGAGCTCCTCATAAAAAGCCATCGTCAAAGCCAAAGTCTCTTTCATGGCTTGGCCCAGATAGAGCTCAATTTATGCTAATGCTAGCACCCTGGGAGCTCAGTGGATTTGCATGGGAGCCGTGCGTACTGCTGCTCTAATGACACGGTGAAACTGTAGCGCTTGCTACAGGGGCTCCAACACACTTAATGACTCCAGTACAAATACGGCATCATTCCCGCCAAGAACAAACAGCTTTTAAAGAAAAAAAATGGAGGAAGAAAAAAAGGGAAGAAATCACGGCAGCTTGCAATGAATTCAGACACAGCGCCTTAAGGGAAATGCAAAAAAAGGCAAAATATGTTTGATTTAGTGACAAATCGAGCCAGAGCGAATAACGTTTCCATGCGCCATCTGTGCACGGCAGAGTCACAGGCCGTTAATGGACATACGGTGAAAAGAATCCTCGGCTTCTGTCAAGATTCAGCGCGCTCTTGAACGCAAACCGAAAATAAGATGAGAAAAGTGACAGAAGTGGGGAGGGATGGGGACCCAAAGGAACATACAGAGGAAGAGCTAGAGGCAGAGAAGGCGTGCAGTGGCAGGCACTTACTTCCTCCCCCATCGGTGGTCGCCGCGGTGGAAGATGACTAGGTTGTCGTCTGCGTCCAGAGCCAGACCTGACACTTGGCCCAGCTGCAGCGGTGCCTCGGGCCAGTCAGCCATCTCCTCCAGATGAGCCTCTGGAGAACGAGCACAACACAGCAGAGGTACTTCAGTCTCACAGACATTCAGAACAACAACAGCAGCAAACAAACAATCAACAACATAAACGGCAGTAAAACAGATAAAACAACAAAAATAATCTTCCACACAGATAAAATATCTGGAGATGATGGGAGAATGACATGGTAATGTGCAAGGAAAAAGAGTCTAAAATTTCCATTCGAAAACATTTCAAAGGACTTACTGCCCAATCTCTTCCAGGCCTGAGACTCATATTCCTCAGATAACTAGTTTAATAACCTTATTTGTATAACAACCTTGCTTTTGCTTGGAGAAGATCAGAAGGCAAGCTAAATGAGATTGATCGAGCAGAAGGCCCAGAGAGTTTAATCGTGACAGAGCATCATGCTACACTCCGTCTGCCTCATTTCTCACCATAATGGGATGTGAGCAATCTGATTTGTCCAATTAACCCGACACCAAGCCTGCATGCTATATGCCGTGTGAATCTCAGCAAAGTTCTTGGGCTGATAAACAGACTGTGATCGTACCTTATCAAGGCATTCTTTGGTGTTGTTTTTCATATTCACCTCTTTGTGGTTTGAAGATTTCTTTTTGCTTGAGAAGTTTTCTACTTTCTATATTTCAAAATCTGCTGACTGATATGCATCAAAATGTTCCTTCTAAATTACAGGCAAGTGCTGCCTGACTTCAAATCAAAGTAGCATGTTATAAGGACACTTCATGTTCCACAGATATGGTGTCTAGCCATAATTGGGCTTGAGTCAATACTGAGGGATTTCATCGAAACTGATTAGAAACCAGAATCCTGCAGAAAAAGTGCTCAATCATCAGAAAGAGTGCTCAATTTGAACCAGATGCCTTATGATTGGGCAAAACCGTGTCTAATTTTTCAGAGAAGAGTCTGAAGATGGATTTTTTTTCTGTCAAAGCAAACATCAAAAAAGTATAAAATCACATGCATGTAAAACGAAGAGAAAAATCACTTTGTCAGGTCTTGCTTTTCAACTGCAGTTGATGTTTGCAGTCAGCAAATGAAGTCCAAAAACTATTGGTCAATCTAATTAGCTTTGGTCTGTGGGGACAGGCTGTGGTTAGCCAAGTCCAGACAACAAAATAGCCAAAAGAATGATCGTCTCCATCCAATCACACTGACTACAACAGTGCCAAGAATCTCCAAGAATGCAAACATTAAAAATAACTGTGTCCAGAGAACAAATATGGAAGTGAGGGAGAGCTGTAACACCCCATCTGGAGAACTGCACCATGAAGAAAATGGTTTCTGTTTATGATGAGTGGCTATCAAATGGCAGTTATTTACTGATTGAACAGAGATGCAGGCGGTTTGTTTGCCAAACAAGAACAACAGTGCAATCTATGAACTATGAGGGATATGGGTTACATTCAGAGCAATGATGTCGGCATTTTAAAACGGATTAGCAAAGACTAAAGGGGAGGACACTTGATATGATACTGAGTCAACCCAAAAGCTAATTGAACTCGGAACAGCAAATAAAACAGCTACTGTTGCTTTCTTGTAAACAGAACTGAGACTGCTTTCCACCAGCTGACGCACGGACGTCACATTTAACACCCCCCACCTTCCTCCTTTTTTAAAACAATCAACTTCTGGCAACACCATTTCCTCTCATCTGGCTTGCCAACAGTACATGAACAGACTCAAGGGCAAGATTTAAGTCTTGCACAAAGAGGGAAGAGAAGCTTCCATGAATTATTCCAAGGAAAAGATCTCCAGGAGAATAACAATTATTAGGCCTGGAAGAGTGGTCCTCACTCTGGCCTTCCACTACAGTGAGGAAAAAGGAGGGTTGGGGGTAGAAGAAATGCATGAAATCTAATTTCTCTCCGTCTGCTCACCATGGTAATTGAATCTCCGAATTGGATCAATAGCAGCAACATGGCGGGCGAATGGGAAGCATCCCATGATGTCACAGAAAATTTCACATGGGATGTGAAGTTAAACACAGGCACCAGGCACACGAGGACAAGCCAATTAACGCCTGAACAAAAGCACCAGGCTGACTGTTGCGGAACAATACAGATTCACAATAAGCGTGCTCAATCAAAACAGTCTCATTATCATCCCGGTGAAAGGCCTAACGAATTCATGCTGAGACGGACACGTCATTGGATTGTTTCCCTCAGTGTCAGCAAAGCAAATATTTACATTTTCAGTCAAGCACTGAATTTTGCTAACAAGCTGTGGATGTATACTGATCCAAGTAGCATGTTTGCATCTGTCATCTAATCAGCAATCTTTTTAAAGTTAATGGTTATTATTATTTCAGTGCAACAGTGTCTATTAATAACTGCATATAGATTCTCAAATCTAGCCACAAGAAAATATGCCATATACTGTTCACATAAGAGTCAGATACAAAGCGATCAACGGTGTGGTGTGCAGTGGATGAGGTGGTCCCAGTTGCATGGAAACGCAAGTGAACCTGACATCAGAGGCATAATGACAACAGTGAGATGGAACAGCATGTAGCCTCAATGAATTAAGCAACAAAATGCTCGCATGGATTGGAACACGATGGTAAAGACTGGGCTTTCGTTATGGTGTGGAAATGCACTGCATCCACACAGCCCTCCCCTCCCTCCCGCCCCCTTATCCCCCTCCCACGGTTCTTAAACAAAAACATGGACCCACCTGTTTTATCAGCCTTGGCCACGACAGTAGCGGGCCGCAAGCCTGGCATAATCCTGCTCGACGCGGGCCTGACAGTGGTTTCTAACTGGTGGAACTTGTGAACCCTGTCCCTCACCAGAATGGGATTGCCCCTCTGACTGTAGCCTAGCCTGGCACTGACCCAGGGCAGGTCTTTCTTTTGCATTATGCTGTCGAGCAGGTCAGCCTGGGCACGCTCGACCTCGCTGGGGTTATACTTATGCACGTGGACAACGTCCTCCCTCTCCCCTAAGAGTTTGGAGAGAAGGGAAAAGATGTCACCTGCACGGACAGAAGAAGAACAAAAAAACAAACAAACAAAAAAAAAAAACAACAAAACCAGCAGGAAAAAAAAAGAGAGAGACAGAGGGGGAGGAGAGAAGAAGAGGAAGAACAAGAGTGGGCGGTGTGAATTAAGCTGAGAAGTGATAAAAACAGTGGCTATAAGACTTATCTGCAAGGTGATGTCATTCTTTTACAGATTTCTTAAGGCAGTCTAGATGATGGGGCCTCCAAAAAAATCACAGTAAGTTAGATAGCCATCTAGCTGGACCATGCATTGAATAGGCTTTTCACGCTCACTGAACAGTCACATTTGACTGTAAGATGACTAAGAAATGCGTCAAAGAATGACAACTGCACTAACAGTGCCGTGCAGATACAAGTGAAGTGTTAACATTTACTACAGAGTAGAGAGAAATAGCTGAAAGACATGAAGACATTTACAGGTATAGAAAGGCATTTCTTGCGTTTGGCTTGCAATACACAGTACAGCAATTCGATTGAACTTAGTCACTGAGCCTCGATCCAGAAAACAGTAAACAATTTAAAAGATTAGGGTCAATTCAATTACAAGTGGAGTTCAGTCAGGGGTTTTCATGGGCATGGAACAACAAAGTGTTCTGACCCTTCTTGAAGCAGTCCACTGTAATATTTTTAAATGCATGTTCACATTTGTATTGGAGTATGGCGAACTGATTTAAAGACAGCTGAAAGCTCATTGTGAGCTGTTTTTGCTCTTCAGGAATCAGAGACGCAATTCAGTTCTTTGGGACAGCTCAAGGCTAAGACCTTTCATTTTGGAGGGCTCCTCTCTACCAATCCCCATTGCTCTTAGTCCGCCTCATGTCCATGCCAGCCAGGGCAGAAAGGCACAGTGTCATTGTACATGACAGCTCCTTTGCCAGAGAAAAGGTCAGCTCCTCATTAGAAAACACGGCTCTCGCCTCCGTCATGTTTCATTAAAAAAAAAAAAAAAATAATCTCAGAGACTTCCTCCATCTCAGACAGCGACCCGCAAGGCATCTCAAGTGGACGGACCTCCATGCATGTCATCAGCGTTAATGGAATTAGCAGAAGGCCCAGTAGGCTATTACAGCATCTGGGAGTGAAATAGGCGGCAACACCAACACCACCGCCACCACCAACAGCCACCGCCGCTACCACTGCCGTCACCAAAAAGCAACAGCTCGGGTTTCATTCACTTTGGGCGTCACAGACGGAAAAACCAGACCAGATTCCCGATAAACATGCAAGTATTGCAAGAAGTGGGGGGGGGGGGTGCGCGCTGTGTAGCAGGTCACTCTATGTGTATATGTGTGTGTGGTGGTAAGCTGACCAGGTTCTACTGGCCCCGCCTCCTGAGTGATGTACGAGCTCGGAGCCACTTCTTATTTATTACGGTCATCCGTCAGCAGGATTTGGGAGGGGCAGGGGGGGAGGCAAACACGGGCAGACAACGCACTGCGGCCCTGAGTGACAGCCCCGGAATTTGTGTCCTAATAACAGCAAAGGCAAATATAGTAGGCAATTTATCAAGCTGTCTGGCAGAGAGCCAGGGAGGCTGTGAGATAATGACAGTCTCAAGTTCGGGATACTGCCGCCACCGTGCCGCCACTGGATGGGAAGGTGAAAAGGAAGAGATGTAGAGGGAGGGGTTAAAGGAGGTGGAGGAGGCGGAGAGGTGGCATAATCCTCACTCTCACACCCAAACCTCATTAAAATGGAATTTACTGGATAAGCAGCAGGGAGAGAAAACGACTGGTGATCGATCTTGGGAAGTGATCTCACCTTGAACTTTTTCTTTCTCTTTTAAAAGCACATCTTAATACACAATGTGTGTGTGCATGCGTGTGTGTGTGTGTGTGTGTGTGTGTGTGTGTGTGTGTGTGTGTGTGTGTGTGTGTGTGTGTGTGTGTGTGTGTTTGCATTGTGTATGTCTGAGGCATGATTTAAGTAAATTCTTTTGAACTTTTAACAGAATTGATTGTAATATCTTACACATCAGCAAATCTGATTGACGTCAAATTATTCAAGATTTGCCTGGTAGCCACAAGAGCACACGGCAGAAATCACACCCCGATTTCACTGATGTTCAAAGCTCTTGACATTTGATTGATCTTCGTCAAAGAGAATTAAAAATCTGCCACCATACAATGAAACAGATGTGATGGACACTCACTCAATCTTGCAGTAGAAAGAAAAAAAAAAAAAAAAAAAAAAAGCTCACAGCTCCTCAAAGGGAGGACCATCTGTTGAGCGATTGGCCTCTTCAGCCAATAAAGCCATCAGAATGACTGGCTCTCACTGTTCCCATGGAGGAACCATGGCAACAGGACAAACCCTGGGTTGCTGCGGGCAACCAAAGCAAACCAATGAGGAGCTGTTTACTTTGTGCTCCCCTGGACGTGCTGGAGAGTCTGCTATCACAATAGAGGTGAGAGAGGCTAAGGTTGCACGGTTCCCCCACGCCTGTACCAATCAATGGGCAAACAACTCATCATGTTAATATTAGGCTTAATCAACCATGTGACATAAAACTGATGCAAAATCTCCATAGTTGAGATGTCTATAGCAGCCCTGTGATTCTAGCAATTCTGATATCATCGCCTTAGACACAAAAGTTGGCTGATTTCTTACTGGAAGTAATCAACGAAAAATAGCACCTGCGTATAAATTATGAAAGAGTGCTGAAAGCCGCTGATTAGGTTTTTTGATTGACTTGTGGATTTCACAAAGCCGAAAGGCTTAGTGTGTTTGCCCAGACCGTTGGCTGTACAAACAGATCTGATGCAGTACAGTGGCCATACTTCAGTCTTCATACTGAATGGGCGCGCCGCAATCGCAACTCTCATTTCCAGTTACAGGCATTTAGTGGCTACAACACGGACAAACAAAACACCAACAAAAAAAAATGTGTGGGGGAGAGGTATTGTTCTGGGAAGGTCATAACTGTTGAGTGAGTGCCTTCAGCTCATTGGAGAAAGTGACTCAAGCAAACATGTTTCCTGCAAACATGTGCAAGAGTAAAGTATGTGAGTGTGTGGGTGTGTGTGTGTGTGTATGTCTGTATCATCTTGGTCCAAGTTTGCTGAGTGGCATTGGTGCACAGCCTTGGCAACAAGACCCAATTACTTTTACGTTTTCTCACAAATTGATTTCTGCCAGCAATCCAATATTCATGGACAGTGTCGACATTCCATGCTGGCCTTCTACGGCCCTGAATATTTATTGCATTATTAACTGTGCCCCAACCCCTTGCTGTCACCCACCCAAGCAATGTCAGACGACGCGATTAAAAGCGCTCAGGTTTTTCCAAACTGGGGGACAGCGTTGTTCTTTTATAGGAAGAAGCAACAGAGTAGGCTCTGCAGCATCTGCCTAATAGCTGTGTGTGTGTGTGTGTGTATATGTGTGTGTGTTGGGGGGCTTCCAGCACACCCTTATGTACTTGTGTACAGCATGTCGTTTGGCCAAGAATTGCAAAGATATTCTGCGGCGGGGAAATGGAGCGGTGGATCCATCAGAAAAAAAACAAGGCGATTTAATGGCGGGCGCCTTCCCGGAGGAGCGTGGGCGCAATCTGCCCCCGTTACTAAAGAGAGAGTTACTAAAAAAGAGAGAAAGCACTCGACAGATTGGTGTGTGGTCTCCGAGCGGCGTCAACATGTAGCAATGGCGGCGAGGCCCATTGAGCCGTTCCGGATGCCAGCACATTCCCCAACCTCCATGGATCGACATGTGATTCAGAAATGCTGGTGGTACAAGGAATTCTCGCTAGCATGAAACGCTTGACACATGTCAAGTATGAATGTATTTTTTACGGTGACTTTTTATCTGATTGTGACAGATATTATGATGCAAAGCAGGGTAATGAATGTTGAGACAGAAATAACTAGGCAGCTGTTGAATCATTTTTCTTACATCCCATCTTTCGGTCTGAGTAGTTGTACGGGAAATAGAGGATTGGTAAATTAAATATGTTGCATCACTGTCAAAAGAGGGTGTTTTTTTATGTTATAATCTAGCAGACAGCTTGGTCTGTCTTTGCTCGTTAGCGAAATGTACAATCAAGTTGGGTCTAATATCCTTGGTTTTACCGAGAAACCCAAGGGGTTGGGAAGAGGGGGATGGAAGAGTAGCACCAGGCTTCTGCGGATCTCTGTGCGTAGGAGAGGGGAGGAAGGATGAGCTTTGGGCAGGCGCAGCTGCACGTACATGACCTGGGTTCTGCTGATTTGCGAATTCGCGTAACGGTGGGGGGGAGAAGAATCACGCCCGCACCTCCCCCCCACCGTGCTCTCCCAGCAGGTGTCCGGAGATTAAAGGGAGTCCATGTCCCAGACTGCTCCCTAATGAACAAACACAGAATAAAACTGTCTCAACATCAAAGGGGCCGAGGTTGAGGCAACAGCCCAGACTCGCAAACTTGCTCGCTTGCTCTCTCTCTCCGCAGTAGGAGCCCCTGAGGGAAGGTTTCGTCCTTCTGCCATGTCCTTCTCACTCCCAGATGCCTGTCTATCTGGCTATCTGTCTATCGCCAGGCACAGAGGGCGGGCAGACAGGTCGCTGGTTCTCGAGATGGTTGGTGTTGTTTTAAAACAGGGTTTGACAGAAGCGTGGTGAGTGCGTGACTGGGGTCGTGCTTGTTATAGCGTGTTAGGAGATAACAGCATATAGGTGAGAAACATTAGCATCCCGCGCGTGTGTGTGTGTGTGTGTGTGTGTGTGTGTGTGTGTGTGTGTGGGGCGGGGGGTGAGGAGAAAGGTAACCATGGTAACAGGCTTCCAAACGTCAGCAGTGCCAACTCCCAAGTGCCTGGACCGCCTTGTTTTTCTATTCACTCGTGTCTCTCCTCTCCTCCCCCTCCCATCAAACCAACCCCACCCTTTTTTTCATTGTGAGTGTGTTGATAAGACGTCTAAATATCACCTGCACACAAGGCTAAGCAATGCCACAGTACCGAACAGTGTTTTTGTGAACTGGGAGCTGAGTTTGATGAACTCACTCTCCACTGAGCTTGTCCGCTCGTCTGCTTAGACTGCCATCAGACTACTGCCAGGGTCTGTATTTCATCTCTGAGATCTATGGACTGGTCTCCAAGACAACTCACCCTGATCAAGAACATCCTCCTCCGCTCTCTTTGGCTCGAGCAAGGCAGAGTCGTCCTGGTGATCTTTAAAGACGTTAGAGAGAGAGAGAGAGAAAAAAAAGAATTCGCTGTATTATTCCAGAATAAGCCATCCAATTATAACCCAACACTTATCTAAAGCTCTCTAAAGAAGTCTGTGAAGACATTAATTGTGTAAGGTTCCGCAAAGCCCCTATGTGTGCTACAAATGGCCAAAAAAACAAAACAAGAACAACATCTACATATGTTCCCATATCACAGTGGCCTTTTGTATGTTGAGCTAATGTAAAGAGCTTCAACATCCTTTACAGCCTATAAAAAGGATTAGATTGTAACGATTAGAAATATACATGAAGGCAATTCTTTCCAGCCTCAGATCTGAAAACATACATTTGAAATGGCACGAGTGGTACAGTTTTACTGGTCTTCACTTGAGAGAACACTTAAGACTTACTAAGAGTATTACTATGAACTGTTACTATTACTACTACGACTATTACTAAGAACTATTACTATTACTACTAAGACTATTACTAAGATCTCCCCGGCTTATGAAACACGCTGCGACCTGACTATACATTACATGCCCACATCCAGAGCTAGTCAACCATCAGCAGTGGGATATGGGAATATCCGTTCACCTGTTCCATGGCCACCGCCATGCATCATCCCCATCATCATGTGGTCGGCAGGGACGGGGATGGGAATGTTGGCCTCAGCGGGGATGTTCCTGAAGAGTTCGCTGGGCCCGTGATCCATGCAGTCCATGTAAGGGACCGCGTGCTTGCTATCCATGTAGTACATGATGTAGAAGTTGCACATCTCATCTTCCGAGGTTCCACTGCGAAGAAAAGATACAAGAGAACATTGCCTAGTTAGCACTGCAGAGGGACACAGCGCTCACTTACAAACTAGGGGTAAAAAAAACAGAAAAAAACACAAGAAAATTCTTTTTTTGCTTATTCCCACACCTCTCAGCTATTTTCTGTTCACTCACTAACTTATTGTTTGATCAACCAAAAAAAGTTGTACTTTCCAAGAGACCCTTGTAGATTCACTTTACTCTGTTCTAAATTAGACCAAGTCAGATAATAAATCATTACTATACCTATCTACTGTGTGTGGGGACTAAACAAGTATGGTGTGTGTTTTCCCTGGAATTCTTCCCACATAAGGGCAAAGGTCAAAAGCATCCAATTACCCAGTCTGAAGTAAAGCTGCCTTATGAGGATCAGAGGTCACTATAAACAATTCCATTTGGCACGGATGTTCCCACGCGTCGATTTTAATCAATGCTCCTAATTAATACACCTCTCTACCTTTACAATCTCTCTCTCTCTCTCTCTCTCTCACTCTCGTCTTGCCCCCCAACCCCCCACGCCCCCGTTCTCTTTTTCTATTTCAATAAGGCTAGGCAAGTGTATGTGCAAGAGAGTGAGCAAGCAAGAGAGATGGTTGTGCGGGGGCGGCCGCACTTCCTGGGAAGATGCGTCAGTGCACATTCCCCCGCTGCCACCGCCGTGCCTCGCTCACAATCACCATAGCAACAGAAGTGACAGCGGCAGACACGCAGGCACACAAACACACACACACATACAAACACACAGACAAAACACCCAGTATGACAGGAGCCTGGATGAGGACGACGAGGCTTCTCGTCATGAAAAATGCACAACACTCTAGGGACCCCCTGAGAGAGAAAGAGAGAAAGAAAGAGAGAGAGAGAGAGAAAGAAAGAGAGTGGGGCTTCGTGGGGCTTAGATTTTCTGAGTGCTAGTGTGCCCATGCATGCAGACACACACATTCCCTCTCACTCATGAGCACACGTGCACACACACACACACACACATGTGTGACACACTCAAGCAGTCGTCTTCAGGGGCTGGTGAGCAGCCCTGACTGATGAGGCTTGCCTCTCCGAGTAGGCAGGCAGGCAATCATACCTGCTGCTGTCTCTCTCTTCCTCTCTCTCTCTCTCTCACACACACACACACACAAACACATACACAAACACATACACACGCTCACAGGACTGGCACCGCTCCGACACCCACAATCTTGACACTATGCAAAACAGCTTCAGGGGACCGTTCAGGCATGCCCCAAAGAACACAGAGCAGACACAGTGCACTGTGCACAGCCCTCAGCATCAGGACCAAAGCAGAACCTCTTAGTGAATATACAATGAAAATCACCTTGTACAGATAGATGCTAACAAGACTAAGAAAATGTATGTTTATATTGCATGTTTACTGAATTTGTTCAATTTCTCTGCTTATTTATTACTGACTGATGTTGTGGAATTCAAATTAGCCCTCAGCGATTTAAAGATTTTCTCTACTCTACTAAATATATGTAATTATTCCCTGGGTACACAGATGGAAATATGCACCGCATCCGCACAGTTAGTTACACTGGATATGAAGCACATGTTAACTACATAAAAGGAAAGTGTATTGTGCTTCACCTTTCTACAGTCTTGAATCAGTGGACTGACTGGTGAACAGCACCGAAACAGTGCTATTCTCAGTAAGGCTAGCAGAAGTAGATTACGCACTCAGAAGAGATCAGCACAGCCATTCTGAATTAGGAAGTAGGGGCAGGGCTATGGAAGAGGCAAGAATGAATAAATCATCACTGTGAGGAGAAGGAGAAGAAGAAGAAGAAGACGAAGAAGAAGAAGAAGAAGGAGGAGGAGGAAGAGGAAAAAAGAGAAGAGGAAGAAGAAGGAAAAAACAAAAACAACAAACACTCACCCAATCCGTGTCTTTGTTGTCTTTCCTTCCCCAGTAAAGACGCAGCGGGCAGCCAGCGTGTCTCCATACTCAACACTGATGGAGTTACTCGCCGGGTAAAATGCCTAGCAAGACGGCAAACAGAGAGGAAAGAAAGAGCAAGAAAGAAGAAAGAAAATAAAAGAAAAGTGTCAAGGCAGCTATTTTGTTCAAAAAGTACACTGGTTTCCCAGTCTGTTTTTCCTCCCCTAAATTGTACATCAAGAGTTACTGAAGCAAAAGGCAAATAGCAAACATGAATTTTGTCATGTTATTTCAAGTACTGACAGGCTGGTTTAAATACTTTGCAAAAACACTCATCAGAAACGGATAACAGAGCAAATCCATTTTCAAGGCTGAAAATCTATATAACTATCTACAATTGGAGACACCTTTAAGTTTGTTAGAAGATTTTCATGTGCTTAGCTAAGGTAAAGTAAATCTCTCTCAAGGGCAAAAGTAATTTCACGGTTGAGATGATCGCTAGGTGCAAAAAGAATCAAGATTCTCATATGGGTGGGCATACATATGGATTTGGGAAGGTGAAGAGGTGAAATATAATGTTTCCAAATGTAATAGTTAGTCAGAACTTATGTGACCAGCAGAGAGCAAAGAGTCATCAGCACATCTAAACCAGCGGACCAGAGGGTCTGACGAGCAACTGACAGCAAGTTAAGAACAGTTTCGAAAATCCCTGAGCTAAACAAAAAATACTTGGAACCCTCCTATAATAATACCTTGAAATGATACAACAGCTGCTTTAAAAAAGGAACAAAATAACAAGCTCATTTTTAAACCTACAATTTCCACATTATTGATGTACAATGATCACAGCAAATTTCCTAGTGAAAGAATAAAAGAGCTCTTATTTCCCATTTGAACGGTTTATCTTTTGATGTTTATAGCACAGCTGAAGAGTCTGGGCTTGGGCCCCACTGCTCAAAAGCTATTCTCTGCAAAGCATACTTCATCCAGTCCAGCATATTCGCCTCACAATACCGTATGCTTATGTAATGAAACAGAGTTTATTTTTATTGCCCGTTACTGTTTGAACTGTTATGGTGACAACAGGGAGTCACGTACAGAGGGTAAGCGTGCCGAAGTGTGAAAGACTTGGTCAGTGCACTGTGCACTGTACCGGTGTATTGTCCGTGTCCGTTCCTATTTCACATGCGAGCGAGCTGGCATGGCTGATGGCTTGTCCGCGGGAAGTCTGACATTGAGCTTGAAGACTGGAAGTGGAAAGGCCACTTGATCCGTGCGCAGGGGCGGAGGAGGGCAGCCATTATAATGCAGAGGCCTGACAGCGGGGAGAGGGACAGAAGTGGTGGACTGTTGGAGGAGGCGGAGGTGGGGGCAACAGAGGGTTGGGATGGGGCCAGAGCGGCCGCAGTGGCCAAGCCCGAGTTTTGCTTCAGGGCACAATGATAAAATAAAAAGCTATTTTAATCTGAGCGTTTTCACTTCAACCCTTTTTCTGCGCCCTCTTGGGCTAGTTGGCCACGCAGAAACGAAGGGAAAGGGGAGCGGAAGTGAAGAGGAAAATGTCATAAAATAAGAGAAAAACAAGACTCGTATGATATAATGTCAAATATTTCCTCTCTGTATCCCATGTAATCTTCCTATGTTTGTTCCCTGGGTGCTGATGAAAATGCTTGATGGGATTAATCTGCATCACCACCTGGATCAGCCATTCCAATAGTATGTATTGTAAGTAAGTGCTGGCCAACGGCAGGCACAGCTGCGTCACATCAACCATTAACTCTAGTGCGGTTTCGGATTTAGTTAAAGCTGCACCAGAAAAACAAACAACGTGGGCAGAAAATCCACCATTGTGGGGCCATGGACAGATAAACACACCAAATCCAAAACAAGCTGATTTCCCATGAAGGCCACGCAAATGATAGCAGTGCTCCTTAGGAACAGCAACGGACTCATCATAAGATCTGAAAATCTTGGCTCCACCACACTGATACATCTCAAACGCGTCATCCATCCATCTAACACACAAAGACATGCAGGCTTCACACAAAGGCTTCTAATTGCACCGCATTCACGACACTCGTGTCGATGGCTGTTTAGCTTGTTAGCTTACGCAGCGGATGCCTCTCTGCATGATTCTGTAGCTTCCTGATTTTTTTCAGGATCAATGCACTGCTATTTTAGTGTATTAAGTCAGTAGCGCATGGGTTTATGTGAGTGTCTGCGGGCCTGTCTGTGTTTCTGAAGGGGGTGGCGTGTGGCTCTTATCCTAAGAGCCATAAGTCCAGACCCCTGCATGCATCATTTAACAGTGACCTTCAAAATTCACTCACACTCACACACCATCCGGGCTAGGGTATTGACTGAAGTGACAGACTTGACTGTCACTGTTATTGACAGTTACCATCAGTGTAGCTTGGCATGTTCTCATCAAACAGCCTGGGGCAACAGACCCTAATCTACATTAAAACAACATTACCAGCAAACACAGAGCCAAAATGGAACAAAGCTGTTGTGAAGTCCCAAGGAATGGTATGAATATTGTTGAATAAGGATTGCTAAAAATAGAATAGATAAATAGAATATAATAGAAAATAGAAAATAGAAAATAAAATAGAATGTCTAGATAACAGCTTTTCCGTTTTTTTCAGTCATTATTTGTCATTTCTGGAAAGTATGTACCTGGGGTAACTGTGGAGACTGGCGTCCAATCAGAGTCCACTTTCCATCACGCACTCTGTAACCACTGACAACTTGACCTGGTAGAAAGAACACATTGTACCCGAGTCAAGCCGCAGAATGGGAAGAGTATACAGAATGAGAAGATACTAAAGAGTACCACAGCCTGTTTGAGCGAATGTTGCCAACGTCACTCCTCAAACTTACCCTGACGGTGTGTGTGGGTTCTGAAGGCAAAAGGGTGCATTGGATATGACTCATAAGGACAGGCAATGTCCGCGTTCGTCACTGTGGATAGTGTGGCAAAGACAAAAAAGAGCAGTGTGATCAATAATAGAACCATGACCACTTGCAAAAAGCACAAAACACAAATACACACGCACACACACACGCACACACTCACACTCACACAGTGAACAACTGTGAACAAGTACAGAAAGTGCAAACAACAGCTGAGACAACCTCATTTTCTGGGTCCAGGGCTCCTGACAGACAGAGGTGTGAAACAGGCTATCAGATAAAGCGCCCCAGGCAGAAGGCATGCTATCTCAATCTCGCTATAGAACAGTAATCTAAAGGCCATGATTACCAAATCAGCAGGTCATTCAAACGAAAAAAAAAAGAGAGAAATGAAAAGAAAAACTGGAAAAAAGTCAATAGATGAGACTGTGTGTGGATGAGGCAAAATGCTTCAATTCTTCTGTATCTTCAGGGGGTGCAAAAGAGCTAAACAAGAGCCATAGGGCACTATGTGTGTGTGTGTGTGTGTGTGTGTGTGTGTGTGTGTGTGTGTGTGTGTGTGTGTGTGTGTGTGTCTGTGCGCACACACATATACATAGACACAGGTTGTAAAGAGATTGTTCAGTCACCTCTTTTCCCCGGGAGAATGACGGTGTCTACAGACATCATCAGGTACATGCCAGCAATGAAGGGCTGTCTGTGGGAGACAACAAGTGAGCGCTTAAGTAGGAAAACATATATACTTAGACTCACACTTACTACTATATAGTACTATTAGTGCAGTATAGCTGTAATGCATATTATTCAGCCATACTAAAACTAGTATACTATCTATCACACTCTAACACAAGTACTGCTGCTCTAAACAAATCAGGATAACTATATACACACTCTAACACAACAAATACTGTTGCTCTAGATTCTAATAATTATTATCATGAGGATAAAACAGTAAGGAAGCATGTCACAAAGATGAAAGAACACGCATGGGAAAAAAATATGAGAAGTGCCAAATCTGATATGCTGAGGAAACGCTGAAAGAAAGGAAGACGAAGAAACAAGCCTGCCGCTCTGGTTGTTCTTTTTTTTGGTTGTTGTTTGCAGCAAAGAATCTGGAGCGGAGCACACTGCAGGTGTCATTTAGAATGTGTAAATGTGTTCAGTGTTACTGTGTGCCATTTAGAATGTGTAATGTGTTCAGGTGTGCCATTTAGAAAGTGTAAATGTGTTCAGTGTTACTGTTTGTCTTTGAGAATGTGTAAATGTGCTCAGTGTTATAGTTTGGGGCAGGTTTCCCCAAATGTTTGTTTTCAGTTTTCAGAGCCTGTGTACCATTAAAAGACTGGATTTTTTTTTTGACAGTGACCCAAGAGAATGAAGAGCTAGCGGGTCATGAGAAGATATTATCTTTATGTTAGAAAAAGTGTTATGTGTTTACAATCCATCTAAAATGACTGATCTCACCTTTACAGCAAAGAAACAATGGCATGACCATGGTTAAATATTCAAACTGAAATGCACTGAACAGTGGTGAAGGACAATGCTGCATACATAGCAGAGTTATCAGTATGCAAACACAGGAGTCAGGAATATGAAAATCTACACAGTAAAACAAAATAACTGAAGAAAACCAAAATTTTAATCTGAGGCCTTTAAACCACAGTTTACTTGTCAGGTGTATATGTTATAGAGATAACATGATGGTGTATACGTGCTGTTAGAATATCATGACATATTAGTCTGAGCAGTAGTCTAAAAACATCAGAGGCAAATTCGGCACTGAGAAACTTTATGGTTTGAACATCCAAAAGGTTTATCTACCACTGTAGTTATCTCTAGGCGATAACGCTTAGCTGGTGGTAATGCAGGCTGATTTGCAAAGTCACTTCCCCTTTTAATGTTTGTTTTCAAATACGAGTTACATGCTGACAGCAGCAAGGGAGTGAGAGAGAGAGTGAAAGAGATTGAGTGAGTGAGTGAGTGTGTGTGTGTGTGTGTGTGAGAGTGTGTGTGTACATGTGAGTAACGACAATACTCCTCCAGAGAAGCTGGTGCATCACTCAACCACCTCCCACTCCATCACTTGTGCACACAAACTCTTACTCACTCACTCTCTCTCTCTCTCTCTCTCTCTCTCTCTTTCACACACACACACACACAAACACTGCATGGACCTGCAACTTGTAAGCGGAGAGACCCAGCTCAGGTCAATGAGCCATTGCAATAATGCCATTTCTCTTGCCACATCATCATTCATCAATTACTGGCCAGCACGCCCCCGCCTCAGGACCCGACCCAAGAACACAGCAGCTGCGGCAGCGACTGCTGCCAGCCGCCGCTTCTATTGTCTCCCGTCCTTCCTGCCACCTTCTCTTCCTCCTGAGCATCCACGTTGCTTTCATTTATAGTTTAGGTTTTATTAAGAAAAATCCCGGCTCCCTTTTAAACAGGTCTTCCCCGCAAACCTCATCCGTTCCCATTCATTTAGCTTCATTATGGGATGTCGGGCGTGCGGATTATCACCGCCTCCCGGAGAGCGCTGCTCTGTCAGGCGTGAAGTCATTTGGCTGCTTTAAGTACATAATACCTGCGTCTGCTCATGGGCCCACTGTCAAAGACTGCAGATCTGCTCGTTGCGCTCAGCACAAATTATGGCCCCTTTTTTGTCATTAATGGGATCTGCTCTATGCCAACAGAGGCAGATAAATGTTAGATGGTCTGGCAAGTGAGGCATATAACAACATCTAGCAGAGTCAATGCTACCGGACTCGTCTGGATGAAAAACAGTGATGTATATTAGACATGCACACACAGAGGGAAGAAGCAGTTTTAATGTGGAAATAACGGCGGCCTTTGAACACTTACGGTTTGGAAGTCATTGTGAGAGTAAGCCCTGAGCAGTCTCTATGGTGATCTGAGAAGGGAAAAAATAAACTTTCGATGAGATTTTAATCACTGAAAATGTCAGGGCAATGAAAACACATCTCTCTCATCAGGATCGGTCTTATTTAGACTTTCATCAAGTGGAATACACAAACATATCTGTGTGCGGTGATCAATGATTCATGGCTTCGGTAGTTACACCTATGACTGTGAGCACCAGCACAGCTCTTTTGGTTCAAATGAAATACAGATGAGATCTTGAAGGGAAGCAGATGAAACTGAAATTTCCATGACCCCGTCTTCACAGGAGGAGAAGTTGAAAATATGAGCAACACACAAACACTCACACAAACATACACACACACACACACTCGCACACAAAGAAACAAATACACACTCAAACCATCATTACGCTCAATTATTTTGTTACTTAGGGCCTCTCTCCCCAAACCCATCAAGAGGTGATTCAGTAAATTATGCAGTAGACAGGATTATGTGTGTGTAACCAGGTTAGAAGAAGCAGCGAGGCAGGCACTGAACGAACTCCAACCCTATGGGAGCCACATCAATACGCTGAGTAAGAAAAAAACTCTCTGGAGCGCTCCATTAGAACAGTAAACAGAACCGGTCCTGCATGCTAACAGGGCGAGAGCAGAGTGCTGCGGCTCGCTAGGCTATGTATAAACTCACTAGTGCAGAACGACAAGGGATGAGAGTAGGGTGGGATGGAGTTGGGACTGACACGGGCACACAACCGCTACCAAGCTAGTAGGGTTGCGCTGTGCTGTTGCCGCCACATCCTGTATTTTTTATTGAGGTTATTTCTGGTTATTTTATGCCGTTATTGTCTCTGCGCCTTTTCATTTTCAAAGGTAGCAATAGCGATGATAGTATAATGCGTTCACTGCATATTGAATTACCCTCGGACCAAAACACATTTACTCTAATGCATAATGACATTTTCCTGAAGACGGGCTACAGATAAGAGGGCTATTCAATGGCTGAAATGGCATCAAACGGGTCCACCTTTGTTTACTCGGGCCGTGAACCCTGCTTATTTTCACATGCATGAGGCAAAGCCAGACGGACAGAGAAACACACACAAACACACACACACATACATATATACACACACACACACACACACACACACTCTCAATTCATTCACAGCATTGTGCTCATGCTCAATCAACTGATGACAGGCCCATTTGCATGTGGCCCCGACACAACAATCCCTTCTCCCCAGAGCTACCAGGGCCAGGCTTGGCCCAGCCGGTCCAGTTAAGTCAACAGTCGCGACAGCGGCTGATTGGGCCGGGCCTGCTAGCAGCGCAGCAGCGGCGTCTGCTGGGGGAGCTCACACAGCGATGACTATTAGATCATAATGAACCAAATTGCCCCTGCTGCACCAAGGGCAGCTTTCTACACGGGCAAATTAAACAGGCCCTGGGTGGGCCTATGGAGCCATGGAGTCGTGGATGTTTTCACTGCTGGGTCTGTAAGCATCTCAAATTAACTGACTTCAGTTATACTTTGACTGATACACCTAAATGTGTAACTAGGACTACAACGTCAAGGTCAAAAGACTGGGGAAAAAATGCTTGTTCAACCTCGGCAGTCTGAGGCCTGTCAGACACTTTTTCAAGTAGCCTGACATGCCTTGACATTTTCACATATTTCACCTCTCTAAAACACATGAACACAACTTTTATAGGACAACCATTTTCATAACCTTGTTCCATAACCCCTTTGAGAAAAAAATGATGCAACACAGACAGAAAAGCACACAGGCAGCTAAAGCTCACCAATGGGGGCATATTAACAGTTTAATTGCCACACTGGGTTTCCTAAGCTGTCAATCAATTGTCTCATTCTTTTTTCTACTGACAGCACCTAGTGACCTCAAAACAACAGGACGATGGGTTGAAGAACAGAGTTCTCCTTTAATTCCCAAATATTACCAGTTGAGAAGCTTACCTCTAAATGCACTGACGTCACCATAGTGAATTTGCAACACAAAATGAGTGATGCGGGTGTCACCCCCAACTTTGAATCCGACATCTGGAAAGACAGCAGATCCCCAAAGGCATTAGCTGTGAGACTGATTAGATTCTCAGCGGAGAGCAATTACTCAGGAGCTGGATAATATGTGGGGGATTATGACAGGAGGAGAAAGGAAGAGAAAAAAGAGAGTTGAAAAGACACACAAAGATAGAGAGAAAGATGGAGAAAGAATAGACAGAAACAGTGACCACAGGGTGGAAAGGAAAGTATCAGCAGGGTGAGTTGAGGGGGTTGGGGGGGGGAGTGTCAGAGGCAGAGTGTCCCCTTAGAAGGACAAACTAGAGAAAAAGAGAGAGAGAGATGAAACAACAGAGGAGGCAACAGAAGAGGAGGACATAAAGAAGGAAAAGAAGGAGGGGGAGAAGGGGGAGGGGGTGCCAAGGTACCTCGGGGCAGTTTGGTTGGCGGAGCGTTGCGAGCCCAGGCATACATGATTTTGGCCTCGTCTTCACAGGTGCCCTGCTCCGTCCCACAGTCCCTGGGCAGAGACACACAGAAGCGGCGTTCAATACAGCAAGCCACAGCCTTGAGTCCATTATTCTCCCATGGTGCATGGGAATCATCAATACACAAACAAGGCCCCGACAGCACTCCTCCCCCTCAATAACCCGAACAGTCGACTTCAGAAAGAGACGAGAGAGATATCGGCAGACCTCCACTTCACATTCGCTCGTTAATGGAGCCATCAATCCATTTGGTTATGCCAGCATACGCAAATAACACTGACTGCGTGGAAACCGTGCTTCCCTGAAAATGGTCTTTTTATATTTCCTGAGCTGAACTCAAATCTAATTGGCTCGAAGCCTTGAACTCTGTAAGGCACTGTGCTGATGCACTAATCTCCGATTATTACCAACATCTTGAGATGCTGCTTGCTGGAAACAGCAGTGTGAATACAGATCAATTCCTTATGGAGAAAAAAAATTAAAAGCCCAATTCACCCAGGAGCACAAAACTACAAAAATCTTAAAATATCATATATCAAAATACCAAGCATTTCTGATGAGTAACGCACCAGTAAGGTTCCATCTTTTTTTAATGCACCTTTCAGAGGAAAGAAACTGAAAGGCTAAAAGTGGCATAATTGCCCATTCTAGCTGATTTTTTTGACACCTGTGTTTTGCCTTAAAGACCTTGCAACAGCATGTTACCTCATGTAAAACATATTGTGACTGCCACCGGGGTCTGACAGTACATCAGTGGCCATGTACATTTCCTTTTTAGCCAGTGCACATCTGAGGCTGGCCACACCGCACAGCTGCGACTTCAGGGGTTGGTCTGTGATGTTGACTGGCGCCAAAAATATGGTGCTTCTCAGTTCGGGTTCAGTTTTGCTGTGGGTCTGCGTGGAGTGTGATTGGTAGTCCTGTCCCGCTGAATGGCCTATTTTCAAGCCCCCCTACTGACTCTCTCTCCTCTCTCTCTCTCTCTCTCTGATTTCTAAAGCTTCACAGGCTCTTCTGCAATTATGCACTGCTTTTGTGCTCAGAATGGGTAATGCCATTTCAGAGAGGGGTGTTAAGAGTTAGCAAAGAGGAGAATGGGGGAGGGGGGTTCATCCCTGTTAGAGATTAATTTTTGATGGAAAACTGGGTGGAAAGAGAGAGAGTGGACAAATGAAACAGTGTGGGGGGTAGGAAGATTAACTCCCTCCCACGCAAATATGAATAGCATGCCATTCCCACAATTTCCACTGTAATAAGGTTTATGGCGGGACAAGATAAAACAAAAGATGCAGACTATACCATGCATGATGGCTTCTTTGAAAAGCTGACTAAATTCTGGGCTGGGACATGCTTTGTGTGTGTGTGTGTGTGTGTGTGTGATATCTTCCTTCTTGAATTGGGCTCAATCAGGACTCAGGGTCTCATTTTCTCAGGCCTTGCTTTAACTCAGTGTCCTGTGTTGCATGTAGCTGCAGAGAGCAGTAGAGTTCTGTAGTGTTTTTTTCCCCTTTTGTACTTCTTCTATGACAAAACCTTAAGATAACACTCTGACGCAATCATGAAAAAAAAAATCCCTTGGGTTGGAACCCCCCCCCAATCCTTCCCCCCACTCCCTCCTTTGTTGGGGTGGCTGCAGTTGCTATGGTAACTGGTTTGGTTTATTAGCGAATGTCTCCAGCAGCAGGTTTCTCCCTCAGTGTCTTTCTCTCTTTCGCACTGCTCAGGGGAGACAATAGTCATCCCACATATTAACTGCTTCGGTGACAAGGCACAAGGCTGGCATATCCTAATGCTTATCCTAAGGCACTCGCCTTAATGGAAGAAAAGTAACAATTAGTGCCACAATTCACTGAATTTAACTCCCTTTTAAAAGAAAAACTATCCACAGCTACTTTGTTTACACGTCCCTCTATGATGGAATGGGCTCCATTTCGCCACTAAGGTAAAGCAAGACAGATCCTAGATAATCGTCCGCCCTCAACTGCATCCTACATATCTCTTTGGTGTCAGACACAAAGACAGCTTCATTACTCCGGAGTTAACAAAGCCTGTAATTACCTCGCATTTTAAAGCGTGAGATTATCACTCAACTAAATGAGCGAGAAAGGCAATCCTGAAGTTCTGGTGGACAACACAACACAAACAAAGAAGTGTGGCAGTCACGGTCTCCATCTTACCAGTAACCTTTGGTGGACACGGGGGTCCTGCAGCCGTACAAGAGCATGTGGTGGGCTGTGTCCATAGTCGCGTGCGGCACAAAGTCCACTGTGAGGAATGAGAGAGAACAAATTGTTAGCATACACAACCCCGAGACTTCAACTGCCAGGCAGAAATCTTATTCTGGTAAAAAAAAAAAATAATGACCCTGAAGTGCAGTTCCAGCCGTTCTGTAGTACAAAGCAAATTGAGTATGTATAGCATAGCTTTTGTTGAAAATGGAATTTTGGGTTTCGTGCTGATTTTGCATTGATTTGCGTCCATGCCAGTCCATTAAATATGCAATGGAAGACATGCCCTCAGAGTAGCACGGGCAGCACTACCAAGAGCTCGGGGGTGGGGTGGGATGGGGGCGGGGGCGGGGGTGGGGTGAGGGGTAGAGGAATTGAAATATGAGCAGCACTTCCATATTCTCCCCTTGGTTACTGGGCTGTGCATCAAGCTTGGCAACAAACCGTCCAGCCTGCCACCCTCGTGGGCCAGGAGAAAAATCAATGCACTCTCCATGCAAAAGTGATTGACAGTTCCAGTTGGTCTCTCGCTCTCTCTCTCTCACACACACACACACACACACACACACACACACACACACACACACACACAGTAGTTCACTCTGTAGCTCTTCCTTTTTTCACACTTACTTTTCCACTTTCACTTCAGTTCACTTTCAGTGTTCTCACACTCTCTCTCTCACACTTTCTCTATCAGGAAGAATACTCCTGCTATGAATAATGGATGATGGTGTTTGAGGAAGGGGCAGAGGTGGCTAGTGCTGGCGCATTTCCTCATCTGTCGGAGACAGGAGTACACAACAGCGGCTCAGCCTTGGCCGTCACAGCACTTTCTCTTCCAGACAAGACGTTACATTCAAATTCTGTCAAATTCCGAATGAATTATGCATGCCACTCAGTTTTGCCCATGTTCCAGGTTGTGTCGTCCTGGAATTAGCTACCTTTGTGTCTGTAACCCATATTTATTTGATAAAAAATTGCAAGCACAGGTTCTTTTTTACAACACAATTCAACACAGAATTACCCTGCTGCTTTCCTGTGCAGTAATGGGATTCTAACGTCGAACTTTAAAAGCACTGGTGTGGGAAAACAAATGCCTGGATGGTAATCACCGCAGCACTGGGGAGTCCCCCTTCTCCAATCAGTCACCACCCATGCCAGACACAGAGAAGAATTGAGAGGCAGATGTAGACATCAGAGTTGGACAATTGGGTAAACATCCAAACTCAACAGGGCCAACACTGGTCTCTCTACAACTCCCTTTCCTTTTTTTTTCCTCACTCTCTCTCTCTCTTCCTCTAGCTTTCTATCATGCCCTCAGCCATTGTCAATATATCCTTTACATGCCTCGCTGGGCACCATTACACAGGTTGTTTTACGTGTGGTGGGCCCAGGGTCGCCTGGCTCTCATCACACCACTGTCTCCTTACGCGATGGAAATGAAACGGCAGCTCAATGACAATGCTGCCACAGTTTCGATAACCTAAACGAGCCGGGTTGAGAGGGATAAGACACAGCCGCTGAGGGAAAAGAAAGGGGGATTAAAATATGCAATAACACACGACACTGTTGCATGCCAGCTAGTCACGTGATTCGTTTTTTTTTTTTCTTTCTTTTTTTCACCCAGCAACTCCCCTACTGAAGGCGCGCCCGTGCCAATTGCCCAGCCAGAGTGCCAGGGGCTTTGAAAGACATCACAGAGAAGGCAAGCAATCCAAGTCATTTTTTTTTTTTGCTTCACGTTTTGTTTGTTTGCTTGCTTGTTTGTTCGTGCAGAGGCAATGAATAATTCATCTGGGCCAAGCATAAAATGCACCCGTTGGCCTCGTCAAGAAAGATCCCTTGTAAGTAATTTGTGCAAACTAAAATCACAACACACAATGCCTTGGAGTTACAATATCATTTAACTGGCTCCTTAGTATTCTACTTGTGTTCAATGACGCTAATTAGAGCAAAATCTTGTCAAGAGAGCGGAATTTGTTTATCGCTGGATTTATTAATATGCTATCCATAACAGTTAGATTGTCTTAATTTGTAAACAACATAACTGTTTTGTTTGCAGCTCTCAAAGCCTTCAGCAAACCTGAGCAAAATGGCGACAACCTAGAGGAGCAAACCATAAACCACTCTCACACACGTATTTGTGCAATGGTAGTTTGAACTGTAGACCTCTCTTAAAAGTTGGAAAGCTGAATCTTTATTCTAGATATGGCATACATCTTTGTGCATCCATATTATGACAAAAATTTTGCCCCATCATGGCCTCTCTGCAATACTATAAATGCACCTCCCTGACTCAATATGTGGATATATTTAAACGCAGGAGGCCAAGCCAAAGATGTCGCCCTAATCAAGGCTGACAGATGGCTTCTATTCTAAACGAACAAGACCCCGGACTGTGAGAGCAAGCTCCAGCCTGGAGAGGCATGGAGACACAAACACAGTACAAACACCTCACCACAAGGATTGCAATATAAAATGCTAGTTAGGATGATGAGGCATTGTAGGGCGGTTTGCTGTTTCTCAACATCCTGTGCATGTGCGCAATCAGCAAAGGTGGTTGCAAACATGTGGCTTCTGTGTAAGGCCAAGTAAGCAAAAAACATCAATTTTCCAGTACACATAATAATTGCACCTTCCAATGATATATATGTTTGACACTGTTCCTGTCTAACAGGAGGCTCTGAAGACTATTACTCCACTTCCTGAGGTGAACAAAATGCTTTTTTTTTGTCCAAAAAAAAAAAAAAATTCTGATACAAAAACAAATATTGAAAACACACTGATCTTCCATCTGCATGTTGTTTGCTGTCTATTTGCATTACAATAATGGCAATACAAGCAATCCCCTTAAAACCTCAGCAAATCCAGCGGCATCGCTGCTTTGATTCTCTCTCATTTAACAGTGCTGCCAAAATCATAGCCTTCAGCATATACATTACAAATTTACTGCGACTATTCCTCCACAAACGACCTTGCCTAACACTTTTTGGGTATAATCCATTATCAGCATTCTATTCATGAGTGAAGTCTGTAGTCTATTTATTTGCCGCTCACAGATAATCATTACAGCAGTACAAAGAAATAAAACAACTCTGTGAGGTAAACAGTTGTTGTTTTTTTTTCAATTAATATACATGAGACGCACTAAACTGAATTGACAGTAAAGGTGCTGACGTATGTACTGCAGCAGCTCAGAACAGGTTTACGGCTTCTGTGCTTTTGTTATGCGACCCCATCCTTTCTCTTTTCCACCACTATAAGTTAACAGGATTGTAAACGCTCCCACTTCTGTGCTCCACCACAGCAGCCGTGGCGGGGGGGGGAGAGAAATGTGGAATGTGATTGGCTGGGGTTGAGTCTTAGAGACCGACTGAGCTGTACAAACAGCGTCCATAGTGATCCCCATTTCCATTGCGGCCTTTCAGCTTCAAGGACAAACACAACGCGGTGGTCAAGGGTCAGAGAGCGGAACTGTGGAACTGCCGTAACCCTGACAACAGGAGTTATGGATGTGTGTGTATAGACATATGAGGGTGTCTAGCCATGGCAACTGACAGTGGACCAGAACTACATCAACACGATTCTGAATTCACCTGCTGTAAGGATGTTCTGAGGAGGGAAGGGCTGATGATCAAGTCTGTCAAAGCTTTGAGACTCCAGCAAAAGTGGAAACACATAATCCTCTTTGGAGGAAGGAAATTGCCACTTGCAGGCACAGGAAAATAACAGCAAACAGCCAGAACGGATAGTATTATACCCTAAACACCATCATTTAGTATGATCCCCCTCCACTTAACAAGAAGAGGATGTATGACGGTTTCCATATTTATGTACAAGCAAATCAGGAAAGCACTTTGACACTGGGTAAAACCAGACTCCATCTAAATCGAAATCTAAATCAGGAAAGCACTTTGACACTGGGTAAAACCAGACTCCATCTAAATCGAGATCGAGGGTGGGTCTAGAGATGAGTGACTGACTTCCCACTTCCCATTGGCACCCATTTAACCTCTTTAATAAAGTGCAGCAAACACATCTTTCATATAAACAACAGCTTTAACTGCAGTTGCGTACTCAGTTTTGTAGGGAAATATACTTTGTTTGTCCATAAACAGTAATGCAGACGCTTTCATTGGGTTATGAATCACATAAATCCCGCCCCATGCTTGCTAAGTAGCTGTAATTGGCTCTTGGGTTGTTGATGATTCAGAAAAGGGGTGCAGTGGGCTCGTCTCCTGACCAATCTGCAGAACAAATTTCAAATTTGCTCGCAGTGTGTCTGGGCTTACCTATTATAAGTGAGGAACTGCACTGATACACTCACCTATATAAGCTTCCCTCTGGGTAGGTACAGGAACAGCCATGCACAGGTACGTATCCGACTGTTAGGAAAGGGAGAAAAATAATAGAATAAAAAATTATATTATAGGTCATCAACTACGAGACCTAAAAGCAGACATTACACTTGATCCATGAAGCTCAATTAGGCGTAGAGTAAACAAGAGGCTCCGTGTCTCTTCTGAAACTCTTTACAGACACTGCGGGTGAGTCAGTACCTTAGTCAATCATTAATATGGCACTCAGACCCTCATTATCTCTCATGAGGCATTGCAAGGCAAACAGACTTAAAAGTCAGACAAGAACTCTGCATTGTGAGTCATAGGGGGGGTGCAAGAGACAACCAAGTCAGAGTCAGAGTTCCCACCCCACCCCACACACACACACACACACACACACAAACGGAAAAAACACAGGGCAGTGTTCTTAATCTCCAGCTATAGCGAGTCTATTTCTTTCTCATTTTTTTAGATGGCAGTAGAAGGGAACAGAGTGTGAGTGTGTGTGTGTGTGTGTGTGTGTGTGTGTGTGTGTGTGTGTGTGTGTGTGTAGGGGGCGCAGAGATAGACCTTCATGCTGATGTGATTCAGGTAGACGGGCAGCACACTAACAGGGACGCGTGGGCAGCAGACCTGAGTGTCAGGCCATGGCCTCTGGTTGAGACACAGAAGCCTTAAATCACATCCCCAGGACCAACCTTGCGTAACGTGGGAAAGATGTATTTCAGCTGAGGAATGGCAAAAATTATGGTATAGCACTCAATAATAGAGATAAATTACTGTCATAAAAAAAACAATGTTGTTTTTTCTTTTGTTCTTGTGTCTATATTTCCTCTTCTTTCACTCTGTTGTTCTCTTCTTCACCCCTTCTTGTCTTCTTGCTCTTTTTTCTTCCTTTCTTCTCTTCACTCATTCTTTTTTCATTGGTCAGCGACCTCTCCATCTGAAGTCGGTTCAAGCGGCAAGTCTGCCCAGACTCAAAATAACCACTTCCCTCTTCCTCGTCAACTACCCCCCCCCATCCTTCCCCGCCTTGTCAGGATGTGTGTGATATTGTAGTTAGCTTCAATAACAAAAGCTGTTGAGGGGGTTGGTATAGAGAAGGAGAAAGAAAGAGAGAACGAGAGATGGAGAAAAGAAGGAGAAATGAAAAATGGCAGCTGTGCACGTAGTTCCTGGGAACAGCCATTTAACTGACACATTTGTAACAAACATGACAGGAAGTCGTTTCCAGCCAAATGCTGTAATTGCTTAGTTATGGCTGATGGCTCTTGGCTGTCATTCCTCCGTCCGTGTGCTATGCTGGGAATGATTACATCAATTTGTAAGAGGAAGGTGGATTTTTTTTCTCCCAAAGCAGTTATGGCCAGAGACAATCTAATGTTGCCAGCTTCATCTTAAAATAAATTAATGAATCAAGCGGTATAAAAATAAATATATATTATATATATAAAACACATAAGGGCAAAGGGACAGCTTGCTGGCAAGAAAACTGTTTGTATAAATGATGACATCAGTTTGAACCATCGAGACAAAATGCTGATAGGGAACTTTGCAAAGGTCAGCAGCTGTGTCTGGATTTTTAGTAGGGCATCAGCACGTCGTGAGGTCGGATAACCCATGCACCCCACCCAACACACACATTCAATCCATACATTCAATCAACTCCTCACTTGGGGCGCACTTTGAGCGCACAAAAAGCGCAGTATAAAAGAGCCATCCTGGGAGAAGTAGAGCAGCTCTAACGGTATGTGTTATATCGATGATATTTAGCCAAGCTGGAGAACTAGGGAAAGGTCAACTGCCAATGATCAATAGCACAATATTGCTAAAGCTGACTGCTCTTCCCTCGCCTTCCTCCTCTTCCTCCTCCTGCCGAGACAGAGGTCTTGTCTTATTTTTCCCCCCCTCGGCCTCCTGGGATTGTTACACACCACATAATCCTCCTGCCGGAGTTATCAGCACGAGCGGCTGCGATGAATCACTCGCCGATGAGTCATAGACCTGCGCAGAGAATAATAATAGCTACACCCACCCCAGCACAACCACCACCACCACCACCATATCTGCTCTCTCCACCCCACCCAAGCCACTGCAAACACCACCATCCAGCGCCACCTGGCCTTACACTCTGCATCCTTCACACAGTGATTTTATCAACTTCTCACAGGGGAAGGGGTGTGTGTGTGTGTGTGTGTGTGTGTGTCTGTGTGTGTGTGTGTGTGTGTGTGTGTGTGTGTCTAGGGGGCTGCAGTGGAAAAGTCAGAAAGCCACCATGAGCAAAAAGATTCCCTGAGTGATCCTCAAAGCGGTTTCCATGGAACATCCACCATTCAGAGAGACCCCCCCCCGCCCCTCCCCCCCACACACACTCCAAACCAAAGAAGGGGCAGGTCTTATTGTGAGTGAGACAAGAGGAGGTTGCTGAGAGCGGGGCGCTCAATTAGTTACATCTGTGTGTGTGTGTGTGTGTGTATGGAGGGTGGGTGAGGGGAGACTCAGGCACTAATGACTACATTACTGATGGATCAATAGAGAGAACACAAACACTGTGGGAGATCCACCCATTCTGCCCCTCCCTGAGGACTCCCGTCAACGGCCTGCAAACCCACCCTGCATACATTAGACCCAAAGCTCTTAGAGAGATTTATGACTTTACAAACGCTTCCTGTATGGGCTTATCAATATTTGAACAAAACAGAAACAATTAACGGCACTCCTATACAAAGATATTGTCATCCATGTTCACATATTGTGGTTGATTGTATTATTGTATGTGTTGCATTGATAACATATGTTTTTGTATTTGTTACATTGATAACATATGTTTTTGTATGTGTGTGTTGCATTGGTTACATATATTTTTCTATGTGTTGTATTAGTTACATATGCAATGCATAGAGCTCACCGCTGAGGGGACGACTCCGGGCATTCGCATGTCCAGTGTCAGGTTGTGGGAGTTGGACTGGATGACAGGCTGTCTTAACCTGGAACAGTCATTTGGGTCGGACCAGGGAGATTCCTGATACCTGCGCCCAGAACCAAAAGAAGAGACGATTGCAAACGCAAAAGGTTGGCTTGAGGAAAAACAAACGAACCCTCGGATCATAATCATCTGTTCTACCTTTGCTGATTTAAATGTTATTTTTCTTCCAAGAATATGAATTTATTCTTATCAAGTGCAAACATTTATCAAACCTGCATAATTTTACTGCCATATTTTTGCTGCCCTTTTATGTGTGAACAAACCAAACTAAATTCAAACAGCAGAATAAATTTTAAAAATCAAAGACAAGAAAACAATAACAAGAACTACAATGTATGAACAAGTATGCATGGAAAAAAATGCATAACTAGAAAACATCACTGGTGTTATCACTGAACGCAATAAGCACCATGCATGCATTATGGCCATCTAAACAAAGCGCACACACCCACACACAATCATGATGAACCATCCAGTTACGCAGCTCTCTCTATCTTTTTTTGCTTTGTATTGTTTATTCTTCCAGTTCCATGCATTTTCTTCCCAATTTCAGTTTATCTCCTCAGATTCAGAGAGTTCAGAAAACTAATACTAGGATCAGCCAACAGTATTTTCCAGACCTCAATGTATATCCAAATGGGTTTCATGTACTAAATCTGGAGTGTGAGTTTATCTGGTGGCATATCCATGCACTGGTATTAGCTCCTGGTTGACTCACCTCTTAAACCTGCTGAGGGGGTCTCTGACACTGTGGCTATGGCTTTGACAGATGAGCGCCAGAAGTAACACGCCGCAGACCAGGACTCCCATGTCTCTTTTCTCCTCTCCTCTCTCCCGCAGCCAGGGACTGATTAGCTCGAAGGGTGATGACAGGGGGTTGTGTGCTGGTGAAGGGGGGAGGAGGTATAGGGAGGGACGAGGGAAACCGAGGAGACGGCAACAGCAGCGGTGGTGACGGCAGCAGCGGATCTCGCCGATCGGCCGCGAGGAGAAGGGCGAATTAGCGGAGTCCGGGCAGGAGCGGCGGTGAAGGCAGCGGCAGCGACGGTGGTGGCAGCAGCAGCAGCAGGAGGAACCTCATCAATCCCGCCTCCTCCTCCTCCTCTCCATCTGACACTGAGAGAGAGCACACTCAGGCGGGCTGCTTCTATTGTTTGCTTGTTTTTTTCTCTCTTCTTTCTTTCTCGCTCTCAAGCTCTTCTCTTTTTTGTTCTTCTGTTTGCTTTGGATTTTTAGTCCTGCGCGTTGTGCAACTCCTCTTGTTTCTGAGCGCACAAACTGAGGCGGGACTTCAGCGTGTGTTCAGTATTTTTTATTTTCTCTGCCTTGTTTCCCCCCTCCTCTTCCGACTCTTTCTCCTCTCCGTGCTTTTTTCACACTCCTCCTCTGTTCTCCACCTCACAAGTGTCCCAGAGAGAGAGGGAAAGACCCTACTTTCATCCTCTCTTTACACCCTCTCTCTCTTTCTCTGTCTATCACTCTCTCCCTGTCTCTTATTCCCTCTCTCCTGTCTCCTTGAAGCGAGCGGCTGAATCAAGATGCACGCTGGCAGCCTTGGACACAGCTTGCTCCGTCCCCCTCGTTGCTTTCAGCTCCCGAGAGCACAAGAGAAGCGTGGGGAGGGAGAGGGGGAGAGAGAGAGAGAGAGAGAGAGAGAGAGAGAGAGAGAGAGAGAGAGAAAAAGAAAGAGAAAGAGAGAGAGAGAGAGGAAGGGAACTCAAGAGAGACAGACAGAAAGAGAGAAGGAGAGGGAGGAGGGGAGGTTACTGTCAACAGCAGCAGCAGCAGCAGCAACAGCGGTAGCTTCTTCTTGCTCCTTCAAACGAGACGGGCGAAACACATCACACGCTCGGCATGCGGCTTCAGTCACAACCTGCAAAAATAGAAGCGGAGAGCGCAGCGTGAGTGACGGCTACAACGCAACACGCGCACCAGTGCTTACACCAGTGTTCCCCTGTCCCTCCCTCTCTCCCTCCCTCCCTCTTTCTCACCCTCTCCCACTCATTTATTCACTACCTCTCTCTCTCTCTCTCCCTCCCCCTCTCCCTTTCCCTTTCTGCTTCAGCCATCCCTCTCCACCTCCCTTCAGGGCAAAGCCTGCTTGATACACTACCATTATGGGAAGTGACAGCTTCAAGCACCTCTCCTCCAATGGGACTGTATGGGATTTTACTCATCTTTTTTCCCCCAACCTTACTTTTCATCCATTGAATAGAAACAAGCTAATAAAACAAACAAACAAAGAGACAGAAAAAAACAGACACAGGAGGTGGGAAGAGCAGAGATGGAGTGAATGGGGGAAAAAAAGAGTGGGCGCGGGGGAGGGGATGAGAGCCACAGGACTGGGAGAAAGTGAGAGTGAGGCCTGGAGGTGTGGTGACCTGAGCTCCGTGACGCCAATCCAATCAGCGCACCTCGCCGCAAAGAGGATTCCGACTGCCAACACAATATACAACATACAAAACATACACACACACACATATATATACATAGAACATACAAAACACACACACAGTCACAGTCACACACACACACCAAACAAACAAACAAATCACACACACAAAAAACCCCCCAACCCAATACATAGGCTTACACACACACACACACACACACACACACACACACACACACACACCTAAACACACTTAGTCACATGACCATCACATCCCTCCACCATAGGGGGTTGAGACAGAGAGAGAGAGAGAGAAAGAGCGATGAGAGGAAGTGGGATGAAGCGAGGAGGACGAGGCAGAGAGAGTGAGGAAGAAAAAAGAAAAGGCTCAAGGGAGGCTGGGATACTGAGAAAGAAGAGCTGGATCAATGAGGAGATGACAGAAAGAGAAAGGAAGAGGAGGAAAAAGGGAAACGGAGAAGACAGGTGTAAGGGGGAGAGAGAGAAAAAAGGGACAAGAGACAGGAAGGCGACAGGTTTCACTGAGATGTGGTCCGGATGCTTCCCCAGAAAGGACGAGCGAAGAAAGACACAAGAGAAGGAGTTCAAAGAAGGAGAGGAAGAGCGAAAGAGAGGGCATGAGAGAAAGAATGAGAAAGACAGGAGAGAAGGAGTTTAGGGGAAAAAGAGGACAGGAGAAGGAGAGGGTGGCACAGAGTCACACACACACACACACACACACACACACACACACGTTTGACGAGCGTTCCTCCAAGGGGTGTGTGTGGGCCGGCCACCATCAGGCAGGAGACGAAATGTTAAGAGACACCCGGAATGACAAGTTACAGCACAAACCGCAGGGCAAGGAGGCAGTGCGTGACACACTCGCCTCAAACACTTAAAATGTCAGAGCTCGCAGATGCCAGAAAGGGATGATTTTCACCAAAAGTGACTTCGGCGATTTTTCACACATTTTTCAAAAGGACAACATTTTAAGGCACTTCAACAACCCCTGATAGTCTTCCTTTATGCGTTCCTTGAGTCCATGGGGTCTTAAAGAGGCCAGCAGAGAACAGCACTCATTCCATCAACAGGGTTACTGATCACGGATGAGCGACAGCACTGCAGTAAAGACACGTGCCAGCAAACAAACACACACACACACACACACACACACACAGACACACACACACACACTCCCAGTCAGCAGCTGTGTGGTCGTTAACTTAAATCAACAAGGGAACTAGTGAAGTAAGAGCACTTAATAAGTGATATTCAGCAAAAAATCCTGTTAATTTATATGCATCAATATCTCGCAATATTCTCTTCAAATTACAAGCTACGGTCATTATATCAATACTCAACACTTGGTACTGGATTAGATAATAGATTTCCAATAGCACCAATACCAGCATTCATCTTCACCTTCTACAGATGACAAACAATTTTACACAGCACTACTTCAGACATGCAGGCACACAGCCCCCGACATCAATGGCAGCAAAATCTATGGAGCACTTGCTTAACATTCCAAGTGCTGGTGCTGCAGGGCCTTCGTGACCAATTGGAAACGCTTCTTAACTTTTAACTTTACTTTTCTCAGTATCAGTATCATACCTACCCTATCAGTTACTGATACAAGCCATCAGGAAAACATTTCTCCCTCTAAAAAAATCATTAATCTCCCTTTAAACAACTAATTAATCTATGGGTGCTGTGAATAATAGGATGACATTCAGTCATTAGGTGATACCAAACACAATGGAAGTTAGTCACTTTTCAGTCACATGCTGCGGGAGGGACCTAGAACACTGATGGAACGGTCTGTTTTCTGGCAGTGAGTGTGACTGACTCAGTTTAGAAATATTTGCTCAAACCTACATACATGTGTCACAAAACCTCTAATCATGCCTCTCTTGAGCAAATTCTTTGGTTTTTCCAAGGGTACAGTCATGTGTTGACTCCTCTGGAGAGTGTCAAAGACACAGGCTCATTCTTAATTTAGCTCAAGGGTTATCTCTATGGGAAGAAATATTATGATCGCCTCTAAGAAGTGCCAAGCCACAAACCAAAAAACACAAAAACCTCCCCACCCTCTGTCCACATGTAAATTGCTAAATTAAAGACAAATGTAATTAGTTGCGCAATGTGGGGAAGATTCATGGCGACTGCCAAAACAAGTCAAAGCCCTCTAAGTGCAAATGCTGATACAGCTTATTACAAATCACTTTTAAGCAAGCCCTCACACTTCATTGTTTTGAAGCATATTACAGCTAAAGGCATTTCAACCCAGAGAAACTCTTCAATCTATGAGGCCAGCTTAGATCACTAGCAAACAAACAAGCCCACAGAGAAAGCAATCTACAGTTCAGGAACTGGCAGAATTTCAAAACACAGGCTTACCCTGCTTTTGACTAACCGTGATCGTTGGAATAATCCCCTCGATGTAGTCAGAGGGACGGTATCATTTTCCAGGCTAGCTAGATGCCCATTCCCCCACCCCCACCCCCCTCCTGGTACAGTACTGGTAGATTATGTAGCCTTGGCCAAAACACACAGATCTGGTATTTCTCCTACAAGCAGATCCACATGCTTCATCACTGCTTACTTTTACAACAAAATGGCCTCAGGAACAAATAGACATTTCAGGCACAGTAAAGGTTAGTCAAACAAAGCCATGGTGGGTGGAGAGATTGGTATTAAAAAAGGCCTCTAACTGACTTCTTTCCCTCACACTAGGCTATCTGCCTATGACAGAGCATCAGTATTCTTATCAAGATGCACTTCACAGAGTAAAGTTCACACACACAAGGACACGCACACGCACACTCACACTCACAGACACACACACACACACACACACACACCGTGACGTGATTGTGACGCATCAAACTGTCAGTGCACAGAGCCAGCAAAGAAACGAGGACCTCTCTTCATTCTGTGCTTCAATGAACCCTCCCAACATGAGTGCTCATTTACAAACCTTATGGGCTGCTTCCCACACACACACACTCACACACACACACACACACACACACACACACACGTCCATCTCCCTGAGTGACAGCCAAAGGATGAGAGAGCGCCCTGATCTATGTAAATAAGGCGTTTCGTCTGCATACATTTAATCAATCACAAAAGCAACCATCTTTCAGTCTGGTGGATCCATGTAAGGCTGACAGACTGACACCAGCTGACAAGCAGCGTGTCCATGTATGTGGTCCTGTCAACAAATCTCTCTTGTTATGTATTCAGTCAGGAGGGCGTCCAAAATCAGTTTAGTTAACATCATATGTGGCTGTACAATACAAATACACCAACAACAGAGTGTTGCTCTGTATACCAATGGCTGCATTAGTTAGCGACTAGTGCTGAGTTAGTTTCAGTGTTATGAGACTGAAAGAGTTTGGCAATGGCTAAAAATGGTTATTTCAGGGTACTATATTTAAAGCAATGCTTTGAGCCTGTTTTGAAAACTTACATGTAGAGTCTGTTCTGTGTCACAAATAAATGAGTGTCTATGTCTTCCAGGTCAATCCATTATTGTAAACATTTTAACTTCATAGCTAGTATTGTACACTGCATAGTACAACAGACGTTAAGACGTACAACCTTCACAGCCAGGGCAAGTCTGGCTTTAAAAAAGACTAGAACTGAAACAAACAAAAAATGAATGCTGTAGGTCTAGCTCTAAACTAAACAGACTGTGACCTGTGTCCAGACACCAAATGTGATGGAAATCTAGGAATTCCAGCTCTGCTTCACAGCCCTGCACATGCAATTCCAAGATATACACAGAAACACTGGCCGCTTCCATGGGCAGCCAGGCTAGGAAAAGTATGAGGGCACATGATGCGCAGAGTGCATGGAGGCATGGCATGAACCACAGCCTGGGTGACAGAGAGAGGGGGAGGGAGGGAGGGAGAGAGCGGGGAGCGAGAGAAGGCCTAAAACAGAGACAGAGAGAGGGAGAGAGAGAGAGAGAGAGAGAGATAGAGCACGAAAGGAGGAGGGAGGAAGGAATGGAGGGAGGGAGGCAGGATGTGACAAGTGAGAGAGGGCAAATAGAGAGAGTGAAGGGCCAGCGAGAGTGAGATAGAGGATGGGGTAGTGAGAGAGAGCTGGAGAGAGGTCCAACGAGAGAGAGAGAGAGAGAGAGAGAGAGAGAAAAACTGAGGGACACAGACAGACAGAGAGAGGGGGAGAGAAAGAGCGCCCAAGGGCAGACAGACCCAATGCCAAGCTATGGGGGCGGAGGCTGGGTGGTGAGGGACAGCTCTGTGCCAAACACTCTCCATATGCCAGTGGTAGAAAACAGGGCTCTTTTCATCACCAGGAAATCCACGAGTCAACAGAGGCCACCTTGAGCTCAGCGCGAGGAGATTGTGTTTGGTTTTACTCGGTCAGAAAATGATGAGATGGCAAAGGGCACCTTGTGCTCAGCCTAAAACTACATGAACATCTGTTGTTATATATAGATCCCAGCGAGAACTGTTTTTTTCTTGAACACACATACTGAATGTAAGGTGAACGACATATTAATGCTACTTCTGAAACCATATTCAAATCATATTCAAGATCATATTTTTCAGCATGAACAGATGATGTGCGATGCGTTCTTCCAATAGCTGTTCTGTTAAATGACTCAGCAGGTTGACCACATCGTAAATGTCCAATTAACTTTGTAATTCCATTCGATTCATCCAAGAGGCAAGCAGAATATTGAATCGTTTAAGTCCTTCGCAATCAATTTAATTTAATCAGCAAAGATTCCTACCATTTATAGAAGCACATTCAAACGATTAGGACTGTTAGGATGGACTAAAATTTTGTGTCAAGGAAGACTTATGCAAAAAAAATTATATTTTTATAGAAAATCTGAATTATGTTTGGGATTTGGAATATGGAGCATTTCCATGGTTACGGATTTGACAAAATAACTCAGAACACAAATAAGTAATATTTCAAGTAATATATCTGTATGATTCCCCATGGAAACTCTACAGCTGAGTACAGAGAAAATCCTCAGGTTTTATATAACAACTTACATTATAAATACATGGCACTTCATCGGTTTTAAGAATGTGACAAAAGTCAGCGTTTTAGGAATAGCAGTAAAACAGCAGTGGCAGGCAGCAAGACAGAAAATATATATATATAAGCAGAGCTTTTGCTGCAATGAGTCATGTTTATATGAGCCTTGATATTTTTGTTGGCCATTTCATACCACTTAAATCAAGTGCACCACCACTTAAAAATTTACTTGTAGGGATGGGTCTGTATGAAAATGTTTCCAAAATAATAGTTTAGGATACATCATTATGTTTAATAAAATATACTGTGTGCAACGGGCACACATCCAATCAAAATGTAAGACTTTAGTTCATGCATCAGTTCATGCAAAACGTGAGACCTTAGTTCATCTGCTCGACAGAGCAGCACACTTTATTGCAATGTACAGTGTAAGGGAGGCAGAATGACTGGTGGGAATGAGCCTGTTTTGGAAGAAAGCCTGCCTTGTTTGCATAGAACTTTGGTTGTGTTCCAGAACCCGAACTTCATCAAATTGTGTGCACAGATGTGTGCCATCACCACCGAACCTAAATTTAGGCTAATTGCTGAAAAAAAGGTAACATCTGGTACAGTAAGACTTTAAGTGCAAAAAAAACAGGAGTCTAAATCACAGACATGCAAAGGACAACCTCCCCTGAGCCTAACATAGGCCAATAATGGGACCTGGGAAAAATCCCAAAAATTCCTAATTTTCATATTTTATTGTAAAGTAGTGCAAGCAACTTATCCCCACATGGCATCACAGAAGCCCGTGTGAAACAGGCAAAGGTGGAACAGATACCCCAAGCCTGGGTCTGAGAATTCACATTGTTTTGAAATCCAACACCAGGCACTGACAGTAAGGCCTTGGACATTTTCACTATTTCATCATACTTACACCATTCACATGCCATGCATTACCAGACAGGAACCTTACACCACAAACTGAATATAGGCCAATGGAAGAGCAAGCACAGGAAAGTAAGACAGTTAAGCCTTTCCAAAGGGCTGAAAACAAACAAGCTCCCTGTCTTCTTCAGGATATAAAACTGACAACGCTGACAGCGGAAAGGCAAAAATGTTTTTCTTGTAAATTGGAACTAGTGCAACAACATCTTACTTGATAAAATCGAACCACTCCAAAGGAAAACATTTCTATTCATGTGTGATCCATAAAATAGCCATTCTTAGCCAAATCACGTAGGTGATGCTCCATTTCGTTCTTGTTTAGAGGGGACATGATCTCTTTAGCCTCCTCCCTAGTCTGTCCAGTTTCTGAGAGTTTTCTTTCATATCAACAAAACACAGCCTCTGGCAAAGAGGTATGATCACCTTATCCCAACCATGACAAAAGATGCTCAGATCAAATTGCACAAATACACACAATGAGAAAGACAATACCAGTTATTTATGTCCACAGTCACGGCAGCAAGTATGGAGTTATAGATTAATAAATACAACCATAATAACATGTTATCACATTCCCTCTGACTCCCAAATATTTGTCAGAAAAATCATGATCCCTTTTTGGCAGAACTGTGAACAGCAAGGCACTGTGAATTCCCCATTCTTCACACATTCTTTTTTTTTTTACATTACGAATGCCAGCTGCAGACTGTCTTAGTGAAAGAGAATCAGCACAGTCAGCAGTACTTTTTCATTCCCACAGGACTGACAACCCACTTTCTGTAAGGAGTACGATTACATTTAGCCTAAGAATCTGTAATATTCGTGTTAATAGGCAGCTACATTTCAGTATAGCCATCTGCATGACGTCTGCAATTGCGAAGTGTATTGACCTTCGCAGTCGGTTAACTTGACATTTCACAGGCAATGGAAAAACACATGGAAAAGCATTCCCAGATTCATAACAGCTATTTCTATTGATCCATGTTCTCTCTCTCTCTTTCTCTCTCTCTTTCCCTTCTTCTTTCCTTCTATGCCCCCCCCTCTCTCTCTCTGCCCATTTCCCTCTCACAGCCACGTTTCCCCCCTAACTGCAGACATCAATCAGCCACAGCACAGAGACTGCCTGAGGAGACCCCACATTGAATCTGTTGCAATTTCAGCTTCAGACATTGAAGCCTGGCAGTGTTGCAAAAACTGACAAAGTCCCAAATAGAACTGTACACACATATATCACACTTTAGTTAAAGGACTTACAAGAGAGAAAACCACTTCACCTGGCTTGACAATCAAATGGATGGGTCTATAGATTATGAACAGAAGGTGATTCCAGGCTTGCATGCTGGTCTAGGTCTAGTCTAGAGAGTGTAGCAACAACCTGCAGAAAAACTGTAATAGGCTATCTGCACTGTACTTTAGCTAAAGGACCTTAGAGACAGCCTACTTTACCTGGCTTGACAATCAAATGGGTGGATTGTAAATAGAAAATGATCCAGGGATTTTCACACACATGCTTGAAAATAAAGCATATTTCAAACCATACGAGACACAAGCATCATACCTGCTTGCCTTAATAGGGTCAGAGTCATGACAGAGGATATGCCACAAAAAAGAGAGAACGAGTCAAGAGAGAGAAGAAGATGGAGACAAGGAGACAGAGAACAGCTTCAAGTGCAGCAGTAGATAAAAAGAAAGTGATGTATAAGAGAAAATGGGAGCAGGAGAGAGAGAGATGGCAAAAGAAAAGCAGCGTTGCCTAGAGTCAACTCAGCATGGACGATGACGCCATCACACACTGGAGCCTGTGCGAAGGCAACTATGGCAACTACCGTGCGCATCAACACTGAACTCAGCACGCCTGTCTCTATGCAACAGAGATTCACCAGCTGCAGTCTTGACGCTCTCACTAAAGATAGGGCCAAAGATGACTGCTAGAACACGGCATATCAAACAGCTTTAAATAGATGTGGTGTTGTGTATTTCTCTGCTACAGGGCAAGCATATGGCTTTAAACCAACAAAAAAACAAACACTAACTGGAAACGACTTTCAAGCATGGCAGAAGGCAGAGTGGCTCTCCAAAGATGGCTTCAGTCATTTGTGTGTGTGTGTGTGTGTGTGTGTGTGTGTGTGTGTGTGTGTGTGTGTGTGTGTGTGTGTGTGTGTGTGTGTGTGGAGGGGGGGGCGGGCTTTAAGTATGAGAGTGCCCTATCACTTGGTCATGTATTATAAATGCAGCAAGACAGCTTGAAAATGACCGGTCTTCTGCCTTCAGATGTGTGTGATTTATTTTACATGATGCCCCAGTATAGCAACAAGCTGTTACTGTTAATAGTTCAGTCATGCCAAAGGTTTACTGCAACTGCAAGAAATCTCCCTATAAGCCAGATTTTTTTAATTAGCCTACCAAACGGCATTAAGCCTTCCATAATCAAATGATTTGCAGCATCATATTAATGCACAGTCCATGGCAAAGTTAAAAGAAAGTACAGTGATAGGCCTACAGCAGAACCATAAGTAGCACAGGTGGCAGCATCTCAACCACAGATCAGACCCTAATCATTTCCTGATGCCAGAACCCCATCTCTCTCTCCCCTCACATCTTGTCTCTCTAAAACAAATAAGATAGGAACACTGGTGATAAGTCACAAGTAAAATTGTTTCATATTTATGCTAGCTGCAAAGCTGTATTGGTGGTTTATGACTAAAGACTTCCCAGAGGAGAAAAATATTACAGGTAAGAGTGCGATGAAATATTAGCATTTGATTGATGCATCACATTATCAGTATCATCATCATTCCTTTAAACAATATGTTTCATTTGTTCATCTTCAGGTCATCATACAGTGCATGACTGTAACCTGCCTTGCATGGTTTTAACAGACTATGACTTTATGGCAAGCCTTAAACTTAGACATTACCAAAAAACGGGATATTTTATTTAGGTGTTGAGCTCTTACGTGTGTTTAATATTTATGTTTGCAGCCGACATTCATAATTTGGCAACATGCTAAAAGACAGAATAGGCCTACTGGAGAAGTAGGCTCGCTATTCATAGCAACACTGACATTAATCCTCACGAGCAGAAAGTGTCTGATCAGACAGCCTACTCCACCAATACATCCACAGAAAGAGTGAATGCGTAATAGTGAGTGTCTAGTATGACAGTCTGTCCTTAAAACATGTCCAGTTATATTCTATCCAAAATTACACAAATGCATGACTAAGATGAAGCATCTGCTGGATTTAGAAACTGGCTGCCTGTATACTGGCAGTTTCTTATCGGTAAAACATCCGTCTGAGCTCTGCAGTTCTCAATTGTTGTCACTGCTTATATTTGATATTTGTGGTACTGTAGGTTGCTTTCCATCATCTATTTATCCAAGTATCAGGAATGAACCCTTTAGTAGCCTACTTTATTTTTTTTCTTCTTCAGAAAGCGTTCGGTCTGTTATATCGTTGCTGATATGACCCAATGCCATAATACAAAGACAGTTTATGGAAACCAAACCTAGTAAACAACTCACAATACCACCACCTACCACCAAAATGTCTAGGCAAGTTGTTGCTTTGTCATTTAAGACAACACGAATGGGAAACTGTGTGATTTAATATTCCAATACAGCCGTTGTAGCAGGCATAAAACGTGCGCTGTTAACGTTACATGCTAATGTGTGTGTACACAAAATAAAGTTGCAACTAGCTAGCTGGCTAACTGGACAATGTTACCATCACTGTTGCTTACTTTGCATCTTTCATTAAGGGGTATAACGTTACAGTACTATCTCAACAGTCATTCCCAAATATTACTATTCCTTCATTTTGTAAACCCCTAGTCAACAGAAAGCTTCGAAAATTAGCCAGCTACACTGTGTTCGTGACGTAAGCCTAGTAGCCTATTCAAGAAACTTCAGTAAATTCCAGTCTACTGAAATCTCATGAAGTACCTCACGCATAAAGTGAACGACAGACTGGTAGAACTTTTTCGAAGAGTCGAAGAGTAGTTATGATAAGAGGTAGAGAAAATATTCAGATTTACTTACTTGTTTTGTTTTGACTCCCGTCAATTGACGTCTTTAGTTTACTCTCACTGTTCGTTTTAATTTCACTTGTTTCAACCAACTCTGTCCAAGACACAGACTGGAGAGATGACACGCAGGCCTTTAATCGTTAACGAAGAATCGATATTAGGTAATTGAATATTGAATTGTGGTCACGTAAGTCTGGTCGCTGATAGAGGATGTGGTCCTGTGCACGTAATACTTTCTTCCTATTCCCAAATGTGGTAAACGCAATGCGGGATAAGACAGATCCTAATGTTGGGCGGGGAAATATTTTGTTCATGTTGCATTGCGTCAACCCTCCGGTTCATTGGAAACTCCGAAATTGCCTCTGTCCCACTTCATGCAAGTGGCTAAGCAAGGTCAAGGCATGTCTTGTGTTGGCAGTAGACTGTGGCTGCTCATACAATTTTCAGAAATGAAAAGTATACAGTGGTGGCCTAATCTACATGAGTAATTATTAGATTGTTATGGCCAATGTTGCATTTGCAATATATGATACAGATAGCATTCAAGAAGGAAGAAAGAAAGATGATGGCTTTAGAAATAATTTTACTATCTTAAAATTGTTCTCTGCAGCAGTGCTTTTAGATGTCAATAGGCTAATTTACATGGTTAGAACACACTAGTTAGTGCTGAGAAAGAGGTCCGCCTTTGTTTGTTTTTTTAAGTATAGCGTTTGCCTTTAGTGGCATTTCTGGGTCGATGATGACATAGGCTAATCTAAAAATGTTTGTTTTAAAAGACACACTTGTATTGCAACTAACACACCTTGATTGCAAATATGCAAAATCTACAAATTAATCTACCTTAATTCTGAATTGCAATTTTGCCACTGTAAAGAATGGTTGAGGTAATCCCCTTCTTAGTTGCATGAATGTGGGTTTTATTATTTGTCTCATAGCCTAAGTGAGAGGTGGCCTAATCTACATGAGTAATTATTAGATTGTTATGGCCAATGTTGAATTTGCTATATATGATACAGATAGCATTCAAGAACGAAGAAAGAAAGATGATGGCTTTAGAAATAATTTCACTATCTTAAAATTGCTCTCTACAGCAATGCTTTTAGATGTCAATAGGCTAATTTGCATGGTTGGAACACTAATTAGTGCTGAGAAAGAGGTCTGCCCTTGTTTGTTTTTTTAGTATAGAGTTTGCCTTTGGTGGCATTTGTGGGTCAGTGATGAAATAGGCTAATCTAAAAATGTTTGTTTTAAAAGACGCAGCTGTATTGCTACTGACATACCTGGATTGGAAATGTGTTAAATTTACAAATTAATCTGCCTTTTTGTGATATTGTACAGAGGATGAGTAGGCTAGGTCTATTATATGATAGAAATCAGAAGTCTCAGTGAATATTAGTGCGAGTTTTGCATTGAATATCTTTGATTATCTTGTGTATGAAACTAATTTTCATTTACAATGAAATCATGTAAACAACTTCTAATGCTCTTTTATTGCATTTATGTGCACTCTCATGAACTCTCATGGACCCTACAGCAGATCAATTTCAATCCAGGAGGAATACATAGAAGCAGTTGGCTATCTCTTCGTTCACTAATAGCCAAGACATCATTTAAAGCAATATTATATTATATGTGAATATCTTTAAATGTCTTGAAAATTAGCCTACCAATTAAGTAAAGGGGATTAATCCTGCCAGTGAATGACATGATGTGTGCCACATGTCCAGGCTTGGGTTTCAAGATATGAATCCTGAAAGTATACTGGATCTAAAGGGGTTGATAAGTATCTAGGCTACTTGTACTTTTTGTTGGGTGTGTGGTGTTCAAATATGCTGTTCCATGTTCACGTAGTTATTTGGTAAGTTAAAGTGTTGCTTTCATTGGTTGGAGGATAACTTTCAGATATTTTCTGTGTCTGTGATAGGGTTTCATGATTTGTACTTATCAGTTTGAATGGCATCAGTCTGGGCAGTTATCATGACCCAACGTCACGGGTCCTCGGGTGTAAGTTTGAAGCACTGACTCATAGACCAGAAGCAGTAGACCTTATCAACTAAATATTGAGAATACTCTGGAAAGATGTAGTCCAGCTTTGTTCATGTCTGGATTGCTTTATTTATGTCTCGGTTTGTACTGTTCCATTGCTCCACCTCCGTGTTTTTCTCTCTCTCTCTGTCTTTCTGTGTGTGTGTGTGTGTGTGTGTGTGTGTGTGTGTGTTGGTCTAGGAAGACAGTCACTGTATCAATTTCATTGTCTCATGCTGCGAGTCACAGTGTAGAACCATTAGACATTCTTTCCAGTTCTATGGTTGAAAGAAGTTGTATTGCAAGGCTCTAATAAAAGGTTGTGATTACTATAATGTGGTTAGTTCTCGATTATGTAGAACTGCATGTCTTAATCAGTCATCTTAGTGTGGCATATGGAAAGCCAGGCTGGTGTGAGTTTAGTCGATAGCCTGTCATAGTGCAGTGATCTATTCCCCAATGAATCCAGCAGTCAGCAGCAGGATAGAAGATGAATCTGCTTGAGAGGCAGTGCCGGGGGTGTGACAGACAGCAACGCCCAGCAGGCTTCATAGCCTCTTATAGGCTAAGCATTACTCAGATTCAGGTGGCAAATGAATCATGACAGCACCGAAAATCAGAAAAAGGATTAAGAAATTAGGTATTCAAACATTGGAAACAAGGCAATCAGATCTTAATTACCTTCAATTGGATTGGGTATTCCCAATCTCAGAGTAATAATACCTCTTAGCTACTGGGAAATCATCATGGACGTGGGAGAAAAAACTGATACTGTGCCAGGTGTGTGCTCTTGCTCACGTACGAACAAACGCACGCACGCGCACGCACACACACACACACACACACACACACATTTTTTCCCCTAATCTATCACTCATTCCTGTGCTCTCCTATCTGTCTCATTTAACCACTGTAGTGGCATAATAAAATTTCATTTCCCAGCTGCGGCACAAGCAAAGATAGGCCCAGCTGTGCATTTGGGTTTTTTAGACAACAGGCACGATATTTAATATTGATCGGTGGAGGTGTCACAGAATAACAATCAGTAGCACATTCTCCAAATGTTATGAGAAGGAGCAAGTGGGGACTGAAGCCAGCGTGATATTTTTATATCTTTCCTGCAGCATATCCGCCTCTTCTGGGAGAGTGTATTTACAGAGGGAAAAGCAATAAGGAAGGATCTACATCTATCTAGAGTGGGCATCTACAGTGGTTTATGACCTTATGTAATGACACAGATCTGTTTGAATAATCTCTTTATGATAGTCAGGACAGAATAAACTATAGGAGTTTGGTTCAGAATTTTAAAACCAACTTCAAGACCTATGCGAAGAATACTTCTCAGTTTGGATTGCACAACTCATGCAGCATGTTATCTCAGCAGGTTGGCCTCCATCAAATTGGATTACACTGCCATCTTTTGGTCATACTGGTGCACTGTAGGCTACCTGATTAAACTTGTATTGCAACTGTTGTAGGAAACACATTTAGCATGTTTGAAAAAAAAACCAACATAATACATATGTCATCTGGTATGAGGTTTTGGTAAAACATCCTTGTTGCACAGTTTAATACCCAAAGAACAACAAAACAACTGTGTCCACTAGTATTTATGTCTGGTTATGTTATTTATGCAGACTGCTCACCTGGGAAAGTGCCTTAATTAAAAAGGCAGAGGTGTACTTGGATCAGTAGCATGTGAAAGATAAATGAATATCAGGGCAATAGATATATTCACTGCAAAAATCCCATATATCTGGGGCTCTGCAGATTTCTCTGCACACTAAGCACAGCACAAAACGAATTTCAAGAAGGTGAGAAAAAAATTTATTTCTAGAGTATTCCATTCACCTATGTTACTTGGACATGTACAGAATGCCCTGCAGTGGTGTCTGAAGGAGGGAGAAGGGGTCTGTTTGCTTCCTGTTGCATCCTCCACAGACACTGTCCATGTGGAAGAAATTGATAAATGACTTTGCGGCAGAGGAAACAAAGAATCCCACCCTGAATGGACCTCAATGCCATGACATGAATTACAAGCATGTGTGCTATAAGTTATCTGTCTTCATTCAACTTAAATGTCACAGTTTACAGAATACACTGGTTTCTGTTTGTATTGCGTAACGAGACGGTTGTTCTGTCCTCCAGCATACTGTATACATATTAAGCCTTTGTATGTGTGTGTGTGTGTGTGGTGTGTGTGTGTGTCTTTCATTATCACCACCTAGGAATGTGAGTGGGCTTGTGCGGTATGTCTGTGTGAGGGTCTACAATTTCTAGAAGAATTCAGCTGTCAGCTGTGTGGAGAGAGGAGGCAAGTGCTTTAAATATTTATCCATAAAAATGCTTTTTGTTCTAACTTCTGACTTTTCAGGAAGAACTTTTATAATTTACATGTAAATGAATTACTGCACGTTTCCACAAAAAAAAATCTATTCACCCTATATCCAATATATCTTAAAAGACATTTGAAAAATAGTCTCTGTATCTTTTCTCTGTATCATTCAGTGCGTCACCTTGAGAACAGCTTGGACTGCAGTATCTATTATGCTGACATTCCAATATAAGCATTCATAATACAGTAGTGTGTGGAGGTTATCTTCAAGAGTGCTTTTCAGCTGTTCCCACACAGCTTCAATAAAATCTGCTGTAGAGCAGAGCAGATGGAGATGCAAGTGAGCACGCTGTACTCATCCTTGGGCCAATCCTGCTTCCGTCTGCTTGAAGATGTGCGTATACTCAGGTACAAGGGCAACATATTTTGTCACAGTAAACCAGTATAGCCTTGAGCATGTTGGAACTAATTTTCATTTACAATGAAATCATGTACAAAACTTGTAATGCTCTATTACTGCATTTATGTGCACTCCCATGTACTGCTCTGGACCCTACAGCAGATCAATTTCAATCCAGGAGGAATACGTAAAAGCAGTTGGCTATCTCTTCATTCACTAATAAAAAGTCAAAACTTACTTTAAAGCAATTTACATTTTACATGAGCATATCTTTAAGTGTCATTAAAATTAGCCTACCAATTAAGTCATGGGGAGGAATCCTGCCAGTGAATGACATGATGTGTGTCACATTTTGTTCCTATAATTTTGAAAGAGGAACATTGAGGGATATACTCAAGAGACATTGTGACCTTCAGTACATACAGAAAAAAAATCTCCTTGAAAAGGCAAAACAAACAGTATAGAAAAAATATGACAATGCAATATACAACAATGCTGAGGGAGGGAATTAAAAGATGTTCCTTTTTTACTCTCAGTTTACTCTACAAACACTGAAGGGATAACAATTGTGGTCCACTGTGGTCCAAGGGCTGCAGCACCAAGTCCAGTCCTTTGGAGCATTGGGTGAACTGGACCATGAGCTGGCCAAACTGCAGCTAAACAAATAATCCTTGGACTCCAGTAAACTCCAAGGTTACTTTGACACAGCAGCCTCTGACAGGTTCTCTGTTCTTTCAGCCATACTGCTAAAGCCTGTACTCAGTCATCAGAAGTAACTGTGTGTCTATGTACTGTCACACTATGAACATTCACAGCTGGAGTATAAAAAATAGAATATCATCATGTTGTGATAATAAGCCATTGATCCGTTGTTTGTTATTCATTGTATAAATGTCTGTCCTGTAAGCTCTTGGAAGGCTACCAGGATAATACAAACTGAGCTGCTTTTGCTGTCCACCTTGAAATCAGTAGCATGGAAAGTCCTTCCTGAATTTCAGCAGAGAAATTCCACTTCTTACTTGCTGTTCCAACGCTGTGTTGTAAATGAGACAAAGATTATTGTGTGGACATTTCCCTTTGAAAAGAAAATAGCATATTTACAAATCAGTAAAAATCCAACGTCCAAAAGACTGAATTAAATGTGCACTTTTTTTTTCAAATCTGACAACCTTGAGAGTTTTTTTCAAACACCACTTTCTAAAACTGGACAGAACATCAAGCTGTTTTATCACTGTTGTAGCTTGGCATTGCAATTGTGTCACTGAACAGTAGAGGGAAGTATTTAAGATGAATGATACTATCCCAAGACTTCCATATCCAGCAACTTGCCAGAGAGGCTCTAGACATGAATCTGTTGTCACAGTCTACCAAATTGCATTTCACTGCATTCTTTAATCAACTTTTAAAAAAGAGGCATAGCTGTCTGGAAAATGGTTCATAAGCAGTTGAGCAAATATATAGCGATGATAATCAAATATTCACCTCACTCTCTCAATGGCATACTGTTAGCTCTATTTCAGAAATGAATTCATAAATATCTACTTTTTTTTGTTATATCCTTCTGTTGCGGTATCAATGATATGGTGGTTACATTGATTGGACACATTATCACTGAGCTTAGCAGGAGTCCTGATGTGTTTTGTGTCTTTCTGTTTCGTACACCCTCATCCCAGGTGACCCCTCCCTCTGAAGTGATCAGTTCCTGTGATCAGTTTTACTGTAGAAGGTTTTAGCCCATGACTTCTTCCTGATCCAGGGCCATTTTTGAGGCTTTTTCTCTTGCCTCAGTTTTACTGATGGCTTTTCTTTTATGTGCCTGAGCTCAGAGACTATAGGCTCTGCATAGTGATGATGTCCCTTGAAAAGCCCTGCTCTCTGTTTCAATGGGTTTGCACTGTGCTCACCACACCTGCTGCACCACTCCTTCACTGGTTCTGCGTACTGTATTTATTTTCAAAGAGGTCACGGAATAGAATAGAACATAGCATAGAACGTTTGTTAAGTTCCATGTTCTATTTTCACAAGGTGGAGGGGGGGGAAATCCCCCTTTATGCAGACCAGAGTCGAGTCCTCATACACTGATACAGAATGTCGTTGAAAAGTTTTTGTGTTATTGTGATGTTATGTGACAGTCCCACTATGCAGACCTGAACAATTCACGTTTGCTCCCATTGTAACTTATTATTTTGCTCAATCTTGGTCAGTATTCAATGATCTTTGGTTATACCTTGTTCTCAGTGTGCATTCAATGTAGATTTAACAAAAAATAAGTTCAACTGCAATTTTACAAGCCCAGTTTTGGCTAAATGACCAGCAATCACAATTGAACAATGATTGATTTCGCATATATGACATCACAGGCTTTGTTCTAATTCACCCATTTTTTATGGATTTTTCTAAGCTCAAGATTTACATATGAAGGAGGACACAACCATGTTTATGTTCATGATAGCTTTGGGCTATGCACAAACTCCTAATTCAACAAAGGTAAAATTGCTTTTCCATTCGACCCATTATACAAAGGGGAGACACACACACAGTTTGGCTTGATTTATCAAAGGGGTTAGATTTATTTACAACATAGACAAATAAGATCAATAGAAAAATCAATGAAGTGCCCTTAAGCGGCCATAAAGTGTAAACAGAAATCAAAGAAAGGCCTCAAACTGCGTCCTCCAAGCATGACGGCGAGCATCACCCAGATCTGGGATGGACAAGATTCACGACTGCCCAGCGCCTAGTCCAGCTACTCCTGTGGTGTGACCGCTTTTATATGTAGCTCTGCTATGTAATTACACAGCCAGCAGACGGACAAAACAGCAGAGGGAGCCGGAATAGACTCCAGTTGGCAAGACACCTTAGTGTGTGTGGTGAGTGTGAGTGTTGGAGGGGGTCGGGGGGGCATAACATTCAAACCCCAAAATAATGTTACTTATGACACTATACTATGTATTTTTGAATTTGCTTCCCTAGGTCCACAATCCTTATCTGCCAGTCAGTCCCTTGTCTGACACTTTTCCAACAAGACTTGTGTTGGCTTGTGGTTGGGGATTCAGATGTTCTTCTGCACTCATAAATATGGTTCCACCTCTTGATGTTCTGACACACTTCTGATCAGTGGTGCAGCAGTTGAACTCAGCCATCACTTCAGCTCTTGGTCGTGGCACCAGCGAAGGTGACTCTCCCCTTAAAGGGATAGTGAATTAAGCCATAGCCCTGTTGTTTGGGGTTGCTGAGCACTGTCGGTTGGAATAAGAGTGAGACAATGTTTCGTTGCCCACATCAGTTAGTGTTGACTGCCATTTCACTGTTTGGTTGTACCGAATTCTCTCGTTCTCATACCTACAAACAGCACTCAGCAACCACTAAAAACAGGGCTATGGATTGATTGACTCTGACTATTGCTTTAATTGCAGCTGCTAGGAATGGCTTTCATTGTTTCTCTTCTTTGCTGCAAGGGCCATGTTGGTGCTTCAAGCTTGCATAGAGAGATCTTGATGTGAGAGGGGCCTACCTTCCATTACTCAGACTATAAGATCCTCCAGAGCATGCTCACACCTTGTTCACACACCTTGTTGACACACCCCCTACCATGTGACTTGCACACAAGTCCACCATCTCTAACTGCCACTTCCATCTGGACCAAGTTCCTTCCCTCTTAAGATGCCACCAACACCTAATAACGCAGCCAAGATTCTGCCAGGTCATCTGTGTTCTGCTCCCATCCATGTCCATCCAGTCCTTACATCAATCAATGTGTTTACATGCACAGCATATTCCTGTTCTAACTGAAATATTGAGAATATTCAGGTTGTGCGAGAGTCACGTAAACACCTTATTCTGATCATATTCCAGATTGTCATATTCCAGATTTGTTAAGTTATACCTGAATTTGAACATTCATTTGGACCTGAATGTGATCATTCAGATAACCATAAATGTCTCACTGAGACTACTGATAGTGAGTTTCAGCTCATTCATTTTGTGACAGAGGATTATGCTGTAGGAATTCCAGCCACATACAGATATCTATCCATCTATCTATCCACATTTAAGATTCAAAGACTACAGCACTTTTCAGCCCTGACACTTACCTCAGGGGAATATATAAACAGCTTACAGCTGGCAGTGCTGTGAGGACGATACACAGTTACTTGCTTGAATAAATGTCATACTGCTAGACATTTATCACTTAAGCACTTCTTACCACTGATAGCACCGCTTGGTCAATTTTCAATTTGATGTTACTGACCAGTTGTTAAATATAGGAATTATAATTTTTGTTTCCTTAATGTGGATCATAAGGTCTGAACAGCATGTGCAAACTGTTACTGCCCCTCAGACTAGAGCACAGACCCTGCATGCTCAATCTGTTGAACAGTCAAATCAATACGTTTTTTTGAGCAAAACAGTTGTGGGATGTGGGACAACAAGTGGATAAACAAACTGGCAGCTAACGCTAACTGAACAGGGCACAGGAAAACAAAACTGAGACAAAGTCTCCTTGCCTTCATCAGTTAGCACTGGCTACCGTTTCGCTTTTGGTCTATGTTGTATCAAATTTTCTTGTTTTTATTACTAGCACAGTAACCTCGAACAACAGGGCTGTGGACTGATTGACTCGGGACCATTGCTTTGAACATGCCTTGATCTCACACTTTCATTTATATTTGAAACATCTGTGAGGGTTTTCATACATTGTGAACATACATAATTATATTTTTTCTTCAAGTATTTATGTAGACATGGGTTATTTATGTTTTCTCAACACATTTATTGAATAATGAAAGTGGCTGTGTTTATACATCTTGTGATAAAGCACTATCCAACACTGAAACACTATCCAATACTGTGCTGGACAATTGGCTTGTACGAGGGTGCTGAAGGGGCTCTCTGTCTCCTCTCTGAGCCTTTGTGTCTGCTCCTGTTGGCCTTTTCCTCTGTGTCTGTGCCTCCGTATTTCATTGCTTCCGGAACACTCTGCCATGTACTGTCAATTAGAAGCCTGGGGCATATTGGCCAAACCCCCCCCCCCCCAACACACACACACACACACACACACACACACACACACACACACTCACACACACACACACACTCTTACTGCTGAGGCACTATGTGACACTAAGTGCTACAAGTTGAGAGGGGTCTGTCACCATTGGTACATTTTCCCATTTGTCAGAAAACCAACCTATTTACGTTAACTCCCTTGACAATGATTGAGTGAAGTGTCTGTGTCCGTCCATTAGAGTACACGGGAGACAATAAACCTTCTTCGCTGGCATATGGAGACAGGCTTCTTGCTTAACTCATATTTACTCATATATTTGAACGAGAGGAATTTTCATTTGGTTATTGGCTTAATTGTTTGTGGTAGGCAAAATCATGCATTATCTTCAAATCACTGTAGAGACACTGCAGATTATTTTTATTAATCAATCAAAATTTGTTAGCCTTTTAGTCTTTCTCACTATCCCCCCCCCTCTTCTCTCTCTCTCCCTCTCTCTCTTTCTCTTTCTCTCTCTCTGTAAAACCCATTCTTTTTCTCCATCTTCTTCAGCAATCACAGATCCATGGAGCATTTCCACGTCCCCTGGAAATGAGATTCACTCTGACACTGCCTTCAGAATTGATGGTAGAATGTGAGCAAATCACTGCTCAGTTGTCTATCCACACATCCTGGACTATCATAAAGTTTTAAGCTTGCCCACAGTCATATCTGCTCACTGTTCAGTTGTCTATCCACACATCCTGGACTATCATAAAGTTTTAAGCTTGCCCACAGTCATATCTGCAGTGAAACAGTGTCGCTCTTAAAGAAAAAAACTAAGAAGATAATGATAAATAAAGGCATTTTTAAGATGCTCAGTCTTGTCTGAAGTACAGGGAAGCCGAAGAATGAGAACCAACAGGTCAGCCCTTTGAGGCAGGCAAGGGGGGACGGAACGGTAATGACAGTTACCAGAATAGCTGCAGACATTAAAACACCTGAAAGGATAAAAAGGCTGTGTTAGCAAGAGCCCCAGTCACTGTCAGCAGAGCAGCATTGGCTTATCCAGTTGAACTGCACTCAAGGGAAGCAGGGGAATGAGATGCAAAAACAGTGTCAGTGGGATGACTTGAGGGAATGTTGAAATAGCATGCCTAGGGCAAGGTGGCCAAGGGCTACAGTAGTGTACATCTACCAGTCATGACAGGCAGCTATAGCCATGTCCATTTGTGTGGTGAGTAATTAGAGCAGACGACCTTTTACACAACCGTAGTCCCCTCAGTCAACTTCCTGCTGTATAGGGGAAACAGCGGCTCTAGTGCGAAATTGCCTGCCCCACAGCTCACACCAGCAGTCTGTGACAGGATGGGAAAAGAATGCAATGCTAACAAGACTGATTGATGTCAGTCAAGTCGAAGTCAGTCGAATGACAACCTTGTAGCAGGCCATGCCCAAGGCTAGCCTTGGTTCACAAAAACTTGAGAACAGCTCAGTAGACATTGAAAAGACTGTAGCTGTCCGTAGTTGTCTAACAATTTGTGATGAGTGAGATATGTGTGGTGAAGCAGAACTATTTATAGTTTTGGGATGTTCCTGTAACTGCAAAATAATTTTTGCTCCTGTATAGCACAGTTCACATTCACACCAGTTAGTTAAATGAAACGATTTAAGGTATTTTCATCTACGATGAAACACATTTTATTAGTCATTGATTAAAAAGATCTTTAAGCTTAATACATTCATTGTCTTATTGTTTGTCTGTTAAGCAGCAAAATGCTAAACAAACAGCAGCATCTAACCTCACATGCTTGATAAATAGGATGCACAGTGCTCTTGTCAGGTGAAATCAGTCTTTACTGCTATCTCGCTTTGCATCTATCTGAGCTCTGCCTGAAAGAACTTTGACAGGAAACGCCTTTGAACGTGCAGCTCGATTGCAAATGTGCTGCCTGATCTCTGGGTTGTTTTGACATATCAATGGACTGTCTCGATCCTTGTAACATTTAGGTTTTTTAGAGATAGATGGAATCTTATTAAAAATGAAAGGACACTATTTCCATGGGTGAACAGATTGCCCCTGAGAGCTCCCGGGGGAATGGACTGTAACAAAAAAAAGTCCCCCACATAGGATGTTCCTGTGTCAAGCAATGTAAGCTGCCTTAGTATCGGGCCATTGCAATAAACCCAGTGTTGAAAAACAAAGTGTCAAGCACAGCTATCATGCTCTGATCTCCTTTTCATGACATGGCATTGCAAATTATACTAGATATTGCAGTCATCCAAGCACAGGTCAATGGGCTGCTTAGAATTCAAAAGATATTACTCTATATTATAGCACTGCCATTAGACTTTCTGTTGTGGTGAGTTGACTGGTATAATTATGGTAAATAGATGATATGAGGTACTGTATGCAGTTTCAAGTGGGCACAAATGGATGTATATTTTTGTCCAATGTTTTCAGCACTCAGTGTGTTGCAGTCAGGTTAGTACCAAGGTCAGCATTGTTCAGAAATGTTCTCTGAATTAATAAAATTAGCAGAGACTTTTTGCAGTTATCTGAATTCACACAACCTATAGTGTAGCTTATAGGCAAGTGCAGGAGAGAATGGCTTTATCGTCGGATGTTGTGTTGTATACAAGTCAGATAAATACACAAACACACTACAATCCAACATAAATACATGAACACTCTGCAATTCAAAACCTCTGATGTGCAGACAGATTATTTTAACACCGTGCAAAAAATTAATGTCTGTCTCAACAACTACTCTACACTTCAGCCTGGGAACAAGTGGGAGCTGTTATCTCCGAGATTCAGTATTTCATGCTGAGTCAAGAGCCCGAGGTCACCACGCAAGGAGGCAAGTGTCAAAGTCCTGGACAAACACTCCACAAAGAGAGAGAGAGAGAGGGAGGCATTTTACTCCAGCTCTCACAAGATAGGAGAACATGAAGCATGTACTTTGGAGACAGGAAAAGACGTTGCAAGAGTCTAAGTGAGAGACAGAGAGAGAGTTACTGAAAGGCTAGAGTTACTGAATTGAACGGGTCTCTTAGCTGCATAATGTGTGTACAGGTGGTATTTTCTACAAGCTGCATCCAAGAAACAGCTGGTGTCTGAGCACAACAGTATAAGATTACTCCAGCTAATATTATTTTGCTGAGAGCAGTGCAGATGTTTAGGTAATCACTGCGAATAACCTGTAGTTGCTCTCCAGACTCCAGACTTTTTGCCTATGTGTACACAAAACTCTCGAACATATAACATTTTGAAGTGCATACGTGTTTGTTTGTTTTTTTTTCAAAAATGAAATCTGCTTTTGAAGCGAATTTATCTGTTGTCTTTCCGTTCCCCTTCAAAGAAAAAAAACTGAAGGGGAAGTGAGTAATTAAGAATGTTTTCTCGGCTGGAGGCCATGTCTTTTTTAACCAATCAACCAAGAAACACTTGAATATCTTAAAAATGTGTTGCTCAACCACACCAACATAAACAAATGATTTATCATTACTGGGCTACAGCAGCACAACACAGTCAGGGGAAGGAATGAAACAAAAATATCTGTGCGTGAGAGAGAGAGAGACTAGGAATTGAGTGTAAGTAAGAAGGAAAGTAACAGAAACAGAAAAGAGCACCCAGAGTGTAACACTCAGAATCAGCACAATGCAGCATTCAGAACGATCATTTCCCATTTCAATCCCAGACCATACACATAATCCCCGCAACACTTTACTACACATACTGAGGATGATTCATGATAATTCTTGGGGTTATTGAATGGGTTATTGATAGGGTGTACATGCAGTGGACACAGAGCACCACCTCTGCACCATGCATTGTTCCCATTTGTGCTTCATCTGTGTCATTTTAAAGATCACACCACACTGTCACATTAATTGTATTTTGATACTCTGTGTGAGTTGTTCCATGGGCAGATGTGACATGATTTGTTCTCTGTTTTGGCCTTTAACATGCAAACAAATATAATTGGAATGTGGTTACAAAAAAAAAAACACACACACACATACACACAGATACTGAAATTACCTGTAGGTCTATAGAACAGAGTGCATGCACAGTGATTTATGCATCTGTACAATGCAGGGTGATGAAATTACTCTGGAAGAAGGTAATCTTGAACCTTGAATCTTGAAGGGAGTCGTCTTGATTGGTAAGGGTTAAAATTTCTAAGGGCTACTTAAAAGAAAGAAAGGGAAAGCTAAAAAAGGCGAGCCAGCTTTTAAAATGTCACTCCATATCGGATTAGCACTGAAGAGATGAAATTCCATCAAAGAAGCCTTTGTATCCCTGAGCCAAAGGAACTCTGGAAATTTGCGTCCTCCTCTTACCCAAAAGCATTTGTAAAAATTAAATCAAAGGAGAGGACTTGATGGACACTTTGATTTATGGACACTTTGATCATTTATCATATTATTTTCTTCTTTTTCATGGCTTTGAAGAATGGCCGCGTCTGCTTTTCTTATTAGAATGATTAACCTCAACTGGTTTATCTGGGCTGCACACTTTTTATTTTCAGCTTGAGAACTGCATGAATAGCTCCATGCCCTGAGATTTTTCACAGTGACGACTGAGGTGATCATTTTCTTCTTTACAGCTGAATGTGTATGGGGGGGTTAGGTGGTTGTTTTTTTCCCCCAACTTAAATCTGATCCACACTGCATGCCTGTAACATTGGCGTTGCCAAGAGACAGCCACACCCTCCCTCACCCGTCCCTCACTCTTTTACGCTCCCCTTCTTCAGATGTAGGCTCTCTCTGTAGATCTCTGTCCTGCCCGACCTTGCTGAAATGTCCACCTACTGTTTCAAAAGCTAAATGTCAGATGAACCTTTTTTCTTCTTCTTCGATAATCCGCATGATATCTTGCCCCCGTCACTTCCAATCGGATCATCCTCCTTTTTTCTGGGTGTAAAAAGGTCTCTTACTGTTCCTGCTGCTGCACCCCATCTCTGCAAGCCTTTATCTTTCGTCAGTGCCCTGTGCTTGCCGCCTAAACTGCCTCACTCATTCAATCTAGAGTGTTTTCTCTGTTTTTATATACATCCACTGGGTCGGGGCTTGGCATTCCAGCTTCATAGTTCTCTTGAACAAAGCCTATGTAAACAGTGTTGTTTTTTCCATAGGCCTCTATCTGTAATTGTCCACATTCAATGAAGAATTTCAAAGCAGAAACATAGCAGGCCTCACTGGTTATTTCTAAAATTGCTGCTTCTCATCATTGGCACCACTCTGACAACATGCATGTGACCCAAATCTCTGAGCTCTGGATGCTTCTGTTCTTGCTGGTTTGCAAGCATTTGATCACCAATGACACAAAGCAAAAAGCTCTCGTCCTGCCTACACAGTCTTTGGAAAGTCTTTGGAGAACGACCATTTTCATCAGTCATGTCTCAGTTATACATCTATACCCCTATGTCTGTCTCTACCTGTATCTCTCCTAATTTGATTATAGAATGAGGAGTCCTGGAGCACAGGCTTTAATCCTCTGATGTAAACGAAGATAAAATCATTTTGAATTGATAGAAAATAATGATTAAGGTTTGAATGAACACTTTCCTTCAACAACTGCCCATGAAATCGCAAAAGTCATGAAGCGCCAGCGGGGCCACCAGACTATCTTAGATCAATTTCATTATTCGTCTGACCGCGCTTTACTGAGCTACTGATCTTCTGCACAACTTCGAAGTCGCCAACTCACGCCTTCCATGATAACCATTGGCTTTGCAAAGTAATGTATTTGCATGGGCTGCCACAGAACAGAGATGATTGGACGGTCGGCGTTTCAATCTCGACGCGGTGGCTCCAAAGGCAGGACATGGTGTGCAGCTGCTGCGAAACTAATGGTAATGTGCAACAGACGGGGTTAGTCTGTATCAACCGAGAGGGACCTTGGCCAGCGGATGACTCCGAAGGACTGGTTGCAGACCACGGTTTTAACTTACCTACATCAACGAAATGCGCATTACATGGAAGCGATGGACTGTTTGCACCATTAGCATTCTCTTAATTTTTTACAAGACGAAAGACATAACAAGAAGTGGAGAACATCAGGAAGCCCAACTCACAGGGTACGACACGTTCTCGTTGCTATTGACACTGCTGATCGAATAGCCCGTCACAGAAGGTAGCTGATGCACCGCTGTGCTTTTGGGGTGTATCAGGTTATGCTTCTTTGTATTTGCTGTAAATAGTCTCTTTGTTTTTTGTTCATGTTTAGATAGGAGAAGTTTGCTGGACGTTAGGCTACCAGGTAGCAGTGTCCTACCATTGGATCCTGCGAATGGTCCTGCCCATGGCAATTGTGTCGGGATGGATGGGTTTTTTCCTTTGTTTGGGCTAGACTGATTATCATTTTGCCACAGGGAAGTGTTCATTTTAAGCCTTCCGTTGTCCATGTGATCTGTCTTATAACTAAACATTTTCCCCCTCTGAATTGTGTTTAATCTCATACAGAATACCCACACTCTTTAGGCCTATTTTGAATTTGCCATAGTTTTGGGGGCATCCTGTGAAAGACGTTTTTTTTTCTTCAGCTTTGAGATTTTCCTCTTGAAACAGTTGTGTATTCACTACAAGTCAACTACACTTTAAGCTTTCATTGTAGAAAACCCTGAGAAATTGTGTATATGTGTGTGTGTGTGTGTGTGTGAGCGAGTGATACAGTGAGATTGAGAGAGATGTTAAAATAGTAAAAGTAGCTTACTTTTATGTCATGACTAGGTTTTAAGTCTTTTTATGGGCCACTGAACTACACAGTGCCAAATAACACAACTTTGCAGGCCAGAACTATTGATCCTCCTCCATTTGCTCATAAAAATATTGATATTATCTCATAGCCAGTAGTACTTCCTAAGAAGTGACAGGAAAAAGGCTGACAGGCTGCTTTGGTCTTGAGTGTCTGTTTGTGGGTAGAAAGGCACACATCGCAGGCTTCAAGACCCAGACAGCACTCAACTGTTTATGACACTGTGGTTTCCCTTTTCGAGACAAGGAACAGAGCTTTCATGATAACCACAAAAAAATACAGAGCAGAAAAAAAGAACTGTTCCTCTCCATGGCCTTTATCAGTGCTCTGCATAGTCGTTTCAGTTTGTTTATGTGTGAAATGGTGATTTCAGAGTACATTTAGAGGGGCATTCCTTATAAAGGGAAATGTCTAGATGCCTTTATTACAACATTTACTAAAATTCCCATATTTCACCTGCCTTGTGGCTTTTACAAACAAGTTATGCTTCACACAAAACACAAGAGACACAAGTAAAAAAAATGGTGGAACAGCCTTCTAGTGAAGCAGCCACAACACAAGACAGAGAAGGGTAGCAGGGGATTGCGTGTGAAGGGCTCTGTGGGAAAATAGCAGTGCTTCCTGTGGTGAACTATGACGCTCTTTAACCTACTATAAGAGGTACAGTTTTGACCTATTAGAAACAGCATCAGTGCAGAAACACAGAAGTCTCTGTTTAGTCACTCGCACGTCACTGTTGATTTGGGAAAAAATGTCTATACAGTCTTGAGGTGGTTGATTGCTTTCAGAGGAGCACTGGAGCCTTTGGGGAAGTTAGATACAGCTGTTGCTGTCATTATGAGGTTCAAGGAAGGCAAAAGATTCATATCTTGTATTCACTGACTTTGCAATAAGGTGTTTAAAGGCTGATAAAAAGGTGGTAAAGACTTCATTCACAGCAGACAAACAAAGCAGTGAAGTGTGTTCGTATTTACCTTCAGTTTTGATTTCACCCAAGGCAAGCATGCAGTGGCAAGTTGTGGCAGGAATGGTTAGGTGGAAGTTGAGTAAATGAGGCCTAACAGGGTAGTTCCCACCATGTCATAAGTCAGGGGCTGGCATTTATTTGTTCTGCTTCTTATGTTTGGCAATGAAAGTGCACCATGGCCCTGAGACTCGTTTTATACCGTGAGCTGTGAGCTGTTTGCATAGCAACCATTCAGATCTGTGTGTTTGTGTGTGTCATTGACAAGGAGATAATACTCCCTTATGGACACATGTGACAGACATGTGCTTTGAATACAGTGAGAAGAGTGGTTCATATCACAGCAATCAAACACACACATACACACACACACACATTTGCCCACCCCTAAACCCACTGTCATTTTTTTCCTGCAGAGATGGCGAGCTATTAGCTTCCAGACTAATGGTCAATAGCTCTGAGAAAAGCAGCGGGAGGACAGTGCCTGATGTTCCCCAGCCCTCGGCGGATGGTTGGCGGGTCAACTCCTCTCTGGTGCTAATGATAAGGTGAGTGGAGCGATGGGGCTCGCCGGCTATTTTTGAACGCGCAAGACGAGCTGCCGATGACACCTGATATCCGCTGTTGGGGGTCGGCAAAGAATGGAGTCACAGCAACGTCGAAGGGAAGGGAAGAAGATATGGGGGGGTGGAAAAGAAATCAAGGTCACTACTCCTGCCTTAATTCAGCGTCTCTCCCAGAGGTCAGTAATGAAGCATGTGCAACCTACAGAGACCAGACGCTGAAGCCGAGAAGATGAAAACGGCAGTGAGTGCAGAGTGGCAGTGACTCTCTCTCTCTCTCTTTTTTTTCTCCCTTTGACCTAATTAAGTCAGAAATGAAGGCAGGGAATACATCCAGTGGCTGTGTTTAGACAACTGTTCCTCCAGAATATTTCAGTATTTCCTGCAGTTGCACATAATATTAATCAAAAGTAATAATAAAGATATTAAATGTGTGGCTTAAGTTAATATCAGAGTTGAAGTTACATCAGACAGGTAGAATAATATCGCTGCAAATGCCTCCTGGACTGCTAAGAATAGCGCCTGGTCTGCTTCTGGCTGCAGTCTGTTTTTAAACTAGCCTTGAAAGAACACACACACACACACATACACAGTTTTACTATACTGCATAAAAGCTGCATAAGGCAGCTTATATTCTTATATTCTACATGGTTTGATTTAGCTCTGTTGCAGCAGTTTCTCTGAATTATGATGCTGCATTTCTTTCTAATGCTGCTCGCTGAAATTCAATCAAGATATGGAAATTAGATTTATCGTAGGACAGGCCCGTTTCCTGTGCATGTGGTTTCTTTTTTTTTTTTTGTTTGCACTCGGCTACATTCTGTACTTTGCTATAGAAATCCAGCTTTTTTTAGAGTTTTACAAGGTTAGAGGAAACCATTGCATACACTCATTGCTGAATGACCTGGCTCTGGAGGATCGACGACAGAGTAGTTACTTGTGCATGAAATTACTTTGTTTGAGCGAGACCTGATTATCATATTTTAATCAGTATATGATGATTGTCATATTTTAATCAGCCACTGATAATTGAATAAACCTGTAGCCTGTCATGCACACACACGTGCACTTGTTGGAGGCACATACTTGTTTGTTTTTACTGTGAGACAGAGTGGGCATTTTGAACATCATTTGAATCACAGAGTGGTGTGTGTGTGCATGTGTGTGTGTGTGTGTGTGTGTGTGTGTGTGCGCATGCAAGCACTGAATAGGTTTGTGCCTACAAGGAGGAATTGACAGATTTGTCAAGACCACATGCCACCCCAACAGGGAACATAAACGTCATCATGTGACACCAGCTGTGGAGGGTGGCAACAACCTGTGACTGTTGAATCAGATATCACTTAAAAAGAAAGGATATGCAAGTGCTTTGACATGTTGTTTTTGTTTACTTGAAAGATGCAAAGAGGAACAAACAAATGTCATTTAAGTGGTTAAGTGTTACGTGTGACGTGGAATAGTGTCTCTTGAGAAATGGTAATGAATCTGTCTAGCTATTGCTAGTTAAGTGTTGTATGAGGTGTTGAACCAGTGTGGTGTCTAACAAATTGGTTGTTGTTTCTGTGCACACTCCAAACCCCAACCCACCCTAACCACAAAAAAAAAATCAGAAAGGACATATTACGATTCTTGGATGCTGAACGGGATGTGTCTGTGGTGAAGAGCAGCCTGAAGCCTGGCGACACCATCCACTATGTTCTGGACCGGCGCCGGACACTCAATGTCTCCCAGACCCTACACAAGCTGCTGCCTGAAGTCTCACCGCTGAAAAACCGGAGGTTCAAGACCTGTGCCGTTGTTGGCAACTCTGGAGTGCTGCTGAACAGCGGATGTGGCCAAGAGATAGACAGACATGATTTTGTGATAAGGTATGAGACCATTTGTTTTGTTCTGTTCTTTTTTCTGCTTTTTTTTGCCTGCCTTTGTTTCTTTGATGTCTCATTGTGTGTGTGTGTGAGAGAGAGAGAGAGAAAGAGAGAGACTGAGAGGGAGAGATTGAAAGCTGTGTGAACCTGACACTCATCTTACCACTAAAAGCTTGTCTTGCCAAAACATTTCTTTTCCCTGTCTGGCAGGGACGTTTGGGCTTGTTTGTGAGTACAGCCACCTTTTAGCTGCATTCACAGGCAGCTACTATAGGAAAGTAAAAAAGGCCTCTTCTGTTTTGAACAATTGCAGTTGTCTAACTAGTTATGATTCCTTTCTGTGTCGGACAAAGACTTTACCTGACTCTAGCACAGAGTGGAGAGGCTTTAAAAACCCGACCTGTATGGTGGTCACTTTTAACTCCCTTTGGAGTGCATTTGTAACACTAGGCTTCCCCGGGCATATTTTAACCTGATTTGTGTGTGTGTGTGTGTGTGTGTGTGTGTGACCTAAAACAACATCCTGAATTGATGATGGTACATTGAGAGCTTTTGCAAAGATTGATGCCGACACTGAAGAGTGGAAGGCCAACTCGTTCGGTTTTCTTGCAAAACCAAACTGGCAGTTCAGTTTTAAATATAAAACTGTTCTGAGTCATTAGCTGAACTGTATCAGAGATCCTGGACTGTATCATATCTGCCTTTTTGTTACTTTACATGTTCAAACACAGATTTTAAAATCTAGTAAAATGGCACTATATTATATTTTGAAGTATCCATAAAAAAGTATGTAGCTGCAGTCAGAGAATTTCCTCTCATATGCCTCAACTTTGCATTTTTTGCACCATCTTTGCACATTTTGCACTAACTGGCATATTTGCACAATAAAGTAATAATTTATTATTTACGTATTGAAATTTAATGTTATTTATTGAGATCATTAACAATGTAATATTTTCTCTGGACTCAGTCTCATTCTTTCGTGTGGGCAAGGTGGTGGTCACCTGTTTGGCGCACTGCAAGCTGTTGTCTTTTAGCTCACTAGTAACGGCAAGTTAAATGTTCTTATGTTCATAAGTTACCTTAAGTTTATATCGTCTTACGCTCATAAGTTGAGAAGATACAAGGTGCTTCAAGTTTATATCATCTTATGGGCAAGAACAACAATACCCCCTCTTAGTCCACAAGCCGGCAAAAGTTTTCTACGTTGTTTTGTTCAATAAGCATCAGTATTGAGAACCTGGCCTTGGATCGGTGACCAAGGACGGCGCTGTAAGTGCAAAATGTGCAAAGATGGTGCAAAATATGCATAGTTGAGGCATATGAGAGAAATTCTCTGACTGCAGCTAAGTACTTGCAGAACCCACTAGTTGTTAAGACTTATATATGTGTATCATATATAAGTCCTATCAGCTCATAGTTGCAAAATAAAAGTTACCATTTATTGCTTGCAGGACCATGTCCCTAAAATGGTCTGTCTTTCTGTTTCTAGCACATGAAATTGGGTAGGGACAGAAATGGACAGAAAATATTATTCGGTTTCAGACGGCTGGTGTTACTTCAGGCTCAGGTGGTTCCTCGGGCCGTGTGCGAGACCCTTGCATCAGTTCTCTGCTCCATGTGATTGCCTCTCACCTGCATAGAGAGAAATATAAATTGAATTTCTTAAACTTGCCTGAAAGAAGCCAACTTGATGGATTGTGCATAGCCGCAGGTTATGACAAAAATAAAATTAACTCCCTGAAAAAACACTAACAGAGAAGGCCTGGAGAATTTATTACAGCTCTACCCCGCATAGTTTAATACTGCCTCTTATGTGTCAGAAGCTAAATTGTGTTTCTCCTGTCAGTTTTTGTGATAACCAACTCAGGTGGAGAGTGTGATTTTCACTGAAGAATTGTTTCTTTTTGCCTACCACTTTGGTCCTGATGCCATGTGGCTTTTCATATCTCCAGAGCACAGAAGATTGCTTCCTTGTGCTCTGTTTTAACTCTCCTCACAGAACCTCTTCTCACCGGCGCATTAATGCATCTGTAGATGGCGACTGTTGATTTGCTCATGACAGCCAGCTGAGCCTTTCCTGTCTGCGAGTTCTGGCATCTGCAGTTGTTCACCACTGACTGACTCATGCTCTTTGCGTTGTCGTCTGGGTCATGGTGCTCTCTCTTTCTTTGTATTTATTTGTCTTTCTCTCTCTCTTTCTCATTCTCTCTCACTCTCTGTCTCACTTTCTTTCCCTCTATTTCTCTCTTTTTCATTCCCACTCACTTCTATCCAGATGTAACCTGGCCCCACTGGTGGAGTTTGCAGCCGACGTGGGCTTGCGCTCGGACTTCACCACCATGAACCCGTCGGTCATTCAGCGGGCGTATGGCGGCCTGCGTAACTCCACCGACCGCGAGCGCTTCGTGGAGCGCCTGCGTGCGCTCAACGACAGCGTGCTGTGGATCCCCGCCTTCATGGTGAAGGGCGGCGAGAAACACGTGGAGGGAGTCAACGAGCTCATCCTGAAGCGGGACCTACACGTGAGGACGGCATACCCCTCGCTGAGGCTGATCCATGCCGTCAGGGGGTAAGTGTCATTTAAGCTGCCCGCCGCCCCATTCTTTTCCTTTTGATTTCACCTCAGTCCTCAAAAATTTCTTTAAAGGTTAGTTTTGTTGCATTCTCATCTCTATTATGACACCTACTGCAGAGATTTTTCGAGCTATAGTACTCAAAGAATAAAGATGAGGAAAGAGTTGCCCTTTGAGATGAATGAGCTGAGCAGCTTCTCAGATGTACAAGTGGAGATAACCTGTTTACTTGTTTTGATATTGTGGTTTTTTCCACCATTCTGTATTAAAACAGAATGACTTGGGACACAGAAAGACCAAGAATAACTGGTAAGGAAAGAGTTATTACAAGAGTTATTACAAGAGGGGCTGAAAAGAAGAATGCTAATTCCTCCAATTTACAGTATAAATAGACCAATTATCTGGGAGCCAAAATATAATAGCCACAAATTGATCATCTGTTACAAGTTCTTACTCGTTTCCCTTGTTGAATAACAGGCGTCTGCTCCTTTTTATCCAATCTCCGCTTAAATTGTGGTGATGTCGACATCTAAACAATGCATCGCTATTCAAGTAATGAAGAAAATAAATTGCTCATTGTAGGGGAACTTTTGCTATTGAAAGCGTTTCAGTGTACAGAGAGTAGTGAGACTGTGATTCCTTGCACTGGTGTCTAAACCAATGACTGGATATAGTCATTGGTCTGCTCTAAACCAACATATTTGCTCAAACGCCACAGTGAGGACATAGACCAGATGAAGATCTTGAAAGGTTATTTTTCATAGTTCCTAATTTAGGAAGCCATTTGCTGCCTCTCTAGAGATAGCAGTATTTTTTTAACGCAATAGACTACAAACTTCAATGGCAGGCAAACATATCAGCCTCACACTGGCGCAGCACTTGTTCACCCCTGCCGGCAGGCCCTGCATCAGAGAGCTGTAAGAAAAACAGCCCCTTCAAGCGACCCCATTAGAATCAAAGCAGGAACAGAGAGGCATCCTGTGGTGAGCTTCGAGAGATCGTGCTCACAGTGTGATGGGGAAAGACTACCCACTAGCCTTTAGTCTGCCAGCACACAATCAACAGGCAGACTTGGCAGTGCTCCTCTTCGCTCCAAGTTCAACATAACAACAGTTTAAATACTCAATACACTAAAGCTGTGTCGATGATCTGTATCAGCATGTTTCTTATGTTCATATATAAAAGATGACTTTGGATTGAGGATTCAAGGTTGTGATCAGAGGGGGATCTGAGGAATGATGCAGAGGAAGCCAGGTAGACATTTTGATCTGATCTGTCTGCACCCAATGTTGACAGCTTGTCTGGATTATATGAAATGGCGAGTGACAGAAAAAAAATAAAAAAAATATGAATGTCATCTTTATCTTATATATGAGCTCTGTTGCTATCTGAAAAAGAGCAAGGGTAAATCTTGTGGCTCGACCAGAAAATAACCTTATTGATCAGATAACCATGATTGGATATTATGGTGCAAATCAGATGTTACGTTGCAAATGGGGAAAAAAAAGTTGTAGTGCTTATGAAAAAATAAACTATTAAATAGCCGCTCTATGTATCACTGTACAGTGTAAATGTTCATATGCAAAATTGTGCAAATGTGAGGGTAATCCAGCTGTATGAAAATGAGAATGTATAAGCCGGAAGAGAGTTTAAATTGGCTCATTCTCTCTCAATTCCTTATGGAAATGGGCAGTGACTATGAAACTCTGTTTCTGTGACTGATGCCCTTGAGTTGCCATAGCAGCCAGGCACCAAGCTCTGACAATTACATCCTCTGGCAGCCTGTCTTAGAGCTAAATATAGATCTTACAAGGGTTACTCTTTTAACAGTCAGGTTCAATGGCACACACCTTTTTTTGGTCAACTTTTTTGGCTCAGTCTTCCCAGTTTGCTCATCTACATCCCATCACCACTGTCTGCATCCAGTAGAGATTAATAGGACAAAGAGCTTCACTTTTCTTGCTTGAACAGTGACTAACTCAGTGTTAGTGATAAGTAGCCAATCTTGCCCCATAACTAAAAGTGTACGTCTATTAGCAATCTATTGTGTCCCTTGATACCCCTGAACACTGTGGAGCTGAATCTTTTCAAGGGGATTTGTTTTTCAGTTTGTATCAAACCACTGTACAGAAAAATTCAAGCACTGAATTTTTTTTTTTTTTCGGTGCATTTGTTTCAAGTAATAAACATGCCATTTTGCTATCATACAGTACTGTGATGCGCCCAGACATAATACAGAACAGTTGGTACAGATAGTTTTCTTTAAATTCTGTTATAGCTGATATGTATTTGTAAAACACTTAAACTATAACCTGTGTTTTAAATACATGGTATATAATGAAAAATCGGAGAACAACAGGATAATTCTCTGTACCGTTCTCCAGTGAGACCACATATCATTTATCTGCCGTCTAATATCCAATCCCATTACAGAGAAAAATCCTCTTTTGCATCATCTAGTTGATGAAAAATTGCTGTTATTGGGGCTATTAAAGCTCAAATGAACTACAGCTGGCAATTTATTATTGGAGTCCAATATTTTGTTCTAATAGAAACTGGGCCTGTCATTGGTTGGTTGCTTGGATGGATGTAACAGATGCATATTTTTTGTCTCCTAGGTACTGGCTCACCAACAAAATTCACATAAAACGACCAAGCACAGGATTACTGATGTACACTTTGGCCACCCGTTTCTGTGATGAGATTCATCTCTATGGCTTTTGGCCCTTTCCCAAAGACTCACAAGGGAACACTGTTAAGTACCACTACTATGACACACTGAAATATCGCTACTTCTCCAATGCGGGGCCACATAGGATGCCACTGGAGTTCAAGACTCTCCAAACATTACATAGCAAAGGTGCACTGAAACTGACCACCTCAAAGTGCATAAAACCTTGAAGTGCTCTTGCAGATCATGATGTCTTGCAGTGGCATGCATGATCAGTATGCTATGTGGAGGAGTGTGTATGCATGCACTCAAAAAGAGATCATAGAAGAGACGTGAACAGGCTATGGCTCAGCTTGTTAGGAGAACAGGTACTGAGTGTGTTTCCTGAGTGCCTTCAGTATTGGAATCACTGAATGACTGAATGATGTAAAGACTGTTTGATAATATGAATTGTCCAAGTGCAGTACATCTCTATGGAACTCAAATTCCACGTTCCATGACCTCTTTCAGTCACACACTGTAATTTCTGCAATCATTTTTTGTTACATGGAACCATGACATGTAGAATACAATGAATGAATGAATTTCCCCGACTGTCTTTAGTATATACATGAAGGTTATATGCCAAACAACCTATCGAAGCAATTTGGATGTTCTAAAGAGGGACTGAGTTCCCTTAATTTTAAGTCCAAAGATGGTAATTTTTGTTTCATCTGACATTTCTTTAAGAGATTGTATTGTTCTTCAATGCTGTACTTTTTAGAATTTAGAGGCCTCAGGTCAAAAATTATTTTTATATGTGTAGATGGTAGCCAATGTGAAAGATTTCACACATGCTATTTATATGATTGATTCAGCTTCTTACACTAATGTGCATTTGCCTGGATAAATTTCCTTTTTTGTAAAACTTGGATGTAAATCATTGCTGAATGTACAACTGCCTGAATGGTTTGGGCTATACTGTCTTGTGTACTTTAGATGATAGAAAAAGTACTACTTAAAATTATTGTTATACAGTCAATATGTTTCATATTTTGTAGATAGTGATTGAGATCAAATGATTCAGACACTTGAACACGGTCTTTAACTTCTCTCCATACTTATGTCATCATCATTGGCAGTAGATTACAAAAAGAGAGCAACACCAGTCATCTTGCTGTGCTTCTCCATCATTGGGATTTCTGTGCCAATTCACCTGCCATGCTCATGTGAGGCATAATTGAGGAAGATAATTATATTCTTGTATTGGCGTACATTACTTTCTGCATACAAATAGTGAAGTAATGTGTTAAGCTGCTGATGTTGCCGCATTGAGCCATTTGAGTTTTACGTGGTCATCCTTACCAACAATGTTGGGGAAAAAAAATACCGAAGACATACATGCCCGACATAGTGAATCGTTCCAGCCAAGAGTGTGTGCAATTGAGGAGCAGAGTTGTCTGAGGTAACTGCAAAAAAATGCTGTTTCTTTCACACATGTAGGCCTATATATATATATATATATATATTTTTTTTTTTCCTTTTTCACATGATTAGTTAAAACCACTCCAGTCAGGTATCAACAATGTGATTATGTACATACATGGTAGTCTATAGAGCAACAGGTATGAATTGGAATGTGTCTCAGTTTATGTAATGATTATGTAATGAACTGTGATCTGCTCTTTTGTAATGAATATCAGTATTTTAGAATGAATAAGGAAGTCACTTAGATAATGACATGCATCATGCCTTTTTTAATGCAATTATAATTTATTTAATTCTTTATCTGTGTGAAATCTACTGTTGTATATTATTTTTTATAGGTTCATATGTCTGTAATTTATATTAATGTAACGTTTTTGTACTTTGAATCAAACCGACTTAAGGTGTTGAATGTGATAGTAGGATTTGGATTGTTTGTAAGACATTTGATACTTTCCCCTTACATTTTAGTTACAATTTTTGTTCTGAATTTGTTTTTAATATCAAATTTCTATGTTTGTGAAAATGCATTTTAGAAATATTGAATAAACATGAATATTTACTATGGAATAACAGCCTTCATTTCTTAAGCAAGCCTAGAGACATGCTCTCTTCTGGGAGATGTTTTGCTCTCCCTTATAGCCTAAGCCAAAATGCCTTAAAAAATTATGTGGACATATTTGAAGAAAAGTCAGTGAACAGGCTATTTTACACCATTTTGAAGCACTGCTCTGGACGTTTTGTTAACCAAGCTGAATTTGCATTTAAATTTTATAATAATAAGCATAACAGTCTGTATGTCAACACAGGTGAGCAGGGTAGAAAATTTACTAAACATCTACAAGGAACATTCTGGCTTGTTTACTGCACTGACTTTGGAGCAATATGTTTGCATTACAAGTTCTTTGAACGTTTGGATATCTCTTTTTATTACTCTATTAATTTGACAATGTTGTCATATTCTGAGCTGGAAGTCTGTATTTTTTGTATGTAGCATTCATACCTTAAATAATAAGACATTTTTATTTGTTAAAAACAGGGTAGGCATTTTGTAAGGCTGTTTATGGAGTAATAGTATTCCAGTCATAGCCCTGTTGCAGCTATAATTGGAATGGAGACGAACTATCACTGTAAAGATAGCCTATTCACTATGCACTTTGAAAATACAATGAATTTAGACTGCTAGCTGTCTTAGATCAAACCACTGATCTGGAATTTCTAAGTGCAGCATTGTTACTCGTGCTGTGAATGCTACTAGGAAAGAACAGCCGACTGGTCAGACAGACAACTAGGCCTACTGCTTCGATTGTTAAGGGTTTAATGTTAGCATGCCGATGACAACACGGTGACATTTGTCAGCCAAGGTATTTACACCTCTTATAAAGTCTGAGATGGCTACTTGTTAACCAAACGTACTACTGACCATGGTATTTGTAGGTTTGGTTGATAGCAGTAGGTAGTTATTTGGCGATAACGCCAGCGTTTCCGTTGCTACCGTAACGTTTACCGTAACTGCAAACAACCACATTATCCAAGCAAAGAAATCCAACTAGCAACGAAATCCAGATGATTTCATCTTTTGTTTGTGGCAAAAATAATCATAATAGCTAGAATAAATCAGTGAAGTTATTTTAGTTTAGGATTAATTTAATTTTCTTAATTCAATAGCAGTTACAACAGCATTATAAGGGGATTGGCTAGCATAAGAAGTATAAAGTAGCTGTGCTAATGTATATCAAATTAAAAATGCCTAGTCAAGCCATACTCAGTTATGAACTGGATATTATGTGTAGAATATGCGGCCTGATTGACTGATTCACATCAGGTAATGATAGGCCAACATAAACTAAGCAAATATCTAGCCAGGTTCCCTAGTAGGTTAGTGTCATGTCGTGCCTATGTGTTGGTTTGCATCAGTCATTTACCTTAGCTAACTACAATAATAGTACTCTAAGCCTAAGGGGATTTTACAGTTGTGATTTCAATTCCACATGTTCAGTAGGCTATGTGCTCAAAGTTTTCACTGCAACCGTATTTTTAGTTGTTCCCTAATTAAGAAACTACCATCAACTACATGCGTAGGCCTAAGTCAGTGAAAATGAAAGTTAACTGCTTTTGTTTGACTTTTGGTTTCCACAGATAACCAGCTAAGTGACATTTACAATTGAGACAGACAAGAAACATCATCTCAGAGTTTCTCTCCAAACAAACTCAAGCTCCAACAGGACTTGACATTCTTCACTGCAGCCAGAGTTTTTATATAGACCAGATCAGAACACACCACCCTTCCCCTTGAATCAGAACTGAGGATTTGTAAAACCATCTTATATCAGCCCATGGATTTTGTTGCAATGCATGAAATCTCTCGCCCTATCTCACTCTAATATAGGTTTGGACACACATAATCTCTTACTGCTACACAGTTCATCTACTCATGGCTTTAAAGTTGTTGATGGCAAAAGGCCTTTGTGGTATGTCTCCACATGATGGTTCCATCATGGGTGGTCTGTACTTCATGATGGTGGGCCTAATGCAGTTGGTGTTTGAGAACGGCAACCTGCGTATTGCCCTTGCAGGACCAGCCAACGGCACCAATGGCACAGTGGTCCCTGAGGTGGGCATCAAATGTTACTACTCTTTAATCGCCCTGGAGTCAACATGTATTGTGATGACCATGCTGTTGCTGGTGTCAACATGGACCCAGAGGTCAGACGGCATATTGGCCTTCGCGGTCTGGCAGATTCTGTTCGACCTGGCTCTGGTGGTGGTCACCGCTCTGCTCCAAGTTGAGATGAATAAGGTGGGCTTGAAGCTGAACAGTCTGGCCTGGTGCGGTGTGGCTTGCCGTATCATTACTGACCCCTTCTGGCTGGCGTTCATCATTACATGTTGGCTGCAGCTGAGAGAGGAAAACACCCAGCACAAAGAGGGTCGCATGGGGAGAGCAATGAAAGAAAGTGGCCCAATTGTCATGAAATTCAAGGGCTTTGACAATGACATCTAACATGGACAGATGCAGAAAGAAAAAGGTGAATTTTGAAGGCTCAATACATAATAGTTGCCAATGATTGTAAATTGATATCCATAATTTATGTGTATTTAATATACTACTTTTTTTTTACAGGTTTGCTTCCTAAAGTAATAATAAAACAGTGACAGAATTACATAAATTAAAAAATTGTTGAAATGTTGACAGGTGGTTTAGTTATTTCCTTTTTTACCTGAAATGACAGATTTTTACCTGAAATACAGATAAGGCAATGTTTTGATTTCCATCATATTCCTCTCATCAACTCATTAAATTTCCTGAAGTCAGTAGTGCAACATGCAATGTATTGATTACGCCTACATGCTGAATTTGAGGACCATTATAATTTGGTTTCAGTTTCATTGTCTCTGTCTACTGAATTGATTACCTGAATGCTAAGACATCCTCAGATCATTTAATAGTAATGATGTCATTTCAACACAGGTATTAACACTTGCTTTTTTTCTGAAGTTTCTGTTACATTTTGTATTCTCTTTCAAAACAAATGGTAAGCATGACAAATTGCGCGACTGAAACAACAAAGTAAATACCGCCTGTAACCTCCTAAAACTTCCCAGAGCAGCAGCACACCAGCTATTGGACTTGACTGAAGTAGAATCTAGGTCATATCACGTGACCCCATGTGAATGACAATAGAATAAGGAGGCCCTGTAACAATATAGTGCATAGCTTTTTGTTAATCATCTTTGTTCGTGGTTTCTTCTTTTTGAAATTTCTCTAATGCAAAACTCCAATTTGACGTGACAGGCATTGCTCTAAGCTTGCCTATTTGCCCCAAAAGGACACTGACAAAGCCCTGATAGGCCTACTAGCTTTTCCACTATGATGGGTTGTTGACTAACACAGAAGGTATTTTTTTATGGAGGTACATTATAAATTAGATTTGAGTTTTCTGTTAATTGTTTCCTACCATCACGGTTGTGTATGAATTGGTTCAAAATCTTGAATAACTTTTTTTCCAATTGAACTGAACATTTATAGCTAAAGAACTTGAACTAGTTCAGATTTTTGTGAGAAGATAAAATCTTGGTAATAGGGTCATGCTTTACTTATAACGACTGAAACAGGTATAGGCCAACTATCGGCTATCAGAGGTGATTATGAAGAGGGTTTGTTTGAAAAAAGATGCACAGAAATACTCTGTTTTTCTTCACTTTTAAAAGTTTCATGAACTGAATGTGAACTAGCTCTCAAGTGAACTGCCAAACTAGGTATGTGACTTTATTCATTTGATTCTGTGTGAATTGAACTTTGAACTAGTTCATGTGAAGTGTGAACTTGCACAACACAGCCTACCAATAATGGTCATTTCTAATGTAGGTAAATTATAAAGTTGCACAACTGAATATTTCCAATTTGATTAGATAGCAAAACAGATTACAGAATTATCACTAAATAAAGGAATATTTAAATGAATATAGCATGCAGCATATGATAAGACCTTATTTTACTACCAACGGGGAATATTACTTGTCACAACAGCCAAAGGGGTGGACTAGGCCATTTTAAAAATATAAACACTGAAATGTATATTTAAAAAGTTTAGATAAATAATAAATAACAACATATACTGCCTGCAATGGATACTGCACATAGGCCATAAATATATAGGCCTATGTAGACTAAATAGTAATGAAAGTACTCAAAGAGAAATAAATAATATGTATCGGTACAGTGCTTCATAGTCGAATGACAGATGGAAAGAAAGACTAGCAGTAGTATCTTGATTATGCTTTCCAAAGTTTTAGGGCCTTTAAAAGGGCCTATACTGTGGCAGTATACTACTACTGTCCCACCTTTTCAAACATTTACCAGATAATCATTTTAGGGAGTGTAAGATTGTGTGATCAGTGGCCGCCTTATAAGAAAAATTGTTGTGATAATGTTTTGTGGATTTTTTCATTCATAATTCCTTTTTTGGAAAAAATAAGCGTTCAATCTTACAGCAATGACAAAAAAATCTCCAAATGGGCTGGGAGAGAAACATTATTTTCAATGTTGACTCTGGTGACTGAGGTTTCATCTAAAATTCTTACACTATGTTACTGGGTGTTGTGGTTGCTTGCTGTGTTGTCTTTCGTGTGTGACATCTTGATGACAAGTCCTAACCACAAACGTAAACATTTGCTTATACAAATATTGTGTTTTGTTTTCCAAGATGTATTATGTAGGCTAGTTACACAGAGTAACAAAACGCTGTCCTTACGTCACTACCCGGGGTTTCCACACTCGACATCGTTTGAGTGTATGAGCTCGACGGCGTCATGGCGGAGGCCGGCTGTCGAAGGACCCATAGCTGAAATGCCTGCAATCTTCAGCAGTTAGTACTGTTCATTTAAAGAATACTGAACACCGCTTGGAGGTTAAAAGGGTAGACAAAATTTCTCGTCTGAAAGAAGAAACCAACGGAGTTTGGGTTGATATTGGACGGCTGGACCGCTGGGTTGCTCTCTCTGGGAGCAAGCTAGCCAGCTAGCAACCGTTAGCTGCTAGCTCAAGAAAATAGAAAAAAGGACCTCAGCTTCGGACGCGGAGACGGAGTGGACCCTCGCTTGAGTGAGGTACTATCAAAAGCAAAACAAGCTGAAGTGTGATGCGTTATGCATTAAATTAGGGTTGTGGTGTTTCCTTGCGGTGTCTATCATTCACTCTGAAGATCTTAACCCAGTTGTAATGTAGCTAGCAGAGAGAAGATGCTTTTTTGTGGTATTTTGGGAAGTAACGACGGATGAAAACAACTATTCGCCTGCTGGTAACATTAGCTAACGTTTATTAGCATTGGTGGCTAACAAGCTTACATCGCAGTGCGGGATGCAGTAAACCCGGTGTGTTGTTATTGGGGGCCTGGATGAGTTTGGTACATATCGAGGTGACTTAAATACGGATACGAGAAATAATAATGTTTATCAACTTGTCCAGAGTTGGTTTGGTAACTTTCACTTTGATATTGGCTAGCCAGCTGTAGCTAGGTAGCCACAGCGCTGGATCCTTATTGGCGTTCTCAAATGCTAATTTGTTAGCTTGCTAACAGTCCTTCGTTTCACGCCGTGACCTGGTTTGCTTGATCTCGCTAACTAGCTAAATATTAGCCAACAGCCTGCTAAATCATATGACCGCGTAAAGATTTGTTATTGTGATCAATTAAACTTGACATTACTATAGTATTGTAAGAAATTAGCTTTGATCTACCCTAATGTAACGTTATTTTGTGTGTTTTGCAAAATGCTTGGAGGATAATAGCTGGTTAGGTGAAGTTGGCTAGTAAGCATGCTTCTCATGAGCTGTATTGTTGGCTACCTAGCATGCCCTAGCTAGCTACATAGTTAGCTGCTTAGCAACTTTTCGCTCAGAAAGTAAAGACGATTTCAATCATTTGCTGGATGGTTACGTTAGCTTGCGTTACAAGCTAAGTTACATTTGAAATATAGCGCGAAATACGTCTCTCTGTGTCTATTGGAAACCTTCCTACTCTTTAACAGTTAACAAAGTTTGGCGATCATATCTTCTTGTCTATTTGTGCGCGGTTCGTGTATTGTTATTTTATTGCTAACAGCGACTGGTTTGCGATTAAAGGACGTCCTCAGAGTCGGTGTTTTGTTGCCTCCTACTCATGTTCGCGTCTTGGGGGCATTGTCCAGGAGAGTCCGCTAGAGCCCTAGATGCTTCCCAGGCCTGATGCAAGGCCTTTGCGGTCTAACGCGATGTTGCTTAGTTTTATTTCATTGGTGTAACGTTAGGCTATATGACGGCGCACTGATTGAGTTGCTGGATGTTTTTTAAGAAAACATAAGTATAAGAGGCTTACAGTCCATAGTTACATTTTAATATTTCGATTAATCCTGCGTGTTAATTATATGAAATCGGTTGCTATTTTACTGTTTATTTTACCAAAGACACGTGCATTTTGGTTGATTTATAGGTTTTCAGATCACCGTGGTAAACTTGAGTAATTCACAGACATTGTAAAATCATCACATTCTTAGCATTCTTTCTGTTCTGCTTCTTACATTTAAGGTGTTTTTGGAAATTCGGGCAACGATGCCGCTGCT